>JAYKQN010000007.1:9395000-9892500 GCA_036785175.1 Eupleurogrammus muticus
CTAAAAGCATTGCTGCTCCCCCCCTGCTCCATCCACCCCCCCTCCCTCCTACACACACCACACACACACACTCACTCACTCACTCACACACACACACTTTGCTGAGGAGTGAAGGAGCCTGCAATTCCCCCGGGAGCTGTAAACGTTCAGTGCCCACCACCTTGCACCCAAAAAAACTCACATACACACACATACAACTTCCATCTCATATCCTCGTCCCGCGTGCACGTAAGTGCGCGCATGCATGCGCACGTGCGTCCCAGCCTGCGCAACTTACAACTGGCATTCCCCGCCGCACTGTTTGCAAATGAGCCTATTTGTTGCAATTACGCGCAAAAAAAATAGCCGCACTTGGACTCTGTCCAACTGGCGGCTCCTACTCGCGCACACTTGATTCCCACCGGGGGCGCGTTCACGTTACGTTTGCACAAACGACAAGGCTCAAGTTTAACCCGGTTCATTTCATCTCTCCCCCTGCCTTGCACACAGGCGTGGACTCGAACCGGGTTATCGTAGCTGTGTTTTTTTTTTCAACGCTGCAATAAAACACACAGACACACACACGCAGACACACGCACCCTTCCTTGACCCACATGCACCATCCAGGCTACCGACGCTGTAAGCGCCGCCGCTGACGGAGACTGACAAGCCCGCTGCAAAAGTGCGTACGGTGCCCTGCTGCTAGCCTAGCAGCGACGCGGCTAGCAGCAGCAAAGTACACTTCAGAGGTCCTGCAACACTCCCACTGCTGTTTTATTTTTATCAAACCTATATTATATTTTAGGTATATACATATAAATATTTTTTTACCTTGATAGCAGTGAGCTTCGGGTGCAGAGACGTCCTCGGTCCTGGACGGCGGGCGATTCCCAGAGATTAGGAGATCATTTGGAGCCAGGCACATGTAGTTTTTTTCTCCTCTCCTCTCTTTTCGTTTTTTTTTTTGTTAAACCAGCGGTCGGGTTTAGCACTAGTTTAGTTGTCCAGTCGGTGCCCTGACAGGCGGCTTAATAGAGCTGCGAAACAGCAGCCCCCCCCCTGACTCCGGATCCACGTTCGGGTGACAGGACCGTCCCTTCCCCTTCGCTTCCCCTCCCTTCCCTCCCCCTTTCGCGGTGCGTGTTGACAGCGCGTCAGCTCCCGCAAAGACCCCGACGGCGGAGCGAGTTCGAAATCCCTAATAACCACCACCAGCACCTCCACCCCCCCTCCAGGAAAACAAAGTGGCAGCCAGACTTTGAGTTGCAGCCTTTTTTCTTTTTTTCTTTTTTTTATAAAGAACACAAACGCAGCAGCGGTGTGCGCCGCTGGTCCTGCCGCTGTTCACGGTGTAGCGGCAGCCCGCGACACCGCGCGCACTACATACCGCTCACAGGAAGGCATGTCGTCGCATTTTTGCAAATTACCACCACCGAAGGAAGAAGAAGAAGAAAAAAAAACGGGTTAAAAAAAAAAATCCCGACTGTGTTTTCCTCCGCGGTGCCAGCGGTAAAATGTGTGCTGGTGGTGGTAAAGAGGTGAAGAGAGAGAGAGAGGGGGGGGGAACTGAAAAATCACTAGGAGGAGGAGGAAGGTGGTAAAAAAAAAAAAAAAGAATATTTCCAACGATGAGTCAGAAAAAAGATTGCGAGGCTGCGAGCCAGTTTCGTAACGTCCCTCCTTCAAAAATAAACCATCGCGCTCCCCCTTCGCCTTCACTCCGCTGCTGCCTTGCCTCACTTCCTCTGCACATGCACGCCGCTCTGCACAGCGCACAGGCGGGTCTTATCTGGCAACCTCTCACCCCCCCGTTTCCCTCCCCTTCTCCACACACACACACACACAACAAAAAAAAGACAACAAGAAGGAGAGGCCTGGGGGGGGGGGGTGAAAATGAGCTCTTATTAACAGCTTGCAAACTCTTTTGGCGCCATATTTATGGCGTACTTTCAATTCGGTGTTACCGCAAGCCTCACTTCCTACTCGGACAAAATGCTAGATTACTGCGCCTCGGAGAGGAGAGGATGGGGACTGACGCTTCACCTGCCAGCCGCGCACCGGAGACGCTGGACGGTGCGAGAGGGAAGTATTAATGCCGCTGAACGCTGCTTCACGAGCAGACGCGTTCAGATGTCACCTAAACACACCTTTAGAAGCATTAGTTGCGAAAGTTGAGCCCATTTTTAGATTTTGTCTTGTGTTTTTGTTGTCTCAAAATATTTTATCAAGGTCTTTGACTCTCATCCACAGGAACAAAAGTCACTTTTTAATGTCAAAACACATCCAAATGAATTTTAAAGCTAACAACATATAACATATAGTCTGTTTGTCATGTAAAATATTGATCTGGGAAGTATACCTAATTATAGATAATAAGCTATTGCCAAGGAATAAATGCAGTGGTGTAGTAATTATGATATTTCCTTCTGAGATGGAGTGAAGTATAAGGGACAATGCCAAAATTGTGTACTAGATATTTTGACTCTTGTAAAAAGGTTATAAAAAAAAATCAAAACTTGTTATCAACTAGTTTCATATTATGGGTGGATTCTTTTGTATACATTTTCTGTCAAAAAATGCACCAAATTGTGATTTTTAAATGACAAGAAACCAACATCAATAAAAAATGTACATTTTAAAAGACCTGATGAATGATTCATAAAACTGGATTTTTATACATTTTATGACTTTCTCATCTTGCCAACTATGATATGGCTGACCCATAACTAGTAAAAAAAAAACAAATATACTAAGTACAAGTACCTACAAACATTCACCAGCAAAGTAAAATGTGTAAATGTTGCATCTTATAAATGTACAAAATCATTTTCTACTGCTGCGTCTGACTTCTTACTTGCAATACTCAGAGTATTATTATTTTTGAGTAACAACACAACACAAAAAACAGCAGTTTAAAAGAAGCATGATGTTCTAAACTTAAAATTAGGGCTGTCAATCAATTACATGTATTATTCATAATACTTTATTATATTATATTATATATCAAATCATTTAATTTTAGTTAGTTTGGTTTAAATTTGATGAAGTAAAGGCTACTGTGGTGGAAAAATATAAGAGACTTTAGTAAAAAAAAAAAAAAGTTTGACTTTCTGCAGTGTAGAAATATGAAATAGATGTGATGCAGTGGATTCAGGAGAGAGCACCACCATGAAGACAGACCTTTTGGTTTTAGTTTCATTTACATAAGGGGAGAGAGAGCAGCGTAATAATACAAAGAACAACCGGTCAGGTCTGTGATGTTTTACCCTCATGTGAGAGAAAGTGAAATTTGAATGGCTTTTTGATTATAAAAATGTCTAAGTGTTACATAAACACTGCCCCATGTTTCAAAACTCCCATTCCACAGAGAAATCCAGACAGAACAAACTGTCCCTTAATGGCTGGGTTTGGTATTTGGGACATCTAGCTCCATTTCCCACATCTCCAGCATGTGTCTGAACCATAGAGACCATAATTTCACCACTCACTCCACTATTGAGCTTTGTAGTGTTTTCCCCCTTTGACCAGATTTTCAATAGAATTCAAGTGCAAAAGGCACATTTGAATCCTAGTGGAAAAACACGCTTAACTTTGTGAAAAAGTGAATAAACACCAGTAGGAAGCCTGGTGTGTAATTGTACCCATCTCAGTGAGCTGTACCGTGTAATGTATCCCATTTCATTCATTTGTACTTGCTCTGAAAGGCTTGGAAATGAGCGTAGCGCTCCTATCTGGTTGGACAGCTCCCGCGGAGGTATTTATGATATATGATATGATATATGAGCAACATAACTCACCCCAGCTGATGTGCTCGCTAGTGTCCATAGCCTACTTGTGTGGCTTGAAAAGTTCTTTTGTTCTGAACTATGAAGTGATTGCACTTGAATAAATGACTTAAGTTGTGAAATTTCGATGTAAAAATTGACAACACAAAACTACCTCTGGGTGGAAGCTGTGGTATAAACAGGTTATTCCCGCTCACTCCCTGTGGTTGATGCGGTTGGACCCGCCGTCTCTCCAAGCACTCACTCCTCTCTGCTGTTGACACGGCTGCTTTCTCACTTATCTGATGAAGACTAAGAGCTCTCTACAATCCTTGTTTTTGTATGTGAAATAAAAAAGGGATAGGCAGAAAAATTCTCATTTGAAAACTGTTACCACCAGCAGATGCTCAAAACTACTATTCGAAATTAAAAAGACCCAATTTTACCCCCCCC
The DNA here is from genome assembly GCA_036785175.1 of Eupleurogrammus muticus. Taxonomy (NCBI): domain Eukaryota; kingdom Metazoa; phylum Chordata; class Actinopteri; order Scombriformes; family Trichiuridae; genus Eupleurogrammus; species Eupleurogrammus muticus. Next base: position 9,399,197 of record JAYKQN010000007.1, read on the forward strand.
CCCAGTCTCATTTTAATAGTTGTGGTCTATTTTTAAAGATGCATGCATTTGTGGTGTTAACGCATCTAATTAGACATGTAGCAGCAATGCAGTCTGCCTTCCCACACACACACACACACACACACACACACACACACACACACACACACACAGTGTTTCCCCCTCCCCTTCAAACCAAAAAGCTGATTCTGTTGTGATCAACCTGTCACTGTTAGAAATATGGATCCAGAGGAGGTTACGATGAAGTTCCACTCCTGCTGTTACATCACAACAGGGGCCAGTTCAGCCTTTAAAGTATACTTATAATGTATATAAATATATTAATATGTTAAAATAATACCATTGACATTACCTTTCTGTCTCTCTCTCTCTGTTCTTGTTCTTTATGGAGGAGGTTTAGACTCTATCCTGCCTCTGATGGTGACTCTTTACCGACCCCTCCAGAGTTGGAAGGCACCACATGATGTTTCCTGCTTAGAAGGCGAAGATAAAATATTGGTCATAGAGGAGTGAGCAGTAAGCTCTTTTACTGAGGGAATCTGATTTTTAACCACAGGAGTTTAAATAGCAATCACTACAGTTTCCAGAAGTAGTCCGATAATCAATGAGTAAAAGATCAATAATGTATTATGATTAATACATATACTATATATAATATATAATAAAGCAGTATAATGATATGGTTTTAATGTGTTGTGCTTTCACTGACAGGGAAAGTCCTGGTTTATTAAGTGTGTCTTAAGTGCTTTTTAATGCAGTGGTCTCAATGATCATTTATTTTCATTTTGCCAAAATTCATCTCTGGCAGATGTTTTAAATGTATCCATATTTTCTTTTCATTTCTTCATATAAAACACTTTGGGTCTCATCGTTATAATTTTTGACTGATTTATTTTATTGGGAAAACAATATAATTGCTTCATTAAATTTTACTTTGAGGTCAATCTTGTTCCTACAGTTGGATGTTGGAGCTCTGCTGTGCAGAATGATGTATGCGCAGAGTTCAACAGGCTGTTTTTCTCATTTACCTGCTGGAAGTGGAAAGTTTCTCTCAGCCCATTGAAAATCTGAGTTTAGGGAGCAGGCCTAAGAGCAGGATTTGTGACACCACAAAAAGTTTGGACACAGACGCTGGTCCCATAATTAATTTACATAAGTGTGATGTGGAAATTTAAACCTACCAGCGCGCAAACACAGACAATGGACTTTACGGGAAAGTAAGAGCCATCTGGCGTCCAGCAGTTAAACTTTAAATTAAAAATATTTCCACATTCATTTTTTTAAATTTTTAATGAGGGAGAAGGAGTGGATGACATTTTAAAAGTCCCATATCATGGAAACTGCCATTTTCATTGCTTTTGTGACTATAGAGAAGGTCCAGGTGTCATATAAATATCGTTCCCTGCATCAAACACTCAATCCACAGGGAAATGCATGCAGCCCGGTTTCAGAAACTTTGTTTTAAAATGGTTCATTTGTACTCCCATGAATTTATATCTTGCCTATAAAGTCACAGCCCACCCCTCCATTCACAGCCAATTAAAAGAGAGGGTCATGAATATTAATGAGATGGACCAATGTCTCCCCGTGCTTACTGGAGCTCCAGAGAGAAGCTTGAGAGAGGAGCTGTTAAACTATATTGAGATGATTTTTGCTACTTTAAACTGCAAATAGGGAAATAAGGGATATCAAAAGTTCATATGAAAAACCCAGAAAAGTGCATGATATGGGACTTTTGATGAATTTAATGAGGTAATTATACTTTTTTGTGGATAAAACACATCTGACACAAATTATTATTCAAAGTACAGCCTTTTTTTTTTACACATCTTAAAACATGCCTGGAGGGGATTTTTAAAGACTTTAAAAACTTAAGCTCTCTCTTGTTTCCCATGAGTAGCATGACCTGGATTATTTTATGTCGGGAAGACTTTTTGTTTAGAATTCAAACTCATCCACAACACGCAATTTTGGCTAGCCCTTCCATTTTCATTTTCACCCCCGTTTCACCGTGTTCTACAGGAGATGCTTCAACCTCATTATCACCATTTACTGCTGTCGAGGTAATTGACAGCAGGAGCTTCGGTTCAAAGTGAAGGCCTCGTAGCTGCTGCAAGTGATAATATCTTTCCACCAGTGATTGATTTGCTCACAGTGAGCTCCAAAGAGGAATGGTTGGCAAGTAAATTACCATCCCTCACATTTTCTCTAAAATCTATATTTAAAGAGAGGAGGGTGCTTGATCAATGTGCACTGAAATCTACTGCCTCCCACCGTCTCTAAATCACTGTCCTCTGCTTATTATCAAGCAGGACAACATTTTATTTTCTCCGCAGTCTGAAGTTTGGTTTAAGAAGAAGTGGAGGGAATACAAATCCATCTGCCATGAACACTCCCCATCTCATTAAGCGCGTGCAGCTTTTAACTCTGCGTCTCTGCAGCGACAGACAGCAGATCATTTCCACCGCTGTTACTCATCTTCACCCGTGCTTTTTCTTTTTTTTTTGTATCTAAAATGTCTCATCAATAGCTGCAGAGCCAGGAGGCACGCTGAAATTAAGGTCACTCAAATGAGCAAATGGGACGATTAACGCACAGACCTGCAAGCACACGAACACACAGACACTGGCGAGGACGTCAGGTGCACAAAATGCTCATATCAGCTGTATCAGGTTTCACTCAGAAAGTAAAAAGAGAGAGAGAGAGAGAGAGAGGCGGGGGTGGGAAAGAGGGTGTAATGCACAAAGTGAAATGAGGCGGTGAAGGGCACAGAGGAGGATTTCTCTGGCGTACATTCAAATGCAACAGCAGCATCCCACAGTTTGTGCCCCCCCCCTCCTCCTCCCCCTCCTCCCCCTCCACATAACGCAGGTAGGCAGCGTCCCCCGAGGAAACAGCCCGTGACCCTTCCCCATGATCGTTTTAAATGTGTGCTAATGCAATTTCCCCGGCTGATGAGATGCACACATTGTTTATTTAGGAAGCAGATCCAGCCCAGATCTGGGTCAAATAGTATATTCGGTTTGTTTAATCTGCTGGGTTGCAGCAGATGGGCGAGGTTTAGGGGAGCGGATATGCAACATGGTTAAAGGGGACATGCTAACCACGTCAATAAATGATTAAACATCACAGTTTAAGAAAGCAGGAGTAACTAATGAAGAGTTGCAACAATTAGTTGATTAATGTATTAGTTGTGGATGATATTCCTCCACTATTTAGAAAATCAAATAATACTTTCAGTCAATTTTTATGACGCACAAATGACAGATATTTTCTAGTTTTAGCTTTTCAAATGTGACGTGTTAATGTTTTCCTTGTTAAATGTGGACAAAATAAGATTGATCTTGTACTTTCAGTGTTTGTTTTTTGTGATCCTTTCACCTTATATGAAGTCTCTTTAACTCTATCAATAAAATTAAATTAAAAAAAGAAATATATTATAAATACAATTTATGATCATTTGTATTGTTACATAAAGATTTCACCTGTGAATCGGGCATTGTGTGCTATGTAATCAACATCTGTAATAAACAGATTCCTATGAGATATAGAATTTCTATAATAAAAATTGTCATCTGCTGCAGCCTTAAACAGTCCACATACTTTGTTATCTTCAGAAAACTAAATAGCAAAATAACAACGTTACAACAATAACCACAGCTTTCTGGCTTCTGTACAATGAGCCTGACATTAACTGAGTAATCAGCTTGTACATGTTGTAGTTCAGTGGGGTCCACAGTGCAGTGAAGTTTTGAATTGTTTGGTTGCACATGCTACGAAAACATTTCCTCTGACAAACTTTTCATTCGAGACCAAAGCAAGCAAGGATTTCACCCCTAAAATATTGTGATTCATAGCCCAATGAGTCAGAAAGCACAAGGACAAATACAAAATGTACATTTCATTCACATTACTCCCGTCTACTTAGTTTAGAACTTTTGTCTTTTAATTTTCATTCTTCTATTGTTGCTCACTCATAAACACGTCAGTGTAAAATGCTGTTAATGTCAATCATGAACAACGTTGTGGTTATAAAAGCAGATGCTATTCATGCCATATTCTCGGTAAAAACATTCTTAAGGTCATTCCATGTTTATAGCTGCCACCAAAATGGACAATTCATCACTGACACTAACTAAACAATTAGCTTAACTCGCCACGTGTGTTTTGCATGCTGTCGGTCATGTACAGCCTCCCACCGCCACAGTCCCTACTAACAACAACAATGCACGCACACACACACACACACACACACACACACACACACACACACACACACACACACAGCATCGGCCAAATACAATTTTTCCATTGCAAAGGGTGCATTCGATTTTCATAACCACATAATCCTGCTCCACTATCAGGGCCCCTTGAATCACAAATGTTTGGAGATTGAATCACTACAATTAAATTTTTGAGGTTAAATAAAAGTTTATCAAAGGCTGAACATGAAAATATAATTGGTTCAGGCATGAAGGGCTCGAAATGTTGCTGAGTGTTCCTCAGAGGCACTTAGCTCGGCATCTGGGGACACTACAGTAGGTAAATGATCATATTCTTTACCCCTTGTTTGATGATTAATAGGCTCTTGTCATATCAGTTTTATTCACAATAAAATTTGACCTTGATTTGGTAAAATGTCATGTGTACTTGCGTCATGTCAAATGAGACTGTTCTAGTTCATGTTATTTGTTGTAAGTGTAATTTTACCTCTAACCTTAACAATTGTCCTTTCTCCCCTTCATTAAATTAACCACACACAAAAAAGGAAAACAGTGCAGAGACATTCTCTGATTAACAGGACAATGCCAAAATGGAAAAAAAACTTTGGTATGACATTGCAGTTATTTATTTTAATGGGCAAAATGTTTAGCCATGTTTTGTAATAATGATCTTTTTCTACATTTTGCCCTTAAAGTAATAATGCTTAACAAAGTCCTGCTTAATTAGGCAACTTCGGTTAGTGATGGAAACAGTTAGTCATCAAGAGTTACTCATTAGTTTCCACCTTGTAAATAGCATTCACATCAACCTCCAAGTCCTTATTACGGGTGGGAAACTGGTATTTTTCTGAAAGCATTCATTCAGTGTAACTTTACCTAAATGTAAAGGATATAATGAAATTCTATCGATGAACAGTATTTATTCCCTCATGTGACGATCCCAGTTATCAAACACCCTTCCTGAGCTGTCAGACAACACGATCGCTCGAATCTTTCCAACCCTTGTCATCCATCCAAAATAGCATGAATGCAGTCTGTTGTTGCAGGGGTGCTGGCTGGCCAAATAAACATGAACCCTGGATTTCTGCTCATTACACTGGATCATTGTGAAAATGGAGAAGGGCTTTGGTAACTTTTTTTTTAGGATTTAAAAATCCTCACAGTGTGAATTATAGGATTTTAAATGCATTAATCTGTTTCATTTTTCAAAACATCAGGATTAACATTTGAATGCAAGGCTGTTTATGGGCTAAATCGTTGCCAAGGTTGTAACACACACACACACACACACACACACACACACACACACACACACACACACACACACACACACACATCATGAGCATCTACTTATGGAGGACTCCACCAATAATTAACTTCTCTATAGATTGTTAAGAACTGAATGTAAATATTAGGGCGGACAATCGATTTGAAACATGAACTAATTAATCACACGATTTGAGCAATTGATCTCGATGGCAACCCATTGATGGCGTGGTCCTCTCCACCGACGGCATCATTGTGTGAACAACAGAGATGACAGTATTCCATTGTTGGTGCGACAATGGAGAGGCTGCAGGGATATTACTGACTTGAGGAGATGCAGCCATATCATGGCCTCAATATCCATGTCAAGTGCAATTAGGCCAATAGACAGTTATATATCCTAGTTTTTTAAACAATGGGTCAGGACCTGAAATAGCTGGCAGGCCCAACTGCTCCCGCATCCCTACATGTCAAGAGCACTAGTTTTAATTAGTCTGGGTCCCAGGGTGACAGACTACATTTATCACTTGGTCCCGAGCTTAAAACGTTGAAGCGCCCCTCCTCAACGGGAGCTAGAGTCAGGGCAATGTCAAGCGTAGCCTAATTCAGATAGTTCCCAACAAGTTTGTAAAAATGCTCATCCTGCAGGAGTGATATTAGACATTTAACTCAATAGTTTTATCAGCTAGCTATGCTTTGTTCCCCAAAACATTGTAGTAATATTTGTTTTTCAAAATCATCCCATCATCTGCGCTAATGTGACAATCCTGTAGGGGTTTGGGGATGTTCAGTATCTCATTTGGGTTTTATAAATCTTTGGGAGCAAACAGAAACCTGGAGGAAACCTCCGATAACACTATTTATTAGCTCAGTCACTTCCTATATGCTCAGCTAGAGCTGTAAAGCTAAAATGTAAAAATGTTAAGCTGAATTTAACTTAATAAACAATATTGAAGTGGGTAGTAGGTACTGTAAGTATTCTATCCTATCATATTGATTCAATTTTCCAATAGTAAATGGTAAATGGTTAAATGGTGTACAATGAAGAGAAAACGGTAAACTGGAAAAAACTGAAACTTGTTTTCTTTAAGAAGAATGTTTTTTAAGTATGTGTAGGTCTCCGGAAAACACAGGAACTATGAAAAAAGACCACCCACTTATTCTATTGTGCTTTGGCCTTCCTCTATAGTGTTGCTGAAAACAAGCTGTTCATAAATGGCTCCTGATGTGATGTCACAACAGGAGTGCACATTAATGGATAATTTATCAGCGTGTGTGAGAAGGCATTGAATTGCTGCATTGCTGATACAGGTCTAACTAGGAGCATTTGGACAATAAAAGCATGCTATGTATATATATATATATAAATATATAAATATATAAATATATAAATATATATATATATATATATATATATATATATATATATATATTCAATCAATGTAAAAATTGAAAAATGGCAATATAAAGCTTCTTTTAAAGTTGTTTGTTGATCTGACCACCAAAAGAGGCACAGAGGTGAAAAAACAGCAAATAAGAAAGACTACAGGGAGTAAATAACATGTCTGGTTTGAAAAAGAAATGAAGAAACTTGAATTCACTCCTTGTAGCTTTACTATTTAATAGTCTGTGTCCACGTTTGCAAGATTATTTAAAGGTGACTTTGTACGTGGTAAGTCACACTCTGCATACCCCGATACACACATTATCTCATACCACGCAGGGTTATAATGATCCAACAAGCTCCTTTTCCTGCCCGTCCCCCTTCTTCTCACAGTGACCTTGGTATCCACAGACACTTCACAGAGCGGGTTAATCCCTTCTCGCTGGCGCTCCCCCAGGAACCTGGCTGAAAGGGCTACCTGTTGTCTGTGTGTTTCCCAATTATAGTTTTCTCCTGAGTAAGCATACATTAGGTGACTCATCAAGTGCGGCCGTCGGCCAAAGCTGGCTGGAACGCAGTGTATTATTTCAGCATCAGTGTATATTTCAGGCTGAGAGAGAGAGACCATAAAACTAAAGGTTTAGTTCACTCAATAAAGCAGGGACTTGTACGACTTGGAAGTGGCCCAGAATATCGGTACACCCAGTAGAGCCGAATGGTGGTTTTCCTGGGAGGAATATGAGAGGGGGTGAAAGTGCATTCTTGTGTGTGCCTATGTGTTTTCCTGTTTTTCTGTACTTCTGAGGATTTGTGAGTAAAGGAATCAGAAGAAAAAAAATGGTTTATGGTTGGGATTTTGTGTTAATTTTAGGGGTTAGAAGTTAAGATATTCATGGATTACAAATAAGGTCCTGTACAGTGGTACCGTTTACTTAAGTATCGTACTTAATTTGAGGTGCTTGTACTTTGGCCTACTTGGGTATTTCCATTAGATGCTACTCTATGCTTTTGTTTCTGAGGGAAAATGTTGTACTTTTTACTCTACTACACCTTTTTGATGGCTTTATTTGCTTTTCTGATACAGATTCGACCTAATAATATAATAAGCTTTTAAAACAAAATTGTTGAATACAAGACACAGTGGTTTCCAACTTTTTTTTTGTCACATGACATCTTACATGTGTGTGTGTAGTCAGGGCACATTTCAAATGAGCCAATATTATCCAATATTTCTCAAAAATTGGATAAAAATTAAAGCAGCTAAACAGTAACTTGCAGCTCCACACTGATGCTTCAGTATCAATAAATTATTAATGCCATATAGAATAATATATCAGTCAGAGGACCAAACTACTACAGTAAAATACAAGCAACAGTGTGTGAAAACATTGTGAAAACAAAAAACTTTGACCTCTGTCATTGCCAACAAATGCTATATAACAAAGAGTTATTGATCCAATACCTATTTTCCACCATAATTTGGAACCAAATTCTTTAAAAATCAGACAATATGATTTTCTGGATTATTTCCCCCCACTCTGTCTCTCTTAGTTGAAGTGTACCTATGATGAAAATTACAGGCCTTTCTCATCTTTTCAAGTTTGAGGACTTGCACAATTGGTGACTGACCAAATCCTTTTTTTTGGCCCCACTGTATGTGTGCAGCTAATATATTCATGTCTAAGAAATACTGTGCCATACACCGTTTGTGTAACTTGCAGCTGGGCAGATTCAGACAGCATCGTTTTCCCATGTTAACTGAGATTGTTCATGTCTCAGCTCTGTGGCTCTGGATAGTAAAACATCGGGTTCAGGGCATCAGGAGTGTAGGCCTATACGGTCTGTTGGGAAGAAGTTTTGTAACCACTTATAGTAAACCGACACTGCGTGGAAATAGAATTACAACGCTTGGCGCTCCATGGAAAACGGGGTGAAGCTGAAACATCTGTTCATGAGGCAGAGAGGGAATATGATGAAAAACCAACTGGATATTCCGACTTCATTATTCTTAGGCTAAGCCAACAGAAGCAATCAAGGCTACAATCTGGGTGATTTATCATGAGGTGCTTTCTTTAGGATACAAATAGCTTTCCCGCAGTGTCTTTTTCTTTTTTTTTTTTTTTTGCTCAGGTATAAGCCTTTGTCATCAGCAGGAAAAGTGTTACTTATATAATTTCAGCCTCCATACACTACAGTGAGCCAGCATGCATGAACAGCTAAACGGTGTTCAGCCTTCAGTCATTTTATTATATACACCTATTAGAGATCAAATTTAAAGTTTTCTATTTTGGCAATGTGATGTTTGATGATTACAGTCTGAAAATATAGATATGTGTTTTTTATTGTCCAGTCACAATTTTTTTCCACAGCAACACAAATGCATTTCTGGATATCTACAACAGCAGTGTGGAGTCTAGTGTGTGGATTTGTCACTTCTTCATGTCCTTCACTTCATTGTATGTGCAGCAAACCTAAAGCATTCTCTGTATAAAGGTAAGACAGACCTCTCGTCTGTTCTTAAGCTATATTGAATCTCTTTGGTTGCACATTCAAGGAGTCCTGTCCTGATCTGCCCAGACATTATTTCATTGCTGCGTGTCTAACTGTTGTTCCAACCTGTTGAGTCTTTCCTATTGCGTCGTCCCTACTATTCCTTTGAAATCGTTGTGAAACTAACCAAGTGTTAAATCTTGTGAGATCATGATACACTTTTTAAGCCTCTTGTTTTTCTTTTGTAATCCAATGTTTATAAAATCTTTTTTTCATGTGAGACCTAATAGGTTAATTTTTCTATGTATGCGTCTTAAGTCTTTCTCTTTGACAAAGTCCTTTGTATGTTTATTCAAATGCAATATATAATGATGGTGAATGTAAATGTGTGTTTACACATATTTAATCTTGTTAATTCTTTCAATTTAACTCAAAGTGAATTCACAAACTACTGAACCCTATATTCTATTCTATAAATTCTATTCCTTTTACATGCTGTTCCATTGGCAGTGTGGAGTTGGTCTGCATGTCTGTCTGTCCGTCTGTCAGACTTCATGTTGGCTTGCCTTCCTCTGAAATCCCTCTGCATATCAATGACTTCATGTCAAAACAAGCCCCAAATCCTCTGCTCTGCTGTGTGTGCGTGAATGAGTGAAAGTTAGAAGAAAAAAATCTTCCAGGGGTTTGTGCACACATCTGTGAAGAGAGCATGGAGGGAGACTGTGTGTGTGTGTGTGTGTGTGTATGTGTGTGTGTGTGTGTGTGTGTGTGTGCGCACGTGTGCATATCTGTGAGCCTGAATGACTGTCTGTAAGCCTCTTTACATAGACTGGAGGTTAAAATTCCAGTGTTTCTCACTGATCGTATTCCTGGCAGGGCTGGCCGAGTGCAGCGAGACCTGCCAGTCAAAGGAGGAGTTGGCGCAAAAATGAAAGTGTGCGTGTGTGTCTGCGTGCGTGTGTGTGTGCTTGTGCGCGTGTGAACGCGTGCGTCCACACGCCAGAGACGTTGCAACATCTCAGTACCTGCTCTGTGAATTTTATATCTTTTGGCAATGCAATAAACACAGATAGATCAAGCAAGATGACGCAGAAACATGAAAGCCTGAAGCTGTGTTAGCCCACCAACGTTCACACTCAGCCAATGTTGTTCACTGGTAGTGGTGGGGGGGCTACTGTTTCCATTTAAAAACACTATTACATCCAAATACTTCAATGTGACGATGTGAACTCTTCACACCGACGTTATGACTGTTTTACTAAATAACTATGACATTACTGGCTCAACCACTCTTTGATATCTTACCTCATAGAAAACATCATCTAATAGGATACATCACATTTTCCTATAGCTGCTGGTATGTGAACATATTACAAAGAGATTTCAGGTTTGTTAAATAAAAAGGTTTATGCCACTAAAACAGGATCTGATGAATCTCATATAACTGTTATAGGTTCTTTTTGTATGTGTTTGGAGACCACACAGAATAATGAATAAGGAATCTGTATGTATATGCCGGACAAGTTCACTTAAGGCCTGGGCACGTTGCCTTGGTTAAATTAAGTCTAATGTCAAAAGGCTGCATACATTCAGCCTTATGGCATCAATCAAATTAAGATACAGTCATTTTTATTACAGAATAAAATAAGAATAATAAGTACTACTTTTCCTTTTTTTAAGTAGGGGGCACATATTGCACCATGTGTGTTCTGTTAAGAAAGTCCCAAATCGATCAGCATCAACTCATTTTTGCAATTATTGGTCTAATGTCAAACATTTGCAGATGTATCATGCTTATGCTTGCAATTTTCTTTCAGTGCAACTTTTATGCTTTTAGTGCTCACTTGTTGTGTGCCTGTACTGAATGTACAAAATCAATTAATTCAATTATCATTATTTGTCTTTCAGTCATTTTTGCAGCTGCACCTCCTGTGATTAATATCCCACTGAGGGTCTATTACAGGGGTCAGCAATTTGGTTCAACCATGGGCCAGATCTCTTCAACACTGTTTATTTTGGGGCCCAATGTTGTACAGGCAGGCAGAGTGAAGTCTTTTTTAATGTTTTTGTTGGCTACACACACACACACACACACACACACACTTACACACAAACACAAACAAACCATACTGTGCTTCCTTTATGGTTGAAGGTGAGGTACTAAACATCAGTTCTGGTCATATAAAACAGAGTTTATTTTATATACCTGTAAGGGTGTATAAGAGGTTACAACATCATATTTATAAGAATTTACATGAGTATTGTGTTTTCATTTTCATCTGCTGTGGATTTATGTGGAGTCATGTAAAAGATTCGACCTGAAAGAATAACCCCTTTCAGATCGCCCATTCATTGTAATCAACATAAATATTCTTGAAGGTCTACATCATTACTGTCATCCCACTCATCTAAAGTTGACAGCAGAAGAGCCACACCTCCTTATTCAGTAAGCACGGCCAACACAAGGCAGGGAGGGAGCATAAGGAATATTTAGTCCATTAGTCATATCACTTGGTATATCACTAATACATTCAAGATAGTATATGAAAGATTTATAGCCTTTTCTCAGTTTTTTTTTGGAGCGTGCACATTCCCTGTCTACATACTCATCCCACAGGCTGTTACAATCAAACAAGAAAGTCAGGGAGGATCTCACTATGTAAGTTACATTAGAAGTCATCACACCAAAAAAAGATTACAACAGTCCTGATGATTCACAAATGGTACATATAGCCCCTTTAACAAAATGACTAGAAGGAAAAATGTTAATGAAAATTTATATAAAAAGTAGAAAAGCAGAAATTACAAAAATGATAACTAAATTAAATAGTATTCTGTGTCTCCTATCTAATGTGTCTGAGACTGTGAATAAATGGTTTCAAATGGTATGATGATTTGTCAAATTTTTATTTTATTATACTTGTTGACTTTTTGACATACACCCTTGATAAATACCCCATATTACAGTGGGACTGACACTAAAATAGTTAAAACAAACTAAATTAAGATTGCATATATACACCATACAATCTTTTATTGTGCTCTGAACAAATTAAAGGTTTTAATATTTTGAATTTCTATTGCCAGATATGGTCTCTGTGCTCTGTAAGGTCACCAGGTAAAAATGGCAGAGTCTGCAAGTTCTGCAGCAGCATCAAAGCCTGGGAGAACACTGCAGAGTGCAGAGTGACCAGAGAGGAGCAAAAAAACAGACTCAAAGCGTATTTTAGATGGGCTCATATGAAAGATTTACATGGCATTCAAAATGCACAGAGAAATTTCAACTTACCTCCTCGATCTTTAGGTTAAGGCAACCAGCTTGAAAGCAGAGCTATTGTTAATTACTGCTTTAAAATGAATTGATAAGTTGAAATCTGTAATCACATTGTATGATTCAACACTTAATAAAGTTGGCAACAACCTGAGAAGATTTTTTTTTTGTTTATGTGTGCGTGTCTGTGTTGCTTAATTTGATGGTATAAATGTAATCTCAGTGACTGGTCCAGGTCAGCTGCAGTTCTCGGCGCTGCCGCTGTGTGTCGCTGTGGGAAAAAGCCACAGCTCAAAAAAATAATACTAAAACGATAAACAGGAAACTGCCTTTTGTTGACTAGGCTGCCGAACACCACAGAGCAAGATGTCGAACCTGGACGTGGAGCAATTCGTCCAGCAAAACAGAGCTCTGGCCGAACAGGTGGAGACGTTTCGAGGCTACTGGGAGAGCGACAAGCACTGGGAGCCGCGGAGGGAGTTCATCCTGCGGAACATCAGCGAGTACGAGGTCCAGCAGCTGGATCAGCTCCTGTCCCTGTCCATGGTCTGGGCCAACAACGTCTTCATGGGCTGCCGGTACGTAAACATGGCGTGTTTTCACGGCTAGCGCCGCCACAAACCGGTTACACATCAACCTCCATAGATTGGACGCCTTTATGGAAGCGGTCCGCACGTGACCCGCTTGTGTTATGAAGCGTAAATGTCTTTTAAAACGCTGTAGAGTGCGGAGGCTTCTTGTGTGTTGGCGGTACCGCCGCCTACCGGAAGACACGTGGAGCAGGGCATTCAGCAGAAACTAATGCATGCAACCGTAGCTCCTTTTTTATTATTAGTCTTTGTTATAAAATAGTAATAACACATTAGTGGAAGCTAACTAATTGAACCGTAGTTCAGTTCTCTGTGATAGTCTTGATAGTCTAAAAAGGTTATTTACTAGAAGGTTCGAGGGCCTTCTACGTGTCGTGTGTGTTATAACTCATTGTTGTAAGACATTTTAGTCAAAAGTGCAGTTTTCTCACTTGAAAACGCCTCTGGTATAAATTAAATCATATATAAATCACCTTTTCGAATATTACTTGAGTAAAAGTCATCAAAGCATCTGGTATTTATTCAACGTAAGTATCAGAGGTAATGTTGTGACATTAGATGTACCTAAAATATTTAAATATAAATGCAAGTAAATTCTGTTGCTAGAAAAAAAAGTCAGGATTTTGATAATGAAGAAAGTTTATTCTCACTGATCGTACACCGCGATCAGGTTTCTACATCACACTTGTGTAAACTGAATATTGTGTAATAATTACTTTATAAATGAATAAACACTGTGTCCTTGTGAAATTTCTGATGGTTAATGTATGTATGCGTGATGGTTTGTTTTTTGTAATTACTAGAAGTATTGTGTATTGATGATGCTATCCAATCGTTAATCACTGCAGTGACATAATATCATAATAATATTTTCATCTCTGATGGCAGGTATAGCACAGAGCTCCTGGAGAAAGTGAAAGAAATGGCAGAAGGCATCGTGGTGGAGGATGCACCAGTCTTTAAGACGAGAGATGAGATAATGAAAAAGCAAAAGGTACATTTGTGGACGGACACACACACACACACATGCATGCAATGCTCTATATGATAACATATGTTGAGAAAGTTTTTAATGTACACCTCTCTTACATCACAGGGTCGATGACCGGCTCAGGTGAATCATCTCTTCTGGTTTTATCTAATCAGTGACGGAAGACTGGATCGACATGAACGTACAGGCTGTTGTGACGAAGCTCAACCCTGTGTCTTTTGTTCATAGGCAGAGTGGTATACTCTGATTTTAAGGCTTTTATTTGTTCAATCATCATGGCTTGTCCCAAGATTGTTTTACCTCTTTTTTAACTGTACACACTGTTTTAATACTATTTTTTAAAATAACTTCAGACTCTTGTCCCTATGTTCCTCTCTGAAGAAGAATAAAGGACTTGGTTTTCTTCATAATTGATTGTCCTTTTTTTGTTATATACAATGTAAAAAAAATGCAATTCTGTGCAGCCTCAGACAACTGGGTGCTGGGTGCACTTTTTAAAACGACTTTTGATATACTTTGTCCTTAATATTGAATACAATGAAGATGTCAAAAGCAGGAAAATAAACAGTTTATTTAATGGGAAGGAAAAATGGGGAAGTAAAACAGAGAACCCATCTCAAATCTGAAAAATGTGTTTTATTATGTTTATACAGCATATCGTTATAAGTATACACTTCTTTTTTTAATTCACAAAATTTTGTAACATATCCCTTCTGCTTATTAGGTGAAATAAATCACTAGCCACAATATGACCTTTGACTGTCTCAGAAAAGAACTCTGTTTTATGATGACTGTCTTCCATGGATTATTTAGCTGTAGATGGGCAGCGATATGATTTATACTCATCTCAAGTGGTCTTGACTTAACAGGGTATTGCATCCAAAAGGAAATAAAAAGACAAACACGGGCATGAAGACAACCTAGGCCTTTCGGAAAATGGTTGATGTCACATCTCTGCAGCAGTTTGCTATGTCAGTCCTATTTTAAATTCTGTCATTTACAGCTGAGAACAAGGACCGTTTTTATCCGCCGTTAATTTAAATGTCAGCTGTGTCATTTTAAAAGAAGGCTCAACAGCGACGCCTCTTTCATGCTGTCACATGTCACAGGCTTTATGTCTGCAGTTATTAACTTGTGTTTTCACATTACATGAACTGTGGCAAAAAAAAATCTATCATAGAAATGAGCAGAATATAAACAGCGCTATGTTCCTTTAAAAATAAAGAACCAGGCAGCTCAGTGATATTACCAGAGAACATGATGCAGAAGTGTAGCCAACAAGTGTTTACACCAACTTCACGGTGATTGTGGTTGTCTTTAAAACTGACTTACAGGAAAATTACATGATTGAATTGAATACAGTATTTCCTCAGTTCAGCCGGGGGATTCCCAGAGCATTTTTTTTTTCAAACAGCCCGGCTTCCCACTTTGGGATTCACAGTCCAAGCGTAAGCGGTTCCATCCTGGTGTAATATTTGTTTTCTCACAACACTCCCTCTCCTGTCTAACATCATCTTCTACCTAGCAGCAGAAGTGATTAGAAGAAAAGCTCAGAGCCAGCTTGCCAGGGAGTTATGATTCATCAGTGCAAGGGAGACTTGGCGCTGTTGCAGCTTATGATGTCTACAAACCTAAAATTACAGTGTCTCTTAAAATAACATGATGGGACAGATCATGTATTGTTCTTTATCAGCAGCTTGTGTGGCCGACTTGAACAACAGAAAAGGTGACACTCGCTCAAGGGTGTTTTCTTCCGTGCTTCTGTCATCAACCTGCCCCCTTTTTCCAAATGGCCAAGTTGTGTGCACACCAGCAGACATGAACCAAAAAAACGAAAAATTTACAAAGGAAAAAAGAATCTGTAAAACTCAAACACTAACAGCATCAATCCAACCAAACAACGAAGATATATTACAAATTCTGTTAGCAATAACTTATTTCACATCATGCAATAAAAAAAGTAAAATTAAGGACAAGAAACACAAATATAAGATTGATTTCCCCTCCCTCGTTTTCCTCAAATGTATTGGCAAGCAAGTTAATGTTCATTCTAGTTTGGTTGTTCTCTGGATCTTTTTCTTTTCATCTTCAGGGTGGCACTTGAGTTCTTCTGATATAGTTGCTGTTTTTTTATTTTATTTTTTTCCTTTTTTCTTCTTCTTCTTGATGAGGTAAAAATGAACGACTGGAGTACTGGGATGATGATGAGAGGCTGATGGAGAGGAGGGAGTGAAGAGCCAGAGGAGCTCAGACGTCCACCCAGCTCTGCTCCACGATGGCCGTCACCCTCTTCTCGTACTCCCTCTTGTTTTCCTGATAGAGCTGTGCAGCCTGACTGTTGGCCGGGCTGTTGGGATTTGGCTCGTCCAGCAATGACTGAAGGAAAGGAAAAAAAGAAAAAATGATGAAAACGTCATTTAAAAATAAATAAATAAATAGCCAGGACAGATTCTATGAATGAGATAATTCATGGAAAATGGAAACACTAAATGTGTATTACAGTAAAAGTATGTTTTGAATTTACAAATAAAATGTAATAAACATAATTAAATGTACTTTGAATTAAATAATGACAGTATATTCATATGCAACAGATTGTAATGTACAAATCTCAAGTCTCACTCAAGAACTCACATTATTCCCTAAGACCTATGCTGGAATTTTGTAGGTGGGTTTTAATTAGCCACTGTTGAAAAATTGTTTAGTTCACCCAATCATATTTTCTTTTCATAACATTTTTAAACTAATTTAATTAAGAAACCATCACTGAGATCAAAAATGTGCCTCTTTTTCAAGATTATCCTGGTCAAGATAGCAAAAAAGGTATGTGTATCAAAATACATCATGATATGAGAATGAAACACTGCAGTTATAAAACAAAATCTCTACTACAAATAAAATATTTCAGCTAAAGAAATAGGGACAATGTTATAGTCCTTAAAACTACCAATGTAAAACATTTGATCGAGACCAACATGTAGATTCTTAAATATATTTACTATATTTCTGAAATCAAATGTTTCCACATCAGCATTTTAGAGGAAAATCAAACAACTGATAAGCTTCCTTGTATTTCAATCAGGCCAAGTGACTCATAACAACACTGTATGTGCTTTGGCTACAGGCACAAAGCAGTTAAAACAACTTACCTGGATGGAGGTGAGTATGGACGAGACATCATATGTGGGGCTCCAACGATTCTGAAGGATGTCTAAACATATACTGCCATCTGCATAAACTGGAAAATAGAAACAAAGCACAATAAAGCTTCAGGCCAGATCATCATCACAGCACAATGTCAAAAGATCAACTTCACTGTGGTTAATATAAGTCTGAGTGTATTAAATATCTGTAACAGAAAACAAACAGGGGGACATGATTACCAGCAAATCCATGATAATCAAATATCACAACATTTATATAGTGACAACTGTAGAGGGGACATAAATAACCTGAGTGAAAATTAGTAAAATAATGCAGATGAATATCATCTTCCCATATGATAATCTCATTATATTCTGTAAATTGTAGATAAACTAGTTACATCAATTTGCTTACTTTCTTACTTGTATTCTATCCTAAGGTTTATCAACTAGAACAGTGTGGTATGTTCAGACGATGGCATCACTTTACCTTATCGCCTTAAAAAACAGCACATCATGATATTACAATCCAAAATATCTAAGACAATATCCAGTCTCATATCACAGTATCTCAGCCCTACTACCAGCCTTGACCTTGTCAAGACATTTTTCATTATCAACCATTTTTAACATTTTCAATTCAGAGTTAAATGAGTGAGTGTGTGTGTGTAAATGCTTGTGCTTCTTACCATTTGGGTGAAACATTCTGGAGACAAACCGAACTGTGGGAGGCTTGTTTGGGTACTCCTCTGAAAACTCTATCAGAAGCTTAAACGTTCCTGCACACAGACACAAATGTAGAGCAGGGGGAGGGGGGGGAAGAACAGAGAGAGAGAGGGAGTGTTGAGGGGTGCACATGAGTCATTTTGTGAGGAGAATACAGATGTGAAGGACTGAGGAGGTCAGAGGAAAGCGAGAGAAACAATTGCGTTACTAAAAATACCACTGACTCAACTGAAAGGAGAAGCTAATCCCTCCCCGAGGCAGAGATGTTGACTCTGCAGGAGAATAAAGGAGCGAGACAACTAACAAGAGAAAACAATAAACTCTGAGTCCACATTCCTCATTCCTGACCCAAGTCATAATTACAAGTAGAAAGTGTGCATCTGTGTCTCCTGTAGGCATTTTACCCAATCTACTCAATGTTCAGCTACATAATTACAGGACGTTTTATCAGTTATTTATTTAAAAAAGAAATAAAATCAGATTGCAAACATTAAAACCTGATACATTCCAAGTGCTTGTCATTAGTTTATAGAGAGTCAACCTGTTATTACATTGAAAAAAAGCAGGACTTTTTAAACACCCCATTAAAACCTATTTGTAATAATTGGATCTGTATAGTACTTTGTTAAAACGTCCAATCTAAAAAAGGCATGAGGATGTTTTTGTGGGTGTCATTTTGTGCTCAGTGAGGCTGATTACTTATGTTATGTAACCCACCATCACTTTTTTTGCCCTCCATGCTGCTCCGAAGGCTTTAATAAACTGAGTGGATGAGGACAACTGTACAATAATAGTGCAGGAGTAAATGTGCTCCCCTCAAGCCTGTATGTTATGGACAAGATAAATCAAACTGGAGAACTTACCATCTTCAAATGGTGTTCCCACAGGCCTACAGAAAGAGGAAGAGGGGGGAAAAAAAATAAAAAATTTTAAAACTTTCACCACAGATCCCCACTGCCACCAATAAGCCCATGGTTTTAGAAAACATCATCACAATCTGTCTTTCAAGAACTTGCTCTACGGATACACCAAAGTCTTTATTTACTCAGCTCTAAACGCTGGCACAGTCTGTGTAGAAGGTGCCAATTAAAACAGTTGGCTTCGTGTTTTACATTTCTGGCAGCTTGAACTGGGACTTTAGGTGAGGGTCTATTAGCGAGGATCTATTCTCAGTCTATTTTTACTCTAAACCCATGTTTGTTTTCATTAGGCCTGATTGCTGCTTGTTGATTTCGATTGCGTCGGTCTACACAGTCGGTGTTCACTTCCTTTTTCTTGTAGTCAAATAGTTATGAGAACACTCTTGGCTTTTTCATGAGTCATTTTCATCTAGTGATTTGCTTGAATTTCTTATATAATAATTCCCCCCCCTCCCCTCACCCGTCTACTCCAGCCGCGACCGTCCTGCCATCAAACACCTGCTGATTCCCTACATGCTGATTTCCCAGTCTGCTCAGTGTGGTAATCGGAATGCAACAAGGTGTGCTGAGGGAACTTGTGCATCACAATCGCAGTGGTACAGTAAGACAACAGGGTGGAGTTGGATTTGGAGCATGACTCACCCAAAAATAACAGCATTCCAAAGCATGATGTTGTTCTCTGAAGGTGCTCCGCTCACGCCTGTAGGGGGGTCTTCTTGAAGTCTGGATCAGAGGGGGAGAAGGTAATGTGAGGGAAAGGGGACATGCCAAAAAAAAAGGGACAGCAGGAAGCGAGGCATAGAGCATAGAAAAACATAAAAAGGACAGATGGGAAAACAAAAGAGGCAAACAAGGGCGGAAAAGGACGAAAGGATAACGGGGCAAGAATGGGAGAGAGCGTTAAGATTCTAATTAACACCTTGACTGCAGGATAATTATGACTCAAAACATGAGCCTCTGTATCAACATGGCTTCAGTGGATAGCCAGGCTCAACTGCATATTGCCCGTCCTGCTGTCACATGTCGGCTAACATAAGCTCTGACATTCACACGCATCCCAAGCACTACCATGACTATCAGCAGTGAGCATCTGAGCCCTGGTGGAGCTTACCCTGGGAGATACTGAGCAATACAAGTCAACCTTCACCTGACATAACTTCTGCTTCACCGGGAAAAAAATACCTGGTGCAGAGGAAGTGATGTGTTGGAAATTTGCAGCAGCAACAGTGGCGTGCTGGGAATACACAGAGGGGGGGTGCTTAGCAGGAAAGATCACCGACGGTATAGAAACTCAAGAAAAAACCCAAAGAAATAGTGATGAAATGTTTTGTTGATTCACTGAAAATTATTCTGCTCATCCAGCCTCTACTACATGACTAATCCATTAAGCAACAAATATTTTCCAGTCTACATGAAAGTTGAAATTGTTGCTACCGTTTCAAATCAGAGCTGAAAATAAAGATTATTTTATTTATTGGCTAATCTGTCAATTAAATTGATTAGTTCTGGCTATAAAAAATTAGAAGAGAGTGAAAAAAAGCTGGATCACTGCCTCCCCAAACCCCACGGCACAATCACATTTATCCCCCAACTCAATGAAAAAAACAGAAAATATTCACATTTAATCAGGAAAAGTGTGGCATTATTTTCTCGAAAATAGATGGCAATTCTTTTCAGCATTGATTAGTCAACTCATTTTTGCAGCTTTATTTAAATAATTCCTAAATTAGACCTTAAGGCTTCAGATTTGAAATGTTAGACAAGAAAAGGGGCATGATGTAAAATTAATACACACTAGTGCAGGGCCCATAGAAATAACGGAAGCTTAAGTAGATTTTTTTTATGATTCTGTTCTGTTAAGTGATAGTGTTGGGATTTCCTGAGGGTCTGTGAAAGTAGGAGTAAGACCTGTGTCCACGTGAGGAATAAATTTACAACTAAACTGGCTACGGTCTTAGCTCTTTATACTTTTATGTTGGCTGCATGATTAACGCAGGAACTATAAAGTAACATGAGAAGGAGTTGTGAAAAAGAGCTTTACACTATAGCAGGACACATGCTGCTGCAGAACAGCACTGTGATGTCTATGGGATTTTAGGGTGTTTTTGTGGTATAGATGCTTTTATTATACAGTAGCTAGACCAGAAGTGATAGGAGAACTTGCAGCTGGGACTCAAACATTCCCGCATTTCTGCATGCAGAGTATTGCAATGCCTCTCAAAACCCACACACTAACATGTTAGCAGGTTTAGTTACTATTTATTCCTCACATTAACACAAGCTACTGTGGCCATAGTCAACACAGAAACAACAAACATTGTAAGAAAAATTCACGTGTGCTGCCGTCTTTTCTTATTTTAGAGAAGAATCTCTCACTACGTGCTCATAGCAGCCTCTCCAAGATGTGTTCAAAGACCCTTAGAAAATCCCAGTACCTTGATAGATATCTGAAAGCTGAGGTTGAGCAAACAGTCAGAGAGCTATTAAAGCCACCGACTGTCAGATGCTCCTTGCTTTATAGATGGATAAATGAAGACATTAGAATGGGCTCAAGTGATTTATCAGACACAAATAATCAGAGAGAGAGATTCATCACTATTGGAAGTATCAATAATAGATACCTTTGGCATTGTTTTCAGCTCCACATGAAAAGTGCCTAAAGCTGTTCGACATGTAATCTCTGTAACGTACAGTGCAAACACATCAGGCCACAGCAACAACTGCCTAGCAACAAAGGATGTCTTAATATTAAGAAACACAAACTAATCCTGTTTGTTTACTTACTGATCAGGACATAAAACAAGTTTCCAGTGGATCCGGCCCATAAGACACACAAAAAAAACTGTGTGCTGTAGCGGACCTTACACATCAGAGGAGACTGCTGGATCCCTCACTGATACTCTGGTGTATTATTCTGTCAGATCACTTAGGCCTACAATCCCACACCTACTATAAAAACTGGTTTAATAAGCGCTTACAGCTAAAAAAACAGGTAGGCTGATTTGTGTGTCTGTGCAGGTCCATGTCTAAGTCCCTAGCTGCAGACAGACCCACTACAATTAACCTCATTTACCGAACTTCTCTTCCAGATAGACTGATGGTTACTTCATTTTACTCCTAAACTGGGGATTATTGACCAGTTTGCACACTGAAAATTAGGGGAACTAGTTTACAGTGTTGACTCTAGTAGTTCATTATTATGGTATCATTTAGAGCTGAAACAATTAGTCGTTTGATCAGTAGGTTGATGAGCGGAAAATTGTTTGGAAACTGCTCAATACTGGATAAATTGTGCAAGTCATTTAAGAAGGAAAAACAGACCCATTTCCTTTTCTGTGTTTTAAATGGAAGAGAATAGAGTGAATATCTTTGGGTTTTGGTCAGCTAAAACAAGACATTTGAATCTTCTTGGATCGAAATGGACATTTTTTCACCGTTTCCTGACATTCTGCAGGCTTAACCACCAATTGATTCTTTGAGAAAATAATTGTCATAATAATAGATCATAATAACCATTGGTCAGAGACCTGCATCATTTTTGGTATCATTAAAAACCCTGAGAATAGTGTGGTCAATGCAACTCTCCACATCACGCAATCTGCAAGAAATGTTCTCATTTAGTGAATTTGAACATTCAAGCAGACACACAAACACTCAATACCAGCAAGCCTTAAAATGTGCACATTTATGACATAACTATGTATTATAGTATACTAAATATTATAGTGCCTAATTATCAGAACAAGCCAGCATAATCTAATATATAATTTAATTCATTATAAAGCTAAATCCTCACTAAAATACTGTAATGTGTAATAAAGGGGTTGAGGATTAGGGCTAGTTAATATAATCTGTGCAAGTACTTTCACCACAAATGAGTATAGTTATTCAGTTGTTAATTCAACAGAGCTACAAAAAAATAATCTTATTAGTTCTGCACTTTAACCCCCTAAGTGCCACATCTCAACCATGTACCAAAACATCACACGAAGGTGCTGCTGTGTAAATAGGTACTCTGTTTCCTGACGCATATTGTGCACATAATTTGATTTACGGACCAAACAAGAGAGGTTAGTCACCAGCACACTGTGCCGGGTTCAATCCACCAGCCTTGGCGTGGACACATCAGGCTGATCCAGGAATGTGCCATTGTCACAGTTTACCACCTGGGGACTGGCACACCAGAGTAGAGTTACGCTGACACCTTACACGCCCCACTTCAACGGCTGTTCTCAGCAGAAAAGCCAAGCATCTTTTATTTTGTTCCACAGACGCACAAACAGTAGGATACCATATGGAGCAGGCAACAGATTGGAGATAGCAGGTATTACAAGCAGCCCCTTGTCCTCAGGTGCAATTTTCACAGGCAAAGAGAAACATGTTCTTTTCTTCACAGCAGGTGTTTGATGATAACTATATGTGAGAATACTATTTAAACTGATTAAATAATAATTTATCAAAAAGGAGGAGGTGCCTGAGGATTATTCAGCTCCTTTACTAAAATAAAAAGTTGAAAATAAATAAACTCTTTAAAAAGGGAAAGACTAGAATTCAAAATGTTACTGAAGTAAAAGTACATTAAAGTATTATCAGCAAAATATAATTAAAGTATCAAAAGTAAAAGGTATCTATTATATGCAGCTCATTGAAGAATGTTATTGTGGTAAATTATGTTTGTTTTCACCACTAACTAATACATGCAAGAGCATTTTTTAAATAATCAGTATATTACTGCATCATATGTATGTTATAAAAATAACACATAATGATTGGTGTAGTACTTGTTTACAAAATTAACATTTTTTAAAAAAGAAAACAGAAAAAGGACTGAAATATATTTTATGTAAAATCTTGATCTGAAAGGCAAATAGTACCTATAGAAGGCATATAAATTTAGAGAAGTATAGCATAGCATCACATGGAAATACTCAAGTAAAGAAAAGGTACCTCA
Source organism: Eupleurogrammus muticus (assembly GCA_036785175.1). Taxonomy (NCBI): domain Eukaryota; kingdom Metazoa; phylum Chordata; class Actinopteri; order Scombriformes; family Trichiuridae; genus Eupleurogrammus; species Eupleurogrammus muticus. Next base: position 9,423,152 of record JAYKQN010000007.1, read on the forward strand.
AAACTGTACTTCAGTGCAGAACTTAAGTGAATGTACATGGCTGATTTCCAACACTATGGGCAAACAGAGCCATCCTAAATACTAAGATGTCCCTGACCCCCCACACACAGGATTGTGCAACACCTGCAAGCCACGTTGCTGCCAGGAGGGTACTGAAACCTTTAAGCTGCCTCGTTACTTGGTGCCTTTTTAGCAGAATTTAAATCCACAACATGCAGACTGTGCAGAGCAAGTTTGGTTAAACTCCATACTACCCGATCATAATAAGTCTCTAATTGCTGTACACACAAATCTATTAGTCGGATTATTTTTATTAACATCAGGGGATACAATAGGTTTAATGAATTGTCCACGAGTCTTCCGATCAGCCCACCTTAGCAAGCTGAAGTTGCACCAAACAACAAAAACACATAAGCTAGCCAGAGACAAATGGAAACACTAACCTAACCTATTCCCTGGGTACAGCACTCTGCACACACCACACTGCTGTATTCAGATATCGCCCAGTGACATTTTAAAAACATCCCAATGTGTGCTGTCAATCACATAGCCATCGGCTGCAGAGACAGATGTAAATTGACTAATGGTTTGGTTTGTTTTTTATCCACAGTAGCTCCGGTCCGTCTTCATATTCAGTTGCTTTCTGCCCCCCTCGGTAGCTAAAGCTAAGCTAAGCTAGCGCGGCTAACGCTGCTAGCTAACACACAAACACAGGAGATGACTGCCGAAACATAGCCGCACCTTTTAAAATCTCTCATAAGCCGTCTCCTCGCCGGGGTCGACATTATTCAGAACGGTGCTGTCCTCGTTGTCGTCGTCGTCGTTGTTGTTGTTTTTGTTATTCTTTTTTTTTCTTTTTAAACAGGAGTGTAAACCAAACCCGGTATTTCTTCCGCCTGTGAGCCCCTTTTCTTCTTCTCTCAAAACAACTGGCTAGCTCGCTTTTTATGGTGACGTCGGTCGGCTGCGTGCTCACATTGCTGTGCAGCAAAGTAACGTTACGGCCATGGTTACGGCCATGGTTACAGCCATGGTTACGGCCATGGTAACAACCCGTTTATGTCAGAGATGGTAGAACTATATTTATGTTGGGAGATGTTATGTATGTCAGAATGACAAATGCATTGGTAATACCTGTTTGTTTTTTATTTATTTTTAAATTTCACCTAATTATATATATTATATATATATATATATTATTTGATCTGATTAATTCTGATTAATTCTTTTGTTCTTTGTTTAAATTATTATTATTATTATTTTTTACATTTTTTACTATGGATTCCATGTATGGGAAAATGTCAAAACGGTCATGTGGTGTGACCTTAAAAACTCTCTTAAAAAGGTTTTAACTTATAAAAATTAAAAACACATGCTGTAAACTCATTTAATATTTGAGGTAGAATAGATACTTAAAATTTATCATTCTTTTTTAGTTACACCATTTGACATTTTTTGTCAAAAAATCACACTAAATCATGATTTTTGTGTAAAAAGAAATATAAATTTACTTTTAAAAAAATTCCCAAATGAACACAAATTTACATTTTGAGAGACCTGAAGAAAATTCCTTAAAACTTTTATACATTTTTTGACTTTCGCTGACCTGTATGTTTTCTCTCCCCATCCTAACTTAACATCCTAATAATTATCTTATTAGGAATGTAAGGTAGGCATATAGGCACTGGTTAATAACTAAAGCTAAAAACCAAAACTAAAACACTAAAACTTTGTTTCTTCATGCACACCATGTGAATAAAATACAATTGTACCTAATGAAAGCCAAACCACAGGCTAGTGCCTTAGCATCACATTCAAGCCTGGACCTTTTCTATTGTGTGAAATTCAAACATAAACACTCAACATTGCTTCAATATTCTCATGGAAACTATTATTAGTTTCTATTCTTAGTATTTATGTGATACTTCTAAAGGCATGCAGCTAGAATCATTCTAACATTCCTCTGTAATAGTGTTAGTGTCTGAATAATTTGATGCTTAATGGTACATTTTTGCTTTTCTTATGCTTCACGGACAGATTACGACATATTATAAGCCTGTGCTGCTGGTTAAAAAAACTGCACTTGAACTTAAATATTTTGTTCATGCAAGAAATGGACCAGGTAAAAAACAAATGACCCCAGATTTATACGAGGTCATCTATGACAATATTAAGTTAAAATAAGTTTATCAAAGCATAAAAAATAAATACAAATAAACAGGATGAAACACCATTCAAAAAATACAAGTAAATTACAGCTGACATTAGTTGGAGTTAAATTAAACACATGTCAGGTAAATCAAACTGTTCAGGAGGCAGTTCCCTTTTCATCACTTTTCCAGGGCTTCTTTGCCTGTTCTTTGCTGAATGTAACTCATTCCCAACATCCAGTTTTGACAACTTTTTGAAACCTAAAATGTGGCAAAAGTTTAAAGCAATGACACTCAAGAGGCATCAATGTGTTTAATGGACTGAAGATCCTGGAACTTTTACTTCTTCATATTTGGCTACATATTTATTGCATTTATTTATAGCCTTTATGATAATAAACATCAACAATCACCAGTATTGATTCAAGAATCATGTTTAGAGCTTCTCCTGCACCACAGATTATTTTGCCTTCTGAAGCAGCCGCCATCATGAAAGCTTGTTAAATTACCCGAGTCAAAAGACAATGATTTAAGCAAAAAATCAGATGGTCTAAGTCACCCTCTTTAATTAGGTCATTGCCTAATATAACTCACACAGGATTAAGGCAATTTCACCAGATGTGGTGATGATTTAGGCCAAAAACTGACTTTCAGCAAAAATAGGCCATTATTTAATTAGGGTGACCATATGTAATGTAGCTAAATCAGATTGTGCTGAGGTGTGTGTGTGTGTGTGTGTGTGTGTGTGTGAGGTAAAAGATTAATTGTGAATGTTTGGAGTCATACAACAAACCACAGCTTAACTCCTCTATATCAGACAGAGTGTTAATTGATATATCTGTCAAACATGAAATAAACAAATAGTTAAATAAATCTAATAAATAACAAACAAAATCATTAGGAACATATTTAAATTAGATGAGACAACTCACCAAGCGTTTGAAGCTATCTTCAGCCTCGATGAAAGCACCATTCGTGTCGTCCATGTCCTGATGTGGAGTAGTGGAGAGGATGCAGCCTCTTATTTTATCCTACTGTAATACAGTCACCCCACCCTGACTTCTGGAGGCAGAACAGGTGGAAATAAAAATGAATGGCCACCAGTCTAATAATCTACTATGCAGTAAGCGGTTTACCTTGAATCTAGATAATCCATCTGTAGCTAATGCTTCCCGCCTGCACGGTCCTGCCTTAAGTGATTAACATCAAGCCAGTGATAACATGGATTGACTTTTAAATCAAGAACTGTGGCGTCAGTGGATGATTTTATACTGCAACCTTGTATTAGATAAAAAATAAAACTATATTTTAGTGGGAACAACTCATTATATTATAAACAGTTAACCTCAACCTAGAATCGTCCTGCTGTCATTTTATATAATCTAATATTAGTTACTGGTAATATCTTAAAATTGGTCCCATTCTGTTATTTGTTCCTAGAGTTTTTTTTTTCTCTAGCAATCATCATAGAAACGACAGAAGTGAATATAGAATGGGATTAGCAAAGTTTTTCATTTGAAAATCTCTTACTGTCTCTTTATTGTAGCGACACTGCAGTCTCCATCCGTACACAACCTAAAAAAAGTGATTTATACAAAGCATTGTGGGAAAGGACATCATTAACTGTAGATGAAATGTGAATAAAATACAGTTGTATCTAATAAAAAGCTGAACCACAGTCTGGTGCCATGCCTTAGCATCACATTGTAGCCTGGACCTTTTCTGTTGTGTCAAATTCAAACACAAACAAGTTGATTTTGAGTCAAATATTAAAATCTGCTTTCCATAGTAACACATCCCTAGGATACACACTCTGTTATTCTATGAATTACATGTTCCTCTCATTTCCACTTTGCATTTTTCAAAATGTTGTTGCTTAAGTAACAGCACAGAGGTAATATGTGAGTGTGAGAAACAAAGAAATATTTGTCCATGAATGCTGCTGTGATGTTCCTGCTGTCTGTTTTAATTGGCTACTTCATGTTTTTTTATTGTTGTTGCATCAGAATTAAGTTTTTTCTTTTATTAAGTGTTCCGTTGGTTGTCTTAATTATATCACTGATGGATGGGTGTTTTACCTGAAATGCCTGGTAAGTCAAATTCAGTTCAATAAATACATAATGGTGTAGTTTTTGTCAGGAGCATTCAACAGAACGTCCTTTTTGGAATCTTCTCTGGGTTCCAAATGATATTATGATGTCCTATTACACTCTATGAGTTTCAAGCTGTGATTTTCAAGACATTGTTCAATACAAATGCTGTACATTTCTCTTTTAACCACTCCAGAAAGGGGGGTTTTAATTATTTGTATTGATTGATCTTATATGCATTTTGAACCTTTAAAAAGGTTAGTTACTTACCTACTTACGTACGGTACATAGAAACATTGCACTGAAGTCATAATGGGATCATTGTATACTAATATATGCATGTAAAGTATCTGATAAAGTCAGAACATGTTATTGTACAACTTCATTGTCATTGTTTATTGTCTCTTCTTCTTCTTGGGGAAAAATATCCATCCAGGATCCCAATGCACAGTTAATGTTGCTGTGACACTTTGACACTAGTCCAGTTTCAGAACTTCAGTGAAATCCCACTCGAAGCTCCATCAGAAATAACCGTTGTGTTTAATCTAGCTTAATCATTCTCTTGACCATTTCCCTGAGTGGGAGACCAGATTGTAGCTATCAATAGACCCACAGCCCTGTTAGCATTTCACTATTGTGAGAATGTAGGTCACACACGCACACACACACACACACACACACACACACACACACACACAAACACATAAGGGCTTGGTCACAAAATCTTTTCTGGCTCACCCAAGAGCCAAGAATGAAAAGCATGTTCTTTATGTAATGCAAAACACATTCACATCATCACATGTTGCTATCTCAGCTCTTGGAAGAGGGACCTTGTTTTTTTATGAGATTTTAAAAGCTGGGAAATGGTGACGGGATGTTTAATCAGGGAGATCGATGAAGACTGAGAAACCGGCATTTTTAGAGCATATTTTATTATTTTTTTTAAATAGAGTTTGTTTTAATAATGTTCATAAGGCTGCCAGCTTGTCAGTCAGTTTGACTTGCTGCCAAACGCTGGACAAAGGCCTGGATTCAGCCAAAATAGGCAGGAAGACAGTCTCACTGTTGAGCTCAGGTGCTTTTTATAGAAAGTCAGAGAAAGAGTTTCTCATAATGTAACATCAGCTCCGTTATGACGTTATGATGGCAGATCCTCCCCAATCACGGCCACAGCACCTCGTATGGATTAAATTAACGTTATTGTAATTTTATAGGGTCAGTCAACCTTTTATTCATACAGTCTAATGTTTCATTACAGTGGAACAGGTGTAGTCCTAAAACTATCAGCGTTTCTGCTGCTACTCAATTAGAAGAGAAATTGGTTGAATCTCAGTGTTCCCTGAATTATGTTTCCATCCCTCTCTCTCTCTCGCTCATGTTCTAGAGGTAGAGGTCACTCTGGGTTTCTACCTCGCTCATCAGTCTCGCTCTAATGACCCATTAGTGTCCACAGAAACCCGCTGGCGGCGGCTGTGAGGCTCCGGCTTGAGTGTCAGGGCGGGACCGGGGACGGGGATGGAGCCATCAACATGTACAGCAGCCATCAGCCCTAATGAGGAGTGAAGCTTTAAGATGGTACGAGTTAATTGTCTCATTAGAGCCGCGATGTCTCGTTACATCTGCATGGGCGATGGCGGTGATTAAATTACACCGTGGACCGGAGCAGTGTTGGGGGCAGCTGGTCAAGCCTGTGGCCCGTCAGAGCATCTCGGGCACATTTTAGGGTCCATGAAGGGTATCGATGCTGCTGAAGTTTAGATGAAGTAAAATGATGCCTTTTTAGTCTTCTCATAAAATGACACAAGAGACGGACTATATGATCTGGGATATTCTCAAGTTTTTTATACTCAGTTGTCTCCTCAATTTGTGATTTATTTGTGCTGTTCCGCACTGAAATAACTCAACAAACTTTGGATGGATAGCTGTGAAATTTGCTGCAGACATTGTGTTATCCGGAGGATGAATCCTAATAACTTTGGTGAGCTCCTGACTTTCATCTAGCACCGGGTCGCAGTTTTCACTTATCCAGTGTTGAAACACTGAAACATCTGCTTTGATGGATTTGCACACGATCTTTTGCTGACATTAACGGCTCCCACATGAAGCGACTTTTAAGACTTTGGCAATCCGCACACTTTTTCCTCTAGTGCCACCATCAGGCTCATGTGCGGTTTTGGGTGAATTGTCTCACCATCTGCAGGATGAGTTTCCAGCATTTTTTTCTTTGTTCAAAACACTGCAGGTACTTTGTTTACAACCACATACTCAATTGCAGTAATGAAATCTTAGTACGGTAAAAGATTCAAATGTGGAATACATAAAACCTGCCAAACGTCAGCATTTCTCAATGCCAATGTGCAGCCTCACAGACCTGCACTTTTTGAATTTATGTGTATTTTGGACGGCATTTGTATCCACCTGCCCAGGGACTCCAGATGGAAATGAACCTGAGGCTAAATCTGATACCAAGCATCTGCTCCCCTGCAGGGATTCATTTTGTTTTTTTGTATATGGTCCCTGTCAAATAAACTAAAGAAAAGAAGAAAATAAATTCTCATGGATTATTATGATCTGTGGTTCATTATTCAGTTCTGATGCAACAACTGGGCTTTTTGCAGCAATAGGTTCATACAGTACCCGGGGCCAACCCAGGGTGGCAACAGAGCATCAGAAGCAGAGAATAAAATTACATTTTTAATATGCACTGCACCAGACAACAAATACACAGTTCCAGGGTGCACCTTATATTTCCATCCTGTCAATTTTCTTTCTTGTTAAATTAAGAGGTCTTTCTTATTCTGACTTACCTCTAAGTAATATGGTGGTTTCCTTTACTTCTCCACCTGCAAGGATGATCATCACTGAGGGAAATAAACAATAGTACAAGGTGGCACTGAGCAGCAGTACAAAGGCAGGACAAGACAAAGGAGACATCATGTTCTATATCTATCGTTGGGGGTAATTTACCTACAGAACTGAAAAGCCTTTTATTCCAGCTAATATTAACTGAAGTCAGAAGTGGTTTAAATATGCAGATACAACCAGGCAACACATTTTGGACATGGCGCTCTTCCCCAGGCAGCACTGACTCAAAGCTTATTTAATGAAAATGCAGCCTGAGGCCCCAGGATTACTTTATTCATCCATAGGGAAATTTGTTTTGGAAATAAAGGCCTGGATATTCGTACAGTTATAGTGTAGTATACCAGACAAAGTACATAGCACGGACAAGTAAAGAAATAAAGTGCTATTAATATGTGCAACACAACCCCCTCTTTTCAGACCGTCCTTATGTCCTGAGTTCACAAGATAAACCGCTTTTACACGTTTTAAGGCATTTTTCTTGTATTTAATTGGAACCCTGGAGATTCCATCTGAAGGGAAGCGTCTACCTGATGAATTTTACTAGCCTGTTTAGTTTTATTAGTCTCAAAAAGCATTTGGAGACAGAGATGCCCCCTCATCCCCACAGGATAATATGGGATATAACCGCCTTTACACTGGTGAAGAAAAAACTTCTTCTGCTCTTCACAAAGCTTCTTACACCTGTTTTCTGAAGTCTGTGAGGCAGAGGATTTTCTTATTTGTCTACAGCAGGTGGTGCTCAAGATCTCAGATGGGGAACGGTAACTCTGCTGTTGTCATGGTTTCAGGTATCCAGGAGACACAATACTGAATGTTAATTGGCGGAAAGAGAAAGAGAGAGGGAGAGAGTTAGAGGATGTCGCTTCCCCCTTTTTTCTATTTTATTTTATGTCCGTATCTATATTTAGCCCAAGGCGAGAAAACATCACCAGCGATCATGCAAAAGACAACAGAGATCAGACAGTAGGAGGAGTGATTAAAAATAACATCTGTTAATACCAGAATGAAACTAAAGAGAGTGACATGAGGTGATATGTATGTACCTCTTTTCATCCACAAACTATCAGCTTCCTCTTTATAATAGTTTGTATGTTTCTGCCAATAAGTCTATCTGTCTTTCTGCCCTTATTAGGCCTTCAAGGTTATGCAGAGGGTAATAATCATCACATGACACCACAACACAAGGCTGTAACATTCCGTGCACCTGATGGGCAACTATAACACAGAAAGCTTTTATTACATGGAGGTGCACGCTGCCGCTCTGTCCCACCACCCTGCAGGATTTGACTGCTTCTGCTCTCTCTGGTGCCACAAACAGCAGCTATCCAAAAACAAGCCATCTATCATTCATTCCCCCTCCACCACATCGCAGACAAACACATATTTCTGATAATGTTGTTTACAAGAGGCTTTAGCCATTTTGTCCTGATAGCTTGGCACCGGCATCAAACATGCGGTCTGCATCTGCTTGCCTGGAATTAAAAAAAAGGCTTTTATCCAGACCTCCTTGGCACACACAGAGAATTTAAATTTAGCAGCAGCAGCAGCAGCAGCAGCAGTTACCTGAATAGCTTTTATAACCGTACAGGCACAGCGACAGAAGCCGAGGCCCACTTAAAAATTGCAGCCGTTAGATTGATGGCGATAAAAGACGCGTTTATTCTTGATGGCACGCCAAAGCTCCAAGTGGCTCCAGTCCACCACAGTGCAGCCGAGAGTTGTGTTACTCGCTGGATTAAGCTCCTGTGTTGTGCTGCCTGCCCCGTTGTGCAATGATAATCAACATGTCAACACTCCCATATCTAGAACCAAACTTTTGGGACACTCTGTCATCACTGGAGGCATACAAGGCATTTGGATAAAGCTCACCAAGGACAGCCAAGCTACTAGGATCCTTTTTTTTCTGCAAAGTGATTCCATTCTGTCACATGGATAAAGAACATCATCCTTTAGATATGCATAAATGAAATCTAAAGTAAATGAAAAGACTGTTGTTTTGTCTTTTTTTTTCAAATTGAAAAGTTGAAAAGTGACCTGCATTTTGTTCTGACGTAAAAATCATGAAATTAAATTGAAACTCATGAATAAATACTCACAGAATAAACTTTCATAAGAGCGTAATTTTATGTAACGTAGGAAAAGAACACAAACATGTTCGAAAATGCACATAATCAGACAGATAATATAAAATGTAAGACTGACACTGATCATCCAAACCCCAAAGGAGGCTATATAATAGGTCTGTTTTCATGTCGAGGATGCAGCTGACACCTTTGTTTTTATCCCGTGCAAAGCAGAAAATGGTTGCCTATTTTTCGCTGTGAACCTGCAAACAGAGATTTTCAATTACGGGGAGAGCATTCTTGAAAATGCGGATAATTGCATGGTTTGTTTTTGCAGAAGAGGCTCAATCAGGAATCTGGCGAGAAAAAAAAGCACAGTGCTGTGGTGTCTGGTTCTGGCTGGCACATTTTAATCAGCTATTTTTTTTTTAATAAAGAACTTATTGAAGGATGCATCATTATTACAGCACGCATGTCCTCTGCGGGACTGTGAGATTGCTGTTGGAAGAAAATAGATGTGATTTCTTTTTAAAAAAATCAAGCTGATGCCGGATGGATGATGCATTCACTGATTCAGGGGCACAGGGGATAACATAACCTCCTCACTGTTGCTGAAGGGGAGCGCCTTATAAATATTGATTGCAAAATTGATGGGCGTAATCTGTGAGAAGAATGTGGTTAAAATTGAACCAACTGTTTTCAAGGGATTTTTTTTTTTAATGTGACGGTCGATGGTTGCTATGATGATTAGAAGGACTGTTTGTGAATGAATATTTGACACGGTCACTCATAACTACAAGTATTCTGCAAATAATCAGTAGGATGCATAATTGAAGCGATACATCATAGGTTATGTTTCAGCAACAGAACAATAAAATGAAGAGACCTTCCCTCCGGTTTTATTTGAGCATATTGCGCCAGGTTTAATTTAAGATATGCTAATTAATTAATTAGTTAATAATTAACATGCACATGGCCCTGAAAAGGAAGAACAGATTTTGACTTTGATCATTTATTTTTTTATGTGTGGTTTGCATTTTCAACTTGGGGTTGTTGACTTAAAGGTCTTTGTGTTCAATAAAGTTCTACGTCTTTTCTCACCACCCTTCATTAACCTCAAAGGATTGATTCATGATTTTAAAACAAAAGGCAAATCCCCATAGTGTCATATCACACTGACCATAAGATGATGGCCCTCCAAATGTGCTTGTCATGTGATTGATGGATGATAAAATCCACAGTCGTTCGTAAATATTAACGGTGGTGCTGTCCTGCAATAATATTCTGCGTGAATTATTCATTCCCAATTTAAATTAGTGATGTGGAAACTCGTAGGGCCTGTGCACGGACATTCTTTTAGATTGTGGCTTGCTGAGTTGGAGAACAGGACATTTTCATAAAAGAACATACTGTAGCTGCTACTGGGACATTGCAGCGTCAGGCCTGTATGTCCTGCCTGCTGAATGAAGCAGAGACAACTAAAAATGATGTTGTCAGTATTGTCATTTGCCCCTGGAGAGGTTTGATGTTTGAAATTTTATCTCTTCTTCACAATTTAAGGCTTGTGTGAATATCCTATTATCTTATCCATTACATCTTATATTTCTAATACCACCCTATAAAATGCTCAATAAAGTTTAAGTCATGAACCTGCACGGGTTTCCATTTGAACAAACGTGGGCACATCTAGCGTCCTGTAGAAGAATCCTGTAGATGTTATTAAGATGTTCTAGGATTTGGTCTTTTTATGGGCTTTGTTGACAATGATTGAAATGAATAATGATCTGTTAACCTGCACCTGTGTTTGTCTCTATTTTCCAACCTGTCTCCTCTGTTTGTGCCTCTCAGCCTCAAACCCACATGAAGACATGTATATCTTTGAAAACAGGACACATGGGGCTCTATAGAAAATGTATAAATGTGCACATAGTGGTGTGGTAAAGTGTTTTCCTCCTTGGTTTCTTTGCATGTTTGTCACACCTAAATGTTTCAGAACAAAAAATAGAACAAAGAGACAACACATGTAAACACAGTTGTTAAATTAAGGTTTTTATTATGAAGGGATTAGAAAATCCAAACTTACAAGGCACTGTGTGAAAAAACGATTGTTTTCTGAACCTAGTAAGTGGTTGGACTCTTAGCAGCATAGCGATAACTTGCAATGAGTCTCTTAAAGCACTGTGGAGGAATTTTGGCTCTCTCATCTTCAGCCACATTGGTGGGTTTTCAAGCATGTACCAACCTTTGAATCAACCCATGAACTCTGGGCTGTAGCCATTTTTTCCAGAGAGAGAGAGAGAGAGAGAGAGAGAGAGAGAGAAAAACATATTTCTCCAATTGACCATCCTATAATAACTTTGATGAGTTCTTTGTCTCCTGCACGTTTACTGACAAGAGCTAGGAAAATGCTTCTCCCTCATTAGTTTCTCTACACTGCCTCTCTGTAAACTCAAGAACATAATTTAAAATCCTTGTCCTCACCTACAAAGCTCTTAATGATCAGGCACTATCATATCTTAAAGGGCTCATAATACCATCCTACTAGAAAGGAAGGCTTGATTGTGGTTCCTCTAGTTTCTAAAAGTATGACAAGAAGCAGAAATTTCTATTTTCAGGCTCCTCTCACGTGGAACCATCTTGCAGTTTCAGCTCGGGGGACAGACACAATTCCTACATTTACACTTAAAACTTTCCTTTTTCTTACAGTATATACTTAGGGCTGACTCAGGCCTTGGATCTTGATGTACATGCTGATGCAAACCTAGACTGCCAGGGGACTTCCCATGATGCTCTAAGTCTTCTCTCTTCCCCCCTCTCTGTCCATCTGTGTGCATTCATGTAATGTAAACACATGTTACTCGACTCAGCATTTTCTCTCTCTTGTATTTTTGTGCTTTCCCTCCATCTTCCCTCTCTCTCTCTCTCTCTCTCTCTCTCCCTCTCCCTTTTGCTTTCTGCAGATATTGCAGCTTCTGAACATGCAGGATTTGGATCTGGGCAAGCCACGTGCTGCCTCCTCAACACTTACTGTGACAGTCATTAGTCTTATCATTACTATTATTATTATTATTATTATGCATCTCTATGAGGAATTTACATGGTGTTAGTCTTCATCTCTCTCTCTCTCCCTCTCTCTCAGGCAGATGGCTGCCCACCCAGAGTCCGGATTCTGCTGGAGGTTTCTTCCTGCTAAAGGGGATTTTTTGCCACGTTTGCCAATTGCTTGCTCATGCAGGATTGTTGGGTCTTTCTGAAAAATATTGCCCTATATGAAATAACAAAACTGAGGTAACTGTTATGATCTTGTGCTCTATAAATACAACTGATTTCAAATAATCATTGACATAATATTAATAAAAATATGTATCTTTTTCTGAGTGGTGGTTGAAACAACTGAATAAACCATAGCTTAGCCTCACTGTACTATAGACCATTGTTCTCTTTTATGTCTTTTACCTCCTGTTACACTGCTACATTTAACAGTGACATCATGGCCACACCATAAAATTCACAGCATGCTTTCCAGAGAGCGATGATGTATTCTCTCTCTGGTTTGTGTTGGTAACTTCTCTGTTAAACGGTGAGCCAATGGGAGTGCAGAGGAAGCAGCGCGCTGCGCCAATGGCCGCGCCGCATCCATTCATCCGTCTGGGTTGCGGCTGTTGTTTGTGTCGCTCCGGCGCGTCAAGCGTCACGCGATGATCGCGGGCTACGCCGGAAGTAGGCCGATGGAATAAAACTCCTGCTGCTGGCTCCTGACAGACACTTTTACAGATAGCTATTCGAATGTGATGATCAAATTGTGTGAACAGCCTAATGTCACAAATTCACAAATATCCCTCAAGGTGTATTGTAGTATGTACAGCAATAGAACTTCCTCTGTACTTGTCAGAATAAGGTAACACAGAATAAAATAAGACAAATTACAATATTATTATATATATGAATATTGATTGAAAACTCCATGTGCTACCAGTACAGAATGTTTATTTTCCAGTAGGTAATAAGTGATGATTTGTATGATCTTTTACTTTTTAATCACATTATTATCTTGTTTTATCAGTATTGTTTGATGCTTGTCAATATTGTTCCCCTGCTATTCATGACCATAAAGCATATTGTATTGAATTGACAGAAGGTATAGGGATATGTATTTCCAAATTTCTGACTGTGTAATATTGTTGTTGTTGTCTCCTGCATCTTTAAGCATGTGTTTGGGGACTCCTCGTATCATTGTAAAGTCTGACTAAGATAGGAGAAGGTAAGATAAGTCTTACTTAAGACTTTATTGATCACTTCGGATGGTTCCTTCAGGGAAATTGAAGTTCCATCACACACCACTGTTGAATACACACAAAGCAGAAAAGCACTATGTATAAATAAGTACGCTCCCAACACTAATATAGAAAATAGAAAATATGCATGGAATAAAACTATATATATAAACATATGTGTGTGTGGGTGTATATCATACATCATGTGTATTGATACAGGTGAGAGGCAGGTATACAACCTACACACGTGAGAGAGTCTCCATGCGTATATTAATTAGAGTCTCCAATTAATATAAGCATGTCTTTGGATTTGAACCTGTGATCTTCTTGCTGTGAGGTAACATCGCTACTCACTGCACCACTGTGTCACCTTAGCACAGGACATCAGTAAAGCTACAGAAAGTAAAATAAAAGTGAAATAAATAAAGAGATAATAAAATGTAACTTTAACAGATATAACTTTTGTGTAACCCATTGAGACTGTATACAAATGCTTCTCAAAATTAAAACTTGCATCCCTCCTAATGAGAGTCTCTCAGCGGACGTGCTTTTATTTCGAAGGCCAACGCCGGAAGTGTAGGGTTCCGTTACGCACAGCTCGACGCAGCCTCGTCTCCAGGGTGGATCAGCGGCTGACTTCTCCCTCCCTCCCCTCAGTTTCAATTCAGCCGAATCATAGCTATCTGACAACCGAAGGTACATGCGTCGTTTCACCAGAGAGCCATCAGCACCTGCTGCCGCAGCTTTATAAAGCTCTGGAAAACACGGGAACGGGGGAGTTGTCTCCTAAACACAAACTAGTAGCTATCGGCGACAAAAAAAACAACAACCCGCACCTCACCGCAGCGTTCCCTTGAAAACACACAGAAATGGACGAAAAGGCGTTCACGAAAGAACTTGACCAGTGGATCGAGCAGCTCAACGAGTGCAAGCAGCTGACGGAGGGAATGGTGAAGAGCCTCTGTGAGAAGGTGAGATACCCGTCCGGAAAAAAAAACGACGTACCTCTGTTTTTTTCTTCCTGTCAGCGTCTCCCGTTTCCTCACCGCCGCCTTCCAGACATTCTTAAAATGGCGTCTAGAAGATACGAGTAACGGTTAATTTACGTACATATTTCGCTGCGTATATCTGCCGGCGGCGTCGTTGCGGAGCGGTAAACTCCACGTTTCGGCTGCTGTAACGTGTAAGGGGAAAATACATATGTATATATATATATAATTTACGAGCACGAGGGCTTAAAAGAGTCGGGGTGATTCACATTCCACATCGTCAGCCGTCCTCATTCAGGGCGTCAGTGGTGACCTGTAGCATCTCTTTACAAAGCCGTGGCTCTTCTAATGAAGTCCACGCAAGTTTACAGGCCCCGTGTTTGTCACTCATGTTGTATCCTGCGAGGTTGTGACATCTCTATCTCTCTATAGGACAAAACGCATGTGTGGTTTTTAACAACCAAAAATCATCTCCTCAGGTCATGTTGTGCATCTCAACCAGCCTCTCCTCTGATTGGCTGATCTGAACAGGGCTTAGTTTTGACATCACAACTTCACAGAAGTCCTAAATATCAGATTTTTAGCATGTTGACTTTTTAGTGTGGTTAAAAAGTATGAACACTGTGGTGTGTGGGGTACGTGCTATTTTTTAGGGAAATAGTCCAGCAATGCACAAATGGGCAATATACAGGCATACATATCCCACAATGCAATGCAGTATTGATGATAATATAATGGTGTAACGTCAGTAACACTTCGATAGTGTTTGGTTTGATTTTGCTAGGTTTAATAGAGTTTTCCGATCAGTTCAGGCTTTAGGTTGATTGTCTCTTACAGCAAAAAGCATGTAAAATCTCACTTTTTTTCTGATAATTTCATGTGAGTAGTTAAGTGCTTGAAAAGGAGATGAATGTGACACGAGCAGAATATGTTGTTCATTTAAAAAAATCCTGTGTTGAGTCTTTGAACCTCGAGCTGAAGTTGAAGAAAAGGTGGGTGAATGTTGCTTTGTTTACCCTCCATGAATGTTCCATTTGATTACACTGCATTTCTCAGAGGTCATCAAGAAAGCTGCAGTCGACCTCTGACCCCTGTCTGCCATATAGCTTCTGATTTATGTATCTAGGTAATAACTACTGAGACTGTCTTGTTTGCTAGGCAATAAAATAGTCCATAGTCAAATTGGAACATGTCATCACACTGTTTCATTGGTTGAAGTTTAGTGGCAGGTTTTTAATTCTCATTTACACGTATCCAGGAAAGCACTGAGGCGAACTCAAAAAACCTACTTGGAGACTAAAAAATATCCTTTGATCCAACTTATTTGGTTGCTGTATGTTCTCTGATGTGGTTGTGTTTAGCATGGTCTTTTACCTTTTTTAACTTCTTGTTTGTTGAAAATATAAGGAACCTGATCTTATCTAACTTATTACACTTAGTGTAATTAATTCCTGCCAATAAGAGCTCCTTTACATACACATGTCCAGTGTTCTCAGTAACCATTCACGTTCTTGCCCTCTGGCTGAGAAGTGGCCAACTTGTTCTGCTCCGAGCGGCACTTAACCTCGATCTTGGGCTGTGACAATAACTGCGTTACCACAATACAGCCATCATGTGAGGCCTCAAACCATGGGGTTGAGCTCCCTACCAACCATAATTTATTTTATAAATGCTGAAAGCAACTGGATGGAGGTACATTAGAGATTCAAGAACGACCGCCCAGTAAGACGTTGAAAGTCCTGCCTGAGGAAACAGGAGCTCATCAGTTTAGTATTGTAAAGGGTTAAAGAAACTAGGAAATAATTAGAGTTAAGAAGCTGGATCCAGAAAATTTGGACATTTTCTTTTTAAAAATGACACAAATCGATTCATTTGATTATCAAAATATTTAGCATTTACTGTTAAACTTAACCCTTACAACAGCCTCTTAACACTTACAACATGGCTATTTCTACCGCCATTTGCCAGATCTGTGTTCATTCTATATTGAGCTTGATCCCTCTCAGCTCTAAAAGGGCTCAGAGATATGGCCCACGACCATGTTTGGAGTGCTGCTCGGTGAAGTTTAAGGCCACGATGTTCTCGAGTGGCTCGTTAATCCCAGCGTTTCTGTTCTTTTTTTCACTCTTCTGATATGGTCTGTTTCAGTAGTTTAAACAGCATTATTCAACCCAGTTTTTCTTTTTTCCACTGAAGGTTAGGATCTCAAAACAGGATGTAGACCCTCTTCATGGGGGGTGTGCAGGGGGGGGGGTCTATGATGTCGCAACTAGCTTAGTCGTTGATATGTATTTGGCTTTGTTATTTTCAAGATTTATAGTTTTTTTCTGTGGTTTAAATATGAAGTGTAAGGAGAGTCAGTTTTTACTTGACTTATGACTTAACCGGCATAAATATATGATGTGACATATCTTAGGTTTTGGGAGGGGAAAAAAAAGCAGTTTTCTCAATCTGAGGCTGCATAACTGTTCTAACGACAGGCTACCTGCGTCTATACACCCCTCTGCAGCCTAATATATCCTGCAGGATGCACCTACACAAAATCCTCCCCCATTTTAAAAATAGCAGAGGATATGATTGATTGTGTGAGTTGCATCAGTAACACGATGGAGGCCTTGCAAATGGGATCAAAATGTGTGACTCAGGATAACAGTGGTTGATTGTGACTCAGGGAGCGTCCGTCTCTGGGTTGTTTGGGGGTGTGGAGGGATGAGATAACATCTTCTGTAGTGTGTCAGACCGGTGTAAGGTTTAGGTCACACAGTGATACTTCCTGAATCTGAAGCGTGATGTCTGTGGCTGTTAAATACAACGGCTATCTTGGGTTGTTTGCTAGCTGATGTCATATTTTTACTCATAAAATTGAATTAAAGATTGTTCATCTTCTACCTTACCACATACAGTGATAATAAATCTGTAAAAAATCCCATACAAATGGATATCAAATCCGTGGCCAACGTATGACCTCCTCAATGACTGATGCTGACGTGAGGCTGTTGAAGGCATCTCAGCAAAATTTCTAGTAGAAAAGCTGGCAATCAACTATCATCTTTCTGCTTGTGGTGCTGATTTTCTCTCTGAATATAGTGCTGCTGTCAGGAGGATGTTTAATTACCCTAAACATCTCGAGTGAAGTCATCCTTTGTGGTTGTTATTGGGCCTAGTTGTAAACTTAATTTGCCTTAAGTTGTATCCAGGAGAACCCTTGGCCACGCTGAACTTTCTTTAATGGGATTATATTGCGGCAGGTGGGAGGGAAGGGAGAATGCTGACTTCACTTCTCGGCACTTGGCTAAGCAGTTTGTTGACTGTGTGGCATCTGACGTCTCGGGGCGTAGCTGCAATCTGGGTCGAGGACTCCCTCCCTATAGCCGCTCCGTGGCCCGTACTTTAGGGCGAGGCAGCGGCTTCTGGCGTCATCGCCTTTATTCACAGCTGGCCTGGCACCCGCCGCACCAGCTGTGAACCAATGTCTAATGGATAAACTGTTCTTTTTAGTCGCTGTTTTGTTCAGTGTTTTCTGGTTGTAGCTGTAGACAAAGATTAAAAATAAAGTAGTGAAAATTTTTTCTTAGTACTAGAAACAGAAGGTCACTATCTAAACTTTATTGGGTTGAACTTAATCCTGTTCCATATTTAATTTCAATGTTTTTTTTTTTATTTATTTGGTTGGTAACATGAAATCTGGTATTGGATGATTTAAAAATAAAGAGATAATTAAGAGATGATAAATGCTTCAATGACGGCAGTTTAAAATTATTAGCTGCAGTGTTAAGAGTTAACCACTTATTGAGATGTACTAGGGACTGTAGGGGGTTTGACTAAAATTAAAACTGGGTATAAATAGTCTAGTGGTTTTACACAACACAGAGGGGAAGTAAAACTTGTGTTAACAAGTTGCACATTAACCCAGTGCTAATCACTTGAGCAAATGCAGGATGCAGAAGTGACATCTGATACATTGTCGAACATACTCGTCATACAGTCCAGAGTAGGGTTACAGGACTGTAGTGCAGCATATAGAGTGTCATTCTGGCCAAGTACAGGACAGTAGAGAGAATGTCTGAATGAATTATGGTAGTAGGATCTTTTTTTCTACTTTTGTTCAAACCGAATGTCTGTCTTTTTTTTCTTTTTACAGATTAAATTAAGTCAGAAAAGGAACTGCATAATTGGCTTCATCAGTAATTTGGGGCTGTTGCTTTCAAACAAGCAAGATGCGAATTAGAAATTGCAATGGAAATAACATTTGAGTAGATTTACATCCCTCTACATGTATAATTTGCTTTTCAGTTGGCTGTGAGATTGATACATAGTCCAATCTAGAATCTTTAATTAAATCCGCTGTAATGGAAAAAGTACTAGGACAAGGCAGGATATTGAAGCTGAGTTCACCGTTTAAACCTGTGTAAACATATTAGGGCAACTCAGTGCAAACAGCACTCACTGGAATTGACCTGAAGGAAATTAAATCTGGATTTGTGAACAGCATGGGGGATCACAGACAGACTGGCCCACTTAAAATGCATGTTTGTTTGGTTCTCACATCTCTGATTTTTCCACTCAGAGTAATTAGTGGGGTGCTGAAACTGTATTGCTGCTCCTGCAGGCATCTAGAATATTCTCTCTCTGGCTCTAACGGTTCAGTTGCTTTAGTCAGAAGCTCTAGTCAATCTTTCATCCGAGAGCCCAGTCGCTGAAAGGCCTCCAGCCACATGGTGTTATGGGCACGTGGAGTTTGTAATATAGGTCAGTATTGTGCAGTGCTGCACTCCCATCATGTCCTGGTCACTGTAGTTCTCTCTTCTCTCTCTCTCTCTCTCTCTCTCTCTCTCTCTCTCTCTCTCCTTCTCTCTCTGTCTGTCCCATCTGCTGGGGTGATGGGTCAACTCATCAGCACTCTGTCAGCATCGATTTGCTCTTCCTCTCACTCTGGTCCCGTTTGTTTCAAAAGATCAGTAGAGGCTGCGAAAAAATGTGGCTTCGGCGACCCCACCAACATTTTTAAAACCAAATCAGGAGTTGCTTTCGAAGAGCCTGTCATGTGATCGCACATGACACAGAAACCCCCTGTCCACAAGCGTGTTTGTGGACACATGTCGACCTTTTCACTGGAGTCACATCACAAAAATTACTTCCAATTTATGCAAGTCCTCCTCCCCCTGTTTGCTTGCATTGTCCATCTCTCTTTGATTATTGCAAATGCCTCACCATCTCTCTCTTCTTGCACCACATCTCTTATGTGGCACAGTGCATCACACATGTCGCACAAGAGAATTTTACCCTTAGCTCGTTGATATGTTTGCTCCAAAGCTCCTTAAAACGGCTCATCCAGCTGTCAAGCCTTTGGTCAGAGCCAGCCTGCCAAGCTAGACTGACTCCAGGAATAGGCCTTGTTGTAAGTCTCCAGATTTAGGATTAGTACTGTGTCAAGCTTTCCTACATTTTACCATTATTTTCCCCTCGCGTCAAATAAGAAACGTCACTATGTCACTAACTAAAAGATGTCACTAACTTTTTTTCCTGCATCAGCTGATGCAGATAGCTGTGTTTCCTCAAAAAAAACACAAGCAGCCAGGCCTCATACCGTGTCATACATCACTTTTGAAACAACGCCATGATGAATTCTGTGCGGGATGACCCGTGTCCAAGAAAAATATTTTTGAAAGTTCCACATTTGGGTGTGGTGGCTCACAGTGTTGTGCCGCCCGTCCTCTTAGAGTAAAAGTCTGAGCAGCAAACCAACACCAGCCACCATTTTCCACTCTGCCCTCGGCTTTTGGAGCATCGCACTAATTGATTTTTAGGAACTGCTGCAGTGAAGCCAGAGCCGTCTGTTCCAGGCGTTGCAAGGCAGGTCCACAGGAAACTGGAGAGACACACACACACACACACACACACACACTGTAGGGGCTTATTTCCTTGGAGGGTTTATGGTAGTGATGCTGGGGAGTTTTGTCATAATTACCGTGTAGCATCACGACGCAGACCTCGCTGGAGGCTGATGTGGAAATTGTGCAGCAAGATTGGCAGGAAATTGTCTGTTCCTGAAATAAAGATGGAGAACAAATAATGACAAAGAAAATTACAGTGCACAGAGCATGTGATTACAGTGTAGGATCACATGGATTTTCCTGCATATAAATAAATGGAACACAGTACAAAATATATAAAGTAGTCGACTTTCTTTATACCTAAATATCCATCAATGTTCCAGAGGTTGTTTCTCATAACAGAGCTTTTTTTTACATTTTAGATCTTTATAAACCTCTTTGTTTTTTTTAACTTTACCTTGTCCTACTTTCCTATTTCATTCATTTTAATCGTTTTTTTTTGTCTCTTTCTCCAGGCAAAAGAAATCCTGACAAAGGAGTCAAACGTCCAGGAGGTGAGATGTCCAGTGACTGTGTGTGGCGACGTGCACGGCCAGTTCCACGACCTCATGGAATTGTTCAAGATAGGAGGAAAATCACCAGATACAAACTACTTGTTCATGGGAGACTACGTGGACAGAGGGTACTACTCTGTGGAAACCGTCACTTTACTTGTAGCACTTAAGGTAAGTGTAGCGCACCCCATTAAGTCCTTCCATTTCACTCTGAAATTACTTCTTAGAAGGAAAAAAAAACGCACAATACAACTCTGGTCTGTGCCGTTGTTTCAGGTACGCTACCGGGAGCGCATCACAATCCTCAGAGGGAACCATGAGAGCAGACAGATCACACAAGTGTACGGCTTCTATGACGAGTGCCTACGGAAATATGGTAACGCCAATGTTTGGAAGTTCTTCACAGACCTGTTCGATTACCTCCCCCTCACTGCCTTGGTAGACTCTCAGGTGAGAAGACTTGTGGGTTGTTTTCACACAATATGAAATGTCACACAATAGTTACAGAATTTTGATTCTCAGAGAGAAGTGGTATATTTGGTTAATGTTCAAAACATTACTGTTTCTTTCAAGATTTTCTGTCTTCACGGAGGCTTGTCACCGTCCATAGACACATTGGATCACATCAGAGCACTGGACCGTTTACAGGAAGTGCCACATGAGGTAAATATAATCCCAAACTGTGTCTTAGTTATAAACTGACACGTGGTCAGGGAAGGCAAAATTAAGAACAAGAGTTAACCTGCTCCTCTTTTTTTTGCTTTGCAGGGTCCCATGTGTGACCTGCTGTGGTCAGACCCTGACGATCGCGGCGGCTGGGGCATCTCCCCCCGAGGAGCTGGCTATAC
This sequence comes from Eupleurogrammus muticus, assembly GCA_036785175.1. Taxonomy (NCBI): domain Eukaryota; kingdom Metazoa; phylum Chordata; class Actinopteri; order Scombriformes; family Trichiuridae; genus Eupleurogrammus; species Eupleurogrammus muticus. The sequence goes on from JAYKQN010000007.1 coordinate 9,444,819, forward strand.
TTTTGGTCAGGACATCTCGGAGACGTTCAACCATGCCAACCGCCTCACGCTGGTGTCTCGTGCCCACCAGCTGGTTATGGAGGTTTGTGTCTGTAGTTAATATATTCAGATATTTGCACTAAATCATCCTTAGAAGCAGTGTCTGATTCGGAATGCCATCGTACGTGAGAGTTTTAGTGCAGCTATAGGAAAGAATTACCTACATCACTGGTGTTTATCCATGAAAGAGGCTGAAGTGACTGATGGTGAGAATCAAATCAAAAATGTGATTTTTTTTTTTTTTTTTGTTTTTTTCCCTTCTTTTTTTTCCCCAACCATCTCTGCTCCAAAAGCAATACAACACGCAGTTCTGTAACCATCTGGCACTCTTGCACCAAGTTCAAGAACATGATTCAATTCCTATTATAGTATTACTTTATGCTAAATAATACATCTTCAATGACTAATGCCTCTGCTTCCATCAGGGTTACAACTGGTGCCATGAGAGAAATGTGGTAACAATATTTAGCGCTCCAAACTACTGCTACCGCTGTGGCAACCAGGCAGCTATCATGGAACTAGACGACACCCTCCAATATTCGTTGTAAGTACAAAATAAACATGAAAAAAGGAGCTGATGCATGTCATCCAGCTGACCCCTAAAAGATGAAAGAAAATCTCTTTGTGATTGTAATTTGTTTTACAAATGACTCAGTGGAAAATTTGTTTTTAAAGAAGATGTAAGACTTCATTGAAATATTGTAAAGGTTTTTTGCTGCCTATTTTTTTTTTTTTTTAATTTTTTGTTTCTTCCAGCTTGCAGTTTGATCCTGCGCCTCGTAGGGGGGAGCCTCATGTCACTCGCCGCACCCCAGACTACTTCCTGTAAACTCTGACCATTGTACAGTCAAGTCCAGTATTGCCATGATATATGACCTTCAACTGAAAACAACACGAATAAGGAAGGGGAGGGTGGGAGCCTGGGGCTGGGGCTACACAGCAGTGCACATTGTATATTCACACGAAGACCTATTTAAACATTTAGCAAAAACAAAGTGTGTGTAGATGGATGGACCAAAAGGTGTGTGCCATATTCACTACAATATTCATTGCTGATGATGAAGAATGATGATGAAAGTTTGCTACTCCAAATGTGGCTGTTTGTATCCCACATGCCATGGCTTATGTTCAGGAGACCTGAACATGATCTGTTTGCACTTTTGTAAATCTAAAGAAATGTAACATATGTCAAAAGATAAAGATTTCACACTACAGATGCTTTTTTTTCCTTTTTTTTTAAGTATTAGTAAAGCCCCCGTCAGACAGGTTTTACACAAGGTCTCTTTGTCCTGTGTAACTTTTAAGAAAAATTATTCTTGTACAGTCCCCCTAGCTTAGTGTATATGATCGACAGATGATGGAGTGTTCATCCACATCAACTCACTGACTCCCTCTGAACTGCAGAGTCTGTATTAACCGAACCATTTGAATAATAAACATGAAGGTGGCTTCTTGATGTGACTGCTGTTTCTTGTTTCATTATACTGGAATTAGGCCATGAAAGGATGTGACAACTGGTGATAGTCTAGTGTACAAGGTGCTTTGATTTAGCCAGTTGGATGTCTGTCACCTCACCAACCAGCGAGTAGATCAGCCATATGGGTTGCTGGAAATGCAACATTTGAGGAATTATTTTAGGATGTGCGTTTTGGAGACATCTGTGTGCTGATGACCACCATGGGGAGTGTCGAGGTCATGTCGGATAATAAGACGACTGGATGTTGAAAGTGTCTTTTTATGAGGAAATGATATCCAGGAAACCTGAGACATGTTTATGTCTCCTATGTATCATTTCAAGTTTTGCCAGTGTTGAATGGAATGTCGGTAGAGACACAATTAGGCATTACCTAAAATACAGTATGTTTGCTTTTTTTTTTTAACCATGTAAAAACAAAATGTCTTGGAAAAGATATGAACAATGGTAATTTTTCAAACAAGAACAAAGATATGGCCATTTGCATTATCAAATTCAATTTTAACATTTCTTTTATACTTATGCAGTTGTTCAGAACACTGAAGTCACAAATTGAATAGTTTAACATGTATAAAGGAACTGAGATTACAGTTGTTTGGTAAGCTGGTTAACTTAGTGTAAATGACATTTTAATACGAGTCAGATAGTATACATGGTTCTATTATGTGATTAGTGTTATCATTACCACATATAGTTTAAGCTACATATAATGTGAATTCTCTTTCTGTATTGTAAATCACAAAAAGCAATACGTTCTTGGTATATTGGCGAAACATTAAGTAGGAGGTGAAAGCTTTCGAGGCGCACAAGAAAGCATCATTGAATCAGCTCAAATGGATCTGTAATAAGGAGAAAGCGCCACCCCGTGGTAGGTTAAATCACTACATGACAACCTTTAAACATCTTATACATAGACAGAAATCAATAGTAAAATACAACAAAAAGTATAATAATTATAAACATTTTGATGATAGCTATATTAAAATCATGAACTATAAACCACTGATTAACCACATTTCAATATTATTATATTATTGTTGTTATTAATAGTAATAATTAATAGTATTAGTAGTAGTATTTATTAAAAATATGTGATTGTGTATTGTCACTATGACATCACAGTAAAGCAGGCACATGAGGTCCACTTGAGAGTATTCTTCTGTCTGTCTGTGATTAATGAGATCATGTTTCAAACAGAAATGATGTGCTCTAAACTGCAAAAGAAAAGAAAGGTGGATTCAGTGGACAGATTAATATGCATTTGTGCTGCCAGTGGGAAGCAGTGTCTATAGTATGTGGCTCAAAAAAATGTCATACTCAAAATAGAATATATTATAGTCTGTCACTCAAAAAAAGTCTTATTATACTATGTCATTAAAAAAGGTCATACTAAAGAACCCTGCGATATTTCCAATGTGTTTAGATTGCTGGTCTATGCACAAATGACAAATAAAGAAACCTTGATAACCTTGATATCAACTATAATATATAACTATAAAGTAACACCGAATGGGAAGACATGAGTGAAGTAGTAGTACCTCTAAATTGTGTAATCATTTAGTAAATATAAATATTATATCTAATATATATTTATATAGAAAGTGTACTGGAAAGTATTTAGATTACTATGACAAAATGGTTGGATTTTCGTAGCGTATAGTGAGAAAGAAAGAAGCATTGATGTTTAATGTATTCTAAATTATATATCTGACAGAATATTGCAGGTCAGGTAAATATGTTTTTTGAATGACAGAACGTAAACCTGCCTCCCCCTCCCTCCCTCCCTCCAACACCCACCCACCCCCCACAGAGCGGCAGCCTCCGGTGGATCCGCAGACTTCCAGAGCTTCAGGCCCGGCTGCTGCTGCCTATCGACACAGAGGAGCATCTCACCTCTGGATCCGAGTAACAAGACATTCACGGTGCGTAGCGTGCGGGAGCAGCTTGTGTTTTTGTTTGTTTGCTTCCGCCAGTCGTTTCGATGTATATACTTATATAAATATATATATTTTTGCAATGTGTTTACATCGTGATCTTGAAGAGCCTTTACGAGGAGGCCCCGCTGTCGGCTAGCATTGTGCACGGTAATGCTAGCTTCATGCCGCTTAGGCGACATTCGCAGCTTCTCCACTTGTTGGGGTTGTCTGAACAAAGCAAACGCGGCAAATATTATAGTGGGTGTTAATCTCACTGACCATTATTTACTCAAAAAGCAAACGTAAAGCAAACAACAAACCAATTAAAACAATAGCAAGCTAGCTACTTGCTTAGCCTCGGCGGCTAGCGGGAAGCTACCGTTAGCGCTTTAATGCAAATCCACTTGTCGATTGAGTTGATCTGGCCGATAAAAGCGTCAACTTATGCTTCACTTGCTCTGACGCTTTGCTTATTGATGCCGCTACAGGTAAATAATAGTGATGTGAGCCTATAACTCTACAGGCGACCGTTAGCTACCACATCATTTAGCTAGCTCTAGCTTTAGCAACAACCAGACGGAGAATTGAGGCTTCAGTCCGCTGTCAACGAGACCTCACTCTTGGCTCATTATTGTGTAACGTTATTAACAGATTTGTTACTGTAGCTGCCAGTTTAGTGTGTGTGTGTTTTAATGTTTTTTGCTTTATTCTACAGATAATGCCCACAATAAAACTACAAAGCTCAGATGGGGAAATCTTCGAGGTGGACGTTGAGATAGCCAAACAGTCAGTCACCATTAAGACAATGTTAGAAGGTATCAGCTTTAAATCATCAGTCCCTGTGTGACCTCTCTAGGGCTTAAAGCACATGTTTACCATGTTTCAGTTCTCTTTTACACATCACTCAGGCATCGTTTCACCTGTCTCTGTTGTCTCATAACTGTGAGTTATAGTAAAATATCAATGTGCGTTTTGTCTCTAACCCCAATTACACATGTTCACCACCCCGGAAATGTTCCCGCACTTTTCCTGGAAGGTTTTTTTTTTCCTAGGGAATCAGCTTTAGCAATTTCCCACATCAAGACCTAGTAGCATTACAGGGAATATGCAGGGAGGGATTTGCTCTGTATGACTGCAAACACAAACCTCACTGGGAAGAGCCATTAAAGAGTCCATGTTATGGTTCATATATTGTCACATGTTTGACAGGACTTTTTTTGTCTGCTAACCACTACTGTTTTTATTGATATTTGGCTACACACATGCAAGGCAACAGGAATGTCGAGGAATGGAGTTGCTTGTGTGAATAGTCAAAATCACTCGTGTTGCCTGAAAAGTGTATGCAATTTGTGAAAGAGGCTTTACATGCCTCACACTACCGACACCTGACAATCAAGGAACATATTTAGTTGCGGCACAGACAAAGGCCAAATGTGTCCATGCAATAGATGCACTCTATGCAGCTGTCTGCTCCACCTGCACCTGAAGCAATTACATACTTTATATTTTCCTGTTTCATGTGTATAAATACAGTTGCAGTATTTGGCTTTGATGCTTTAAAGACATGTGAGCAATGCACATCATTGTACCTAAATGCCTCCTGTGCAGATTAATGTGCTTCTCGTGATGTACTTTCTGTCTAACCTAGAGTGCAGCACTCTGTGCCATTGAAAGGCTTGCAGAAATGCAATGCATTATGGGCTATTATACTGCTCAGAGCTTTGTCTTGGTTTTCTCTAGTTGTAGGGCACCTCAAACTTATACATTTTTCACTACATAGTTTCAAATATCCATCATGTTAAAATGATTGCATATTCCCTGTAACTGCTAATAGAAATCCATAGGAAAAACTTCAACTCAATAAAAAAAAAATCTGCTACAAGGTTTTGTTAATCTCATGAACCTGCCCCTTTTTAAATGTGAAATTTTTTCGCCTTATGTACCAGTTTATTATGCCACTCTTTAGTAAACGTAACATCGTACATCGACTCCTGTCTAACATTTATTGATTCTTGGACAGATTTGGGAATGGATGATGAAGGAGATGATGACCCAGTTCCCCTCCCTAATGTTAACGCTGCCATCCTCAAGAAGGTACAAAGCGCACACACTCTTGCGACATACACATCTGTGAGGATCATCAGTGTAGACACAATGAAGGTAGTTTTTGTTGATGTTGTGACGCTGGAGTTCACTCTTGCTTTATGAACAGCACACTGAGGGCTGAAATGTTTAGATATTGACAGTTTTTCTGCAAAATGTGAAGGATGTGTTGTTGGACCTAAAATCTGGCAGCTGAATGTGCATTTGTACTTTGTTTACCACATTTTTATCCGTCACATGGAGAAGGGCACGCTATTTGTTCGTTCCCCTTTGCCGTTGCTAAATTGTTTGCAAGTCCATCTAATTGATCCCTATCTTATCTTATATTTCTGGGAACAGAAGGCTGTGTCCTTCTGCTCATACAACAGAGGACATGCTGCATAATCAGCACCATTTCAATAACATATTTTTTATATGAAAGTTTAGTTGCACGTTTTCATACAAAGAACAACTATTCTATTGTGGTGTTGGAGTCTTAGAATTCCAGTCTGTTAAAAAAATAAAATAAAATTTATTATCATCATAGATGCTGTACATATTTGCCTGCTTGTGACCTCTGTAAAGTGCTCTTGTGGTTAAAAGTGTGTGTGTGTCTTCCAGGTGATTCAGTGGTGCACTCATCACAAAGATGACCCTCCTCCTCCTGAGGATGATGAGAACAAGGAGAAGAGGACAGATGACATTCCTGTATGGGACCAGGAGTTCCTCAAAGTGGACCAAGGCACCTTGTTTGAACTAATTCTGGTAAATGCTTCACTTCACAACTTCCATTTTCAGTCCATTCAACGCTATCACTTTAGCAGCGAGCACTTTAATTCAGTCTCTTTCACAAACAGTCCTGTTGTCAGTGTCTACAATGTCTCTGTGTGCTGTTTGTAGCGTCTGTACATGAGGCAAGTTTCATTTCCATTTCATTGCAGATCTATTTTTGTTAATGTATCCTATGGATTTTCTTGTGATTTTGATACTATGCACAGTAGCAGCAGTAACCTTGTTTACTCAAGAGGAGATCTGTTGGTGTTAAGGATTAAGGGACATGACGACACACACCACCTCATCCCCTGGGACTGAAGCAGATGTAGGGAATGGCAAAGATATAAAGCGTCTGTTCCCTGATTGACAGAATGACATTGTTGAATAAGATATATGATCTAGCTGCTCTGATGGAGAATTATCAGACCCACCAGGACAGCAGGCTGTTCTTCTGATGACTAGACAGACATCAGCAATATACTCTCATTGACAGGTGGGGGGAGAATGTTTTTTAAAGATACTGCTTTATTGCTTCTGTCAGTCAGCTGTTATTCCAGTTTGGGGTCGAAACCTTTTAATTGATTATATTAAATGATCAAATTATTAGCTGTTCATTCAACACAAAACATGTGTTGGCTGCCAATTCTCACATACTTGGAATTGTGTTTCTGGAGCTCTGATCCCAAGTTACCCCTGAAGTTGTTGACTGTAAGGAGGCATCATGCGTCAGTAACTGATGCAACACCACTGCAAACCTTGTGGTGCTCTTTAATCTGTTTGCTTCATGCATTTACTATGTTTCACATTAATATAAAGTTGTATTTGTAGAAATCCTTTTTGTATTATTATGGCCTCCTTTTTGCTACCCCCTGTAAAGCTGTGTTTCCTCTGACCTGACCTTCCTTGCTGTGGTCTGTTAGTTTCATTCCCTGCTGTGGCAGAGCACTGAGTGGTTTTTATTTAGTTAGCATAGTTACAAAAGTTGCTTAGCAACAGCTGGGGGATTGGCGTTTTGGACAAATGCCATAGAAGAGGCAGGCATTTGAGGAGATTGCTTTAAAGGTCCAAAAACCACAGGAGTCATCTTGGATTTAAATGGGTTTTCTGGGCAGCATGTGACACTGAGCCAGGCTGAGCATGTGAAAGGTAACCTAAACGCCTGGGACAGAGTGGGGAAATCGGTGTGGTCTTCCAGGAAGGGAAATACAAGTCGATGTGTCAAAGTAGCTCACCAGGTGCTCTGCTTCCATCAGGAAATGAGTACAAGGGTTTGGCACTTCTTGCGTATAAGCTCTTTAAACAGTAACAACATGATCAGCCATCATGATTTTGCTTGATACTTTAATCTATAATATCAGAAGTATGTCTTATCTGCATCCATTTCTTCCTCCATTCAATTTCTGTCAGACTTCCTGGAAAATGAAAGGAATATGTGTGTGTTGTGATGAATTTTGATTCAGTAAGTGAAGAGAATTGCAGCAGCCTCATTCATTTCAATGAGATGACCGATTCAATTTTTTTTTCAAATGGAGCTAAATTTGAGTTATTGAGATGATGTGAGGTCAACACACAAGGTGCTGCATTGGTCAAAACAAGGAAAAAAAAACATGCTCACATTCCTCGTGGATGACTTTCTGTTCACTCCATGACTGCAATAATTGTGCAAACGCTGCAGACTTGTAAAACTAGACAGCTGTTTGTACTAATGAGTGTCTCATAAGCCTCAACACTCCGCAACACATGAGCGCACCACTGTGGCCTCTCGTGCTAATGCCAGAGAAAGTTCGATTTCTGAAAAGAGGAGGTGGCTCCTCAGTCCATCTGAGGAGTCCATGAGTCCATGAGTTTTTCTTCGCCGCCACCCCTCCCCACTCCTCTTCATGTCGGTGTGTGTGTGTGCTGTTTTCCTGTTTAGGCCGCCAACTATTTGGACATCAAAGGCCTGTTAGATGTCACCTGCAAGACGGTGGCCAACATGATCAAAGGCAAAACCCCGGAGGAGATCAGGAAGACGTTCAACATCAAAAATGATTTCACAGAGGAGGAGGAAGCCCAGGTAATTTAATCGGTCTTCTATGTTGGTAAACAAAAGCTCTTATACAAGTTTAAAAATAAAAAACAATAATTACTTTAGAAGGAATGGCCAATATTGAACAATTTGATGATTAAATAAACAGTCCATTGAGGGATATTTCGTGAGGCATTTCTGATTTATTCGAGAGTAGAGAAAGATGTGTAAGGACAGGCAGGAGTGAGACAAAATTACAGGCAGCAAATGGCTGGATTCTAACCAGGCTGCTGCAGTAAGGAACTCAGCAGTGAAATAGGCTCCAATCTCAGCAGGCACCTGCCTCCTTCCATGTATTCTCTTTGAAACGCATCATGTTTTTGTATCACCTCGTCTACAGGTACGCAAAGAGAACCAGTGGTGTGAAGAGAAGTAAAGAGGATGGTCCTGCCAACACTAACACTGAAAAGGATTGTCCCTGCTAACTGGTTGCACTGGCGTTGTTCATACTTGTTAATATTTACATTTAGTATATTTAGAGCCACATCTCCCCCCCCCATCCCTGGGTTTCTGTATACCAATAGCATGACTATTTTAACTTACCTGTGTGGTGTCATCTAATTTAAATAAAGAAGTTCTTTTTCTGTTTCCACACACTCCACGTGTTGCGTGTTCACATAAGATTAGTCACAGGATTCACAGCTTTGTAACCATAACAATTAGAAGACAGTCCTTTCATATTCCCCCTATTATTAATCTGTATGGTTGTCTTTTTTACTGGACATGTTTTCTTTTCGGTTAATTGATTAAAAATACAGGCTTCTTTGACAATGGGAATGAGGGTGAATATTTTATTTTTGCTCTGTAAATGCATCTGTTCTGTGAAACCCTGTTAAGAGATGATAGGTTTTTAAAGGTGAAGTAAAGTCTTGAGGTGGAAAGATTTTTTTTTTTTCCTTTTGCAATCCTTTTGGACTCGAAGTACTTATGTGCTGTCACACAGCGTTGGGTAACTCCATTCCTTATTCACATATTGAATAGGAAATTTGTCTCAGATAAGCTGATGCTGGCTTTTTGGGTGATCAAACATATTGAAGGAGTAAATAAAACGTATGAAATGGTTGGTGTCTGTCTTTTTTTTGTTTTGTTCTGAAGCTTAGGGGTCACAAGATGTAATTTTCTGATTAAAATAACTAATTTGTCATACTTGAACAAGAGGACAAGTCATATCTACAGTAGACATGGATGAGATATTTAAACCATTTTTAATACATCAAACAAAAAACACTACATCAGTGGTTCTGAGGCGTAAAATATACAAAGACATCTTTGAGGTGTGTCCTACAGACATGAACATCCTCAAACTTAAGCTATTTTAACACAAGAGCTCTTTCTGCTGGAGGAAAACAGTTTTGCAATAACATAAGGTCATCAGAACGAAAGATCACTTGAATGCTGTTTCAGTAACACTTGACCCAAAAATTTGAGTAAAACTGTGCACAAGAGGACGAATGCAAAATTAATTGCTTTTAGAAATGGTAGAAACTTTTTTTCCATTTCATTCTTTCAAAAAGCATGTAATTCATACATAAATAACAAAAATGAGGAAATGCAATGAACATATAGCTGTTGATGTAGCAAGAGACTTAGTACTTGAAAGTGCTTAAGAGAAATTAAACAAAAAACGCCATCAGGTAATTCTGAGATTTTTTTTTTTGCAAAGGAACTATGTGGGTAGATATAAAAATGTTTAATGGAATGAAACTAAAGTTTGTTCAGAAAATGGCTTAAGAGACGCAAATTTCAATGCCATGACTTTTTTTGAGCAACTTACTATAAGATGACCTATTTTGAGTGACATAGTATAGTATGACCTATTTTGAGCAACATACTATAGTATGACCTATTTTGAGCGACATAATATAGTATGATGTTTTTTGGCCCACAATATAGTATGACCTTTTTGCGACATAGGATAGTATGACCAATTTCAAGCGACATAGTATAGTATGACCTTTTTTTTGTGACATAATATAGTATGTCCTTTTTTTAGCGACATACAGTAGTATAGTATGACCTTTTTTGAGCCACATAGTATAGTATGACATATTTCGAGCGACATAGTATAGTATGACCTTTTTTGAGCGAAATAGTATTGTATAACCTTTTTTCAGCGACATACTATTCAATTCAATTCAATTCAATTTATTTGTATAGCCCAGAATCACAAATCAGATTTGCCCCAAAGGGCTTTACATTTTGTACAAAAGCAACACAGCATCCCCTGTCCCTAGACACACAAATTGTACAAGGTAAAACTCCCTAAAAAAACACTTTAACAGGGAAAAAAAAACAGAAGAACCCTCAGGAAGAATAACAGAGGAGGGATCCCTCTTCCAGGATGGACAGGCGTGCAGTAGATGATGTGTGCAGGTGGAGAACATTACAGAGAAATTTGAATATTACAAACAGATAAACAGAAATGTAATTAATGTTGGTAGAAGTGGAGGATGAGGAGCAGGATCCATCACAGCTTCCAGGTTTCACCAGGACAGCATCAGACCGTCCAACATCTTTAGATCCCTCAGTGGCTACACTGCAGCATGCTCTGTGAATGAGGAAAACACAGGGCAGGACTGCGGAACCTCAGCAGATTTAAAAGTACAATAGTGGTTCAACAGTATCACAGATAGGAGAAGAAAAAGAAGCCCAGAGCATCACATGAAGACCAGACTCAAAATGGGCCATACAGTGGTGTGTCGCTCAAAAAAGGTCATACCGGGTATGTCGCTCAAAATAGGCCATACGGTGGTGTGTCACTCAAAAAAGGTCATTCGGGGTATGTAGCTCAAAAAATTTCATACCTGGGTATGATGCTCAAAATACGTCATACCCGGATATGTCGCTCAAAAGTGGTCAAACTTGTGTATGTCGCTCAAAATGGGCCATACGGTGGTGTGTCACTCAAAAAAGGTCATTCGAGGTATGTAGCTCAAAAAATTTCATACCTGGGTATGATGCTCAAAACACGTCATACCCGGATATGTCGCTCAAAAAGGTCATACCGGGTATGTCGCTCAAAAGTGGTCAAACTTGTGTATGTCGCTCAAAATGGGCCATACGGTGGTGTGTCACTCAAAAAAGGTCATTCAGGGTATGTAGCTCAAAAAATTTCATACCCGGGTATGATGCTCAAAACACGTCATACCCGGGTATGTCGCTCAAAAAAGGTCATACCGGGTATGTCGCTCAAAAGTGGTCAAACTTGTGTATGTCGCTCAAAATGGGCCATACGATGGTGTGTCACTCAAAAAAGGTCATTCGGCATATGTAGCTCAAAAATTTCATACCCGGGTATGATGCTCAAAACATGTCATACCCGGGTATGTCGCTCAAAAAAGGTCATACCGGGTATGTCGCTCAAAAGTGGTCATATGCGCGTATGTCGCTCAAAATAGGCCATACAGTGGTGTGTCACTCAAAAAAGCTCATTCGGCGTATGTAGCTCAAAAAATTTCATACCCGGGTATGATGCTCAAGACACGTCATACCTGGGTATGTCGCTCAAAAAGGTCATACCGGGTATGTCGCTCAAAAGTGGTCATATGCGCGTATGTCGCTCAAAATAGGCCATACGGTGGTGTGTCACTCAAAAAAGGTCATTCGGGGTATGTAGCTCAAAAAATTTCATACCTGGGTATGATGCTCAAAACACGTCATACCCGGATATGTCGCTCAAAAAAGGTCATACCGGGTATGTCGCTCAAAAGTGGTCAAACTTGTGTATGTCGCTCAAAATGGGCCATACAGTGGTGTGTCACTCAAAAAAGGTCATTCAGGGTATGTAGCTCAAAAATTTTTATACCCGGGTATGATGCTCAAAACACGTCATACCCGGTTATGTCGCTCAAAAAAGGTCATACTGGGTATGTCGCTCAAAAGTGTTCAAAATTGTGTATGTCGCTCAAAATGGGCCATACAGTGGTGTGTCACTCAAAAAAGGTCATTGGGCGTATGTAGCTCAAAAAATCTCATACCTGGGTATGATGCTCAAAACACGTCATACCCGGATATGTCGCTCAAAAAAGGTCATACCGGGTATGTCGCTCAAAAGTGTTCAAACTTGTGTATGTTGCTCAAAATGGGCCATACGGTAGTTTGTCACTCAAAAAATGTCATTCGGCGTATGTAGCTCAAAAAATTTCATATCCGGGTATGATGCTCAAAACAAGTCATACCCGGGTATGTCGCTCAAAAAAGGTCATACCGGGTATGTCGCTCAAAAGTGGTCAAACTTGTGTATGTCGCTCAAAATGGGCCATACGGTGGTGTGTCACTCAAAAAAGGTCATTCGGGGTATGTAGCCCAAAAAATTTCATACCTGGGTATGATGCTCAAAACACGTCATACCCGTATATGTCGCTTAAAAAAGGTCAGACCAGGTATGTCGCTCAAAAGTGGTCATATGCACGTATGTCGCTCAAAATAGGCCATATGGTGGTGTGTCACTCAAAAAAGGTCATTCGGGGTATGTAGCTCAAAAAATTTCATACCTGGGTATGATGCTCAAAATACGTCATACCCGGATATGTCGCTCAAAAAAGGTCATACCGGGTATGTCGCTCAAAAGTGGTCAAACTTGTGTATGTCGCTCAAAGTGGGCCATACGGTGGTGTGTCACTCAAAAAAGGTCATTCGGCGTATGTAGCTCAAAAAATTTCATACCCGGGTATGATGCTCAAAACACGTCATACCAGGTTTGTCGCTGAAAAAAGGTCATACCAGGTATGTCGCTCAAAAGTGTTCAAACTTGTGTATGTCGCTGAAAATAGGCCATACGGTGTTGTGTCACTCAAAAAAGGTCATTCGGGGTATGTAGCTCAAAAAATTTCATACCTGGGTATGATGCTCAAAACACGTCATACCCGGATATGTCGCTCAAAAAAGGTCATACCGGGTATGTCGCTCAAAAGTGGTCAAACTTGTGTATGTCGCTCAAAATGGGCCATACAGTGGTGTGTCACTCAAAAAAGATCATTCGGCGTATGTAGCTCAAAAAATTTCATACCCGGATATGTCGCTCAAAAAAGGTCATACCGGGTATGTCGCTCAAAAGTGGTCAAACTTGTGTATGTCGCTCAAAATGGGCCATACAGTGGTGTGTCACTCAAAAAAGATCATTCGGCGTATGTAGCTCAAAAAATTTCATACCCGGGTATGATGCTCAAAACACGTCATACCCGGGTATGTCGCTCAAAAAAGGTCATACCGGGTACGTCGCTCAAAAGTGGTCAAACTTGTGTATGTCGCTCAAAATGGGCCATACGGTGGTGTGTCACTCAAAAAAGGTCATTCGGGGTATGTAGCTCAAAAAATTTCATACCTGGGTATGATGCTCAAAACACGTCATACCCGGATATGTCGCTTAAAAAAGGTCATACCAGGTATGTCGCTCAAAAGTGGTCATATGCACGTATGTCGCTCAAAATAGGCCATACGGTGGTGTGTCACTCAAAAAAGGTCATTCGGGGTATGTAGCTCAAAAAATTTCATACCTGGGTATGATGCTCAAAATACGTCATACCCGGATATGTCGCTCAAAAAAGGTCATACCGGGTATGTCGCTCAAAAGTGGTCAAACTTGTGTATGTCGCTCAAAGTGGGCCATACGGTGGTGTGTCACTCAAAAAAGGTCATTCGGCGTATGTAGCTCAAAAAATTTCATACCCGGGTATGATGCTCAAAACACGTCATACCCGGGTATGTCGCTCAAAAAAGGTCATACCAGGTATGTCGCTCAAAAGTGGTCAAACTTGTGTATGTCGCTCAAAATGGGCCATACAGTGGTGTGTCACTCAAAAAAGATCACTCGGCGTATGTAGCTCAAAAAATTTCATACCCGGGTATGATGCTCAAAACACGTCATACCCGGGTAGGTCGCTCAAAAAAGGTCATACCGGGTATGTCGCTCAAAAGTGGTCATATGCGCGTATGTCGCTCAAAATAGGCCATACGGTGGTGTGTCACTCAAAAAAGGTCATTCGGGGTATGTAGCTCAAAAAATTTCATACCTGGGTATGATGCTCAAAACACGTCATACCCGGGTATGATGCTCAAAACACGTCATACCCGGGTATGTCGCTCAAAAAAGGTCATACCGGGTACGTCGCTCAAAAGTGTTCAAACTTGTGTTTGTCACTCAAAATAGGCTATACGGTGGTGTGTCACTCAAAAAAGGTCATTCGGGGTATGTAGCTCAAAAAATTTCATACCTGGGTATGATGCTCAAAACACGTCATACCCGGATATGTCGCTCAAAAAGGTCATACCGGGTATGTCGCTCAAAAGTGGTCAAACTTGTGTATGTCGCTCAAAATGGGCCATACGGTGGTGTGTCACTCAAAAAAGGTCATTCAGGGTATGTAGCTCAAAAAATTTCATACCCGGGTATGATGCTCAAAACACGTCATACCCGGGTATGTCGCTCAAAAAAGGTCATACCGGGTATGTCGCTCAAAAGTGGTCAAACTTGTGTATGTCGCTCAAAATGTGCCATACGATGGTGTGTCACTCAAAAAAGGTCATTCGGGGTATGTAGCTCAAAAAATTTCATACCCGGGTATGATGCTCAAAACATGTCATACCCGGGTATGTCGCTCAAAAAAGGTCATACCGGGTATGTCGCTCAAAAGTGGTCATATGCGCGTATGTCGCTCAAAATAGGCCATACGGTGGTGTGTCACTCAAAAAAGCTCATTCGGCATATGTAGCTCAAAAAATTTCATACCCGGGTATGATGCTCAAAACACGTCATACCTGGGTATGTCGCTCAAAAAGGTCATACCGGGTATGTCGCTCAAAAGTGGTCATATGCGCGTATGTCGCTCAAAATAGGCCATACGGTGGTGTGTCACTCAAAAAAGGTCATTCGGCGTATGTAGCTCAAAAAATTCCATACCCGGGTATGATGCTCAAAACACGTCATACCTGGGTATGTCGCTCAAAAAGGTCATACCGGGTATGTCGCTCAAAAGTGGTCATATGCGCGTATGTCGCTCAAAATGGGCCATACGGTGGTGTGTCACTCAAAAAAGGTCATTCGGCGTATGTAGCTCAAAAAATTTCATACCCGGGTATGATGCTCAAAACACGTCATACCTGGGTATGTCGCTCAAAAAGGTCATACCGGGTATGTCGCTCAAAAGTGGTCATATGCGCGTATGTCGCTCAAAATGGGCCATACGGTGGTGTGTCACTCAAAAAAGGTCATTCGGCGTATGTAGCTCAAAAAATTTCATACCTGGGTATGATGCTCAAAACACGTCATACCCGGGTATGTCGCTCAAAAAAGGTCATACCGGGTATGTCCCTCGAAAGTGGTCAAACTTGTGTATGTCGCTCAAAATGGGCCATACAGTGGTGTGTCACTCAAAAAAGGTCATTCAGGGTATGTAGCTCAAAAATTTTTATACCCGGGTATGATGCTCAAAACACGTCATACCCGGTTATGTCGCTCAAAAAAGGTCATACTGGGTATGTCGCTCAAAAGTGTTCAAAATTGTGTATGTCGCTCAAAATGGGCCATACAGTGGTGTGTCACTCAAAAAAGGTCATTGGGCGTATGTAGCTCAAAAAATCTCATACCTGGGTATGATGCTCAAAACACGTCATACCCGGATATGTCGCTCAAAAAAGGTCATACCAGGTGTGCAAACTTGTGTATGTCGCTCAAAGTGGGCCATACGGTGGTGTGTCACTCAAAAAAGGTCATTCGGCGTATGTAGCTCAAAAAATTTCATACACGGGTATGAAGGTCATACCAGGTATGTCGCTCAAAAGTGTTCAAACTTGTGTATGTCGCTCAAAATAGGCCATACGGTGTTGTGTCACTCAAAAAAGGTCATTCGGGGTATGTAGCTCAAAAAATTTCATACCTGGGTATGATGCTCAAAACACGTCATACCCGGATATGTCGCTCAAAAAGGTCATACCGGGTATGTCGCTCAAAAGTGGTCAAACTTGTGTATGTCGCTCAAAATGGGCCATACGGTGGTGTGTCACTCAAAAAAGTTCATTCGGCATATGTAGCTCAAAAAATTTCATACCCGGGTATGATGCTCAAAACACGTCATACCCGGGTATGTCGCTCAAAAAGGTCATACCGGGTATGTCGCTCAAAAGTGGTCATATGCGCGTATGTCGCTCAAAATAGGCCATACGGTGGTGTGTCACTCAAAAAAGGTCATTCGGCGTATGTAGCTCAAAAAATTTCATACCCGGGTATGACGCTCAAAACACGTCATACCCGGGTATGTCGCTCAAAAAAGGTCATACCGGGTATGTCGCTCAAAAGTGTTCAAACTTGTGTATGTTGCTCAAAATAGGCCATACGGTGTTGTGTCACTCAAAAAAGGTCATTCGGGGTATGTAGCTCAAAAAATTTCATACCTGGGTATGATGCTCAAAACACGTGCTACCCGGATATGTCGCTCAAAAAAGGTCATACCGGGTACGTCGCTCAAAAGTGTTCAAACTTGTGTATGTCACTCAAAATAGGCTATACGGTGGTGTGTCACTCAAAAAAGGTCATTCGGGGTATGTAGCTCAAAAAATTTCATACCTGGGTATGATGCTCAAAACACGTCATACCCGGATATGTCGCTCAAAAAGGTCATACCGGGTATGTCGCTCAAAAGTGGTCAAACTTGTGTATGTCGCTCAAAATGGGCCATACGGTGGTGTGTCACTCAAAAAAGGTCATTCAGGGTATGTAGCTCAAAAAATCTCATACCTGGGTATGATGCTCAAAACACGTCATACCCGGATATGTCGCTCAAAAAAGGTCATACCGGGTGTGCAAACTTGTGTATGTCGCTCAAAGTGGGCCATACGGTGGTGTGTCACTCAAAAAAGGTCATTCGGCGTATGTAGCTCAAAAAATTTCATACACGGGTATGAAGGTCATACCAGGTATGTCGCTCAAAAGTGTTCAAACTTGTGTATGTCGCTCAAAATAGGCCATACGGTGTTGTGTCACTCAAAAAAGGTCATTCGGGGTATGTAGCTCAAAAAATTTCATACCTGGGTATGATGCTCAAAACACGTCATACCCGGATATGTCGCTCAAAAAAGGTCATACCGGGTATGTCGCTCAAAAGTGGTCATATGCGCGTATGTCGCTCAAAATAGGCCATACGGTGGTGTGTCACTCAAAAAAGGTCATTCGGGGTATGTAGCTCAAAAAATTTCATACCTGGGTATGATGCTCAAAACACGTCATACCCGGATATGTCGCTCAAAAAGGTCATACCGGGTATGTCGCTCAAAAGTGGTCAAACTTGTGTATGTCGCTCAAAATGGGCCATACGGTGGTGTGTCACTCAAAAAAGTTCATTCGGCATATGTAGCTCAAAAAATTTCATACCCGGGTATGATGCTCAAAACACGTCATACCCGGGTATGTCGCTCAAAAAGGTCATACCGGGTATGTCGCTCAAAAGTGGTCATATGCGCGTATGTCGCTCAAAACAGGCCATACGGTGGTGTGTCACTCAAAAAAGGTCATTCGGCGTATGTAGCTCAAAAAATTTCATACCCGGGTATGACGCTCAAAACACGTCATACCCGGGTATGTCGCTCAAAAAAGGTCATACCGGGTATGTCGCTCAAAAGTGTTCAAACTTGTGTATGTTGCTCAAAATAGGCCATACGGTGTTGTGTCACTCAAAAAAGGTCATTCGGGGTATGTAGCTCAAAAAATTTCATACCTGGGTATGATGCTCAAAACACGTGCTACCCGGATATGTCGCTCAAAAAAGGTCATACCGGGTACGTCGCTCAAAAGTGTTCAAACTTGTGTATGTCACTCAAAATAGGCTATACGGTGGTGTGTCACTCAAAAAAGGTCATTCGGGGTATGTAGCTCAAAAAATTTCATACCTGGGTATGATGCTCAAAACACGTCATACCCGGATATGTCGCTCAAAAAGGTCATACCGGGTATGTCGCTCAAAAGTGGTCAAACTTGTGTATGTCGCTCAAAATGGGCCATACGGTGGTGTGTCACTCAAAAAAGGTCATTCAGGGTATGTAGCTCAAAAAATTTCATACCCGGGTATGATGCTCAAAACATGTCATACCCGGGTATGTCGCTCAAAAAAGGTCATACCGGGTATGTCGCTCAAAAGTGGTCAAACTTGTGTATGTCGCTCAAAATGGGCCATACGATGGTGTGTCACTCAAAAAAGGTCATTCGGCATATGTAGCTCAAAAAATTTCATACCCGGGTATGATGCTCAAAACATGTCATACCCGGGTATGTCGCTCAAAAAAGGTCATACCGGGTATGTTGCTCAAAAGTGGTCATATGCGCGTATGTCGCTCAAAATAGGCCATACGGTGGTGTGTCACTCAAAAAAGCTCATTTGGTGTATGTAGCTCAAAAAATTTCATACCCGGGTATGATGCTCAAAACACGTCATACCTGGGTATGTCGCTCAAAAAGGTCATACCGGGTATGTCGCTCAAAAGTGGTCATATGCGCGTATGTCGCTCAAAATAGGCCATACGGTGGTGTGTCACTCAAAAAAGGTCATTCGGGGTATGTAGCTCAAAAAATTTCATACCTGGGTATGATGCTCAAAACACGTCATACCCGGATATGTCGCTCAAAAAATGTCATACCGGGTATGTCGCTCAAAAGTGGTCAAACTTGTGTATGTCGCTCAAAATGGGCCATACGGTGGTGTGTCACTCAAAAAAGGTCATTCGGCGTATGTAGCTCAAAAAATTTCATCCCTGGGTATGATGCTCAAAACACGTCATACCCGGATATGTCGCTTAAAAAAGGTCATACCAGGTATGTCGCTCAAAAGTGGTCATTTGCACGTATGTCGCTCAAAATAGGCCATACGGTGGTGTGTCACTCAAAAAAGGTCATTCGGGGTATGTAGCTCAAAAAATTTCATACCTGGGTATGATGCTCGAAATACGTCATACCCGGGTATGTCGCTCAAAAAAGGTCATACCAGGTATGTCGCTCAAAAGTGTTCAAACTTGTGTATGTCGCTCAAAATAGGCCATACGGTGTTGTGTCACTCAAAAAAGGTCATTCGGGGTATGTAGCTCAAAAAATTTCATAGGTATGATGCTCAAAACACGTCATACCCGGGTATGTCGCTCAAAAAAGGTCATACCAGGTATGTCGCTCAAAAGTGTTCAAACTTGTGTATGTCGCTCAAAATAGGCCATACGGTGTTGTGTCACTCAAAAAAGGTCATTCGGGGTATGTAGCTCAAAAAATTTCATACCTGGGTATGATGCTCAAAACACGTGCTACCCGGATATGTCGCTCAAAAAAGGTCATACCGGGTACGTCGCTCAAAAGTGTTCAAACTTGTGTATGTCACTCAAAATAGGCTATACGGTGGTGTGTCACTCAAAAAAGGTCATTCGGGGTATGTAGCTCAAAAAATTTCATACCTGGGTATGATGCTCAAAACACGTCATACCCGGATATGTCGCTCAAAAAGGTCATACCGGGTATGTCGCTCAAAAGTGGTCAAACTTGTGTATGTCGCTCAAAATGGGCCATACGGTGGTGTGTCACTCAAAAAAGGTCATTCAGGGTATGTAGCTCAAAAAATTTCATATCCGGGTATGATGCTCAAAACACGTCATACCCGGATATGTCGCTCCAAAAAGGTCATACCGGGTATGTCGCTCAAAAGTGGTCAAACTTGTGTATGTCGCTCAAAATGGGCCATACAGTGGTGTGTCACTCAAAAAAGGTCATTCGGGGTATGTAGCTCAAAAAATTTCATACCTGGGTATGATGCTCAAAACACGTCATACCCGGATATGTCGCTTAAAAAAGGTCATACCAGGTATGTCGCTCAAAAGTGGTCATATGCACGTATGTCGCTCAAAATAGGCCATACGGTGGTGTGTCACTCAAAAAAGGTCATTCGGCGTATGTAGCTCAGAAAATTTCATACCTGGGTATGATGCTCAAAACACGTCATACCCGGATATGTCGCTCAAAAAAGGTCATACCGGGTATGTCGCTCAAAAGTGGTCAAACTTGTGTATGTCGCTCAAAATGGGCCATACAGTGGTGTGTCACTCAAAAAAGGTCATTCGGGGTATGTACCTCAAAAAATTTCATACCCGGGTATGATGCTCAAAACACGTCATACCCGGATATGTCGCTCAAAAAATGTCATACCGGGTATGTCGCTCAAAAGTGGTCATATGCGCGTATGTCGCTCAAAATAGGCCATACGGTGGTGTGTCACTCAAAAAAGGTCATTCGGGGTATGTAGCTCAAAAAATTTCATACCTGGGTATGATGCTCAAAACACGTCATACCCGGATATGTCGCTCAAAAGTGGTCAAACTTGTGTATGTCGCTCAAAATGGGCCATACGGTGGTGTGTCATTCAAAAAAGGTCATTCGGCGTATGTAGCTCAAAAAATTTCATACCCGGGTATGATGCTCAAAACACGTCATACCCGGGTATGTCGCTCAAAAAAGGTCTTACCCGGGTACGTCGCTCAAAAGTGTTCAAACTTGTGTATGTCACTCAAAATAGGCTATACGGTGGTGTGTCACTCAAAAAAGGTCATTCGGGGTATGTAGCTCAAAAAATGTCATACCTGGGTATGATGCTCAAAACACGTCATACCCGGATATGTCGCTCAAAAAGGTCATACCGGGTATGTCGCTCAAAAGTGGTCAAACTTGTGTATGTCGCTCAAAATGGGCCATACGGTGGTGTGTCACTCAAAAAAGGTCATTCAGGGTATGTAGCTCAAAAAATTTCATACCCGGGTATGATGCTCAAAACACGTCATACCCGGGTATGTCGCTCAAAAAAGGTCATACCGGGTATGTCGCTCAAAAGTGGTCAAACTTGTGTATGTCGCTCAAAATGGGCCATACGATGGTGTGTCACTCAAAAAAGGTCATTCGGCATATGTAGCTCAAAAAATTTCATACCCGGGTATGATGCTCAAAACATGTCATACCCGGGTATGTCGCTCAAAAAAGGTCATACCGGGTATGTCGCTCAAAAGTGGTCATATGCGCGTATGTCGCTCAAAATAGGCCATACGGTGGTGTGTCACTCAAAAAAGCTCATTCGGCGTATGTAGCTCAAAAAATTTCATACCCGGGTATGATGCTCAAAACACGTCATACCCGGGTATGTCGCTCAAAACACGTCATACCCGGGTATGTCGCTCAAAAAGGTCATACCGGGTATGTCGCTCAAAAGTGGTCATATGCGCGTATGTCGCTCAAAATAGGCCATACGTTGGTGTGTCACTCAAAAAAGCTCATTCGGCGTATGTAGCTCAAAAAATTTCATACCCGGGTATGATGCTCAAAACACGTCATACCTGGGTATGTCGCTCAAAAAGGTCATACCGGGTATGTCGCTCAAAAGTGGTCATATGCGCGTATGTCGCTCAAAATAGGCCATACGGTGGTGTGTCACTCAAAAAAGGTCATTCGGGGTATGTAGCTCAAAAAATTTCATACCTGGGTATGATGCTCAAAACACGTCATACCCGGATATGTCGCTCAAAAAAGGTCATACCGGGTATGTCGCTCAAAAGTGGTCAAACTTGTGTATGTCGCTCAAAATGGGCCATACGATGGTGTGTCATTCAAAAAAGGTCATTCGGCATATGTAGCTCAAAAAATTTCATACCCGGGTATGATGCTCAAAACATGTCATACCCGGGTATGTCGCTCAAAAAAGGTCATACCGGGTATGTCGCTCAAAAGTGGTCATATGCGCGTATGTCGCTCAAAATAGGCCATACGGTGGTGTGTCACTCAAAAAAGCTCATTCGGCGTATGTAGCTCAAAAAATTTCATACCCAGGTATGATGCTCAAAACACGTCATACCCGGGTATGTCGCTCAAAAAGGTCATACCGGGTATGTCGCTCAAAAGTGGTCATATGCGCGTATGTCGCTCAAAATAGGCCATACGGTGGTGTGTCACTCAAAAAAGGTCATTCGGGGTATGTAGCTCAAAAAATTTCATACCTGGGTATGATGCTCAAAACACGTCATACCCGGATATGTCGCTCAAAAAAGGTCATACCGGGTATGTCGCTCAAAAGTGGTCAAACTTGTGTATGTCGCTCAAAATAGGCCATACGATGGTGTGTCATTCAAAAAAGGTCATTCGGCATATGTAGCTCAAAAAATTTCATACCCGGGTATGATGCTCAAAACATGTCATACCCGGGTATGTCGCTCAAAAAAGGTCATACCGGGTATGTCGCTCAAAAGTGGTCATATGCGCGTATGTCGCTCAAAATAGGCCATACGGTGGTGTGTCACTCAAAAAAGCTCATTCGGCGTATGTAGCTCAAAAAATTTCATACCCGGGTATGATGCTCAAAACACGTCATACCCGGGTATGTCGCTCAAAAAGGTCATACCGGGTATGTCGCTCAAAAGTGGTCATATGCGCGTATGTCGCTCAAAATAGGCCATACGGTGGTGTGTCACTCAAAAGAGGTCATTCGGGGTATGTAGCTCAAAAAATTTCATACCTGGGTATGATGCTCAAAACACGTCATACCCGGATATGTCGCTCAAAAAATGTCATACCGGGTATGTCGCTCAAAAGTGGTCAAACTTGTGTATGTCGCTCAAAATGGGCCATACGGTGGTGTGTCACTCAAAAAAGGTCATTCAGGGTATGTAGCTCAAAAAATTTCATACCCGGGTATGATGCTCAAAACACGTCATACCCGGGTATGTCGCTCAAAAAAGGTCATACCGGGTATGTCGCTCAAAAGTGGTCAAACTTGTGTATGTCGCTCAAAATGGGCCATACGATGGTGTGTCACTCAAAAAAGGTCATTCGGCATATGTAGCTCAAAAAATTTCATACCCGGGTATGATGCTCAAAACATGTCATACCCGGGTATGTCGCTCAAAAAAGGTCATACCGGGTATGTCGCTCAAAAGTGGTCAAACTTGTGTATGTCGCTCAAAATGGGCCATACGGTGGTGTGTCACTCAAAAAAGGTCATTCAGGGTATGTAGCTCAAAAAATTTCATACCCGGGTATGATGCTCAAAACATGTCATACCCGGGTATGTCGCTCAAAAAAGGTCATACCGGGTATGTCGCTCAAAAGTGGTCAAACTTGTGTATGTCGCTCAAAATGGGCCATACGATGGTGTGTCACTCAAAAAAGGTCATTCGGCATATGTAGCTCAAAAAATTTCATACCCGGGTATGATGCTCAAAACATGTCATACCCGGGTATGTCGCTCAAAAAAGGTCATACCGGGTATGTTGCTCAAAAGTGGTCATATGCGCGTATGTCGCTCAAAATAGGCCATACGGTGGTGTGTCACTCAAAAAAGCTCATTTGGTGTATGTAGCTCAAAAAATTTCATACCCGGGTATGATGCTCAAAACACGTCATACCTGGGTATGTCGCTCAAAAAGGTCATACCGGGTATGTCGCTCAAAAGTGGTCATATGCGCGTATGTCGCTCAAAATAGGCCATACGGTGGTGTGTCACTCAAAAAAGGTCATTCGGGGTATGTAGCTCAAAAAATTTCATACCTGGGTATGATGCTCAAAACACGTCATACCCGGATATGTCGCTCAAAAAATGTCATACCGGGTATGTCGCTCAAAAGTGGTCAAACTTGTGTATGTCGCTCAAAATGGGCCATACGGTGGTGTGTCACTCAAAAAAGGTCATTCGGCGTATGTAGCTCAAAAAATTTCATCCCTGGGTATGATGCTCAAAACACGTCATACCCGGATATGTCGCTTAAAAAAGGTCATACCAGGTATGTCGCTCAAAAGTGGTCATTTGCACGTATGTCGCTCAAAATAGGCCATACGGTGGTGTGTCACTCAAAAAAGGTCATTCGGGGTATGTAGCTCAAAAAATTTCATACCTGGGTATGATGCTCGAAATACGTCATACCCGGGTATGTCGCTCAAAAAAGGTCATACCAGGTATGTCGCTCAAAAGTGTTCAAACTTGTGTATGTCGCTCAAAATAGGCCATACGGTGTTGTGTCACTCAAAAAAGGTCATTCGGGGTATGTAGCTCAAAAAATTTCATAGGTATGATGCTCAAAACACGTCATACCCGGGTATGTCGCTCAAAAAAGGTCATACCAGGTATGTCGCTCAAAAGTGTTCAAACTTGTGTATGTCGCTCAAAATAGGCCATACGGTGTTGTGTCACTCAAAAAAGGTCATTCGGGGTATGTAGCTCAAAAAATTTCATACCTGGGTATGATGCTCAAAACACGTGCTACCCGGATATGTCGCTCAAAAAAGGTCATACCGGGTACGTCGCTCAAAAGTGTTCAAACTTGTGTATGTCACTCAAAATAGGCTATACGGTGGTGTGTCACTCAAAAAAGGTCATTCGGGGTATGTAGCTCAAAAAATTTCATACCTGGGTATGATGCTCAAAACACGTCATACCCGGATATGTCGCTCAAAAAGGTCATACCGGGTATGTCGCTCAAAAGTGGTCAAACTTGTGTATGTCGCTCAAAATGGGCCATACGGTGGTGTGTCACTCAAAAAAGGTCATTCAGGGTATGTAGCTCAAAAAATTTCATATCCGGGTATGATGCTCAAAACACGTCATACCCGGATATGTCGCTCCAAAAAGGTCATACCGGGTATGTCGCTCAAAAGTGGTCAAACTTGTGTATGTCGCTCAAAATGGGCCATACAGTGGTGTGTCACTCAAAAAAGGTCATTCGGGGTATGTAGCTCAAAAAATTTCATACCTGGGTATGATGCTCAAAACACGTCATACCCGGATATGTCGCTTAAAAAAGGTCATACCAGGTATGTCGCTCAAAAGTGGTCATATGCACGTATGTCGCTCAAAATAGGCCATACGGTGGTGTGTCACTCAAAAAAGGTCATTCGGGGTATGTAGCTCAAAAAATTTCATACCTGGGTATGATGCTCAAAACACGTCATACCCGGATATGTCGCTCAAAAGTGGTCAAACTTGTGTATGTCGCTCAAAATGGGCCATACGGTGGTGTGTCATTCAAAAAAGGTCATTCGGCGTATGTAGCTCAAAAAATTTCATACCCGGGTATGATGCTCAAAACACGTCATACCCGGGTATGTCGCTCAAAAAAGGTCTTACCCGGGTACGTCGCTCAAAAGTGTTCAAACTTGTGTATGTCACTCAAAATAGGCTATACGGTGGTGTGTCACTCAAAAAAGGTCATTCGGGGTATGTAGCTCAAAAAATGTCATACCTGGGTATGATGCTCAAAACACGTCATACCCGGATATGTCGCTCAAAAAGGTCATACCGGGTATGTCGCTCAAAAGTGGTCAAACTTGTGTATGTCGCTCAAAATGGGCCATACGGTGGTGTGTCACTCAAAAAAGGTCATTCAGGGTATGTAGCTCAAAAAATTTCATACCCGGGTATGATGCTCAAAACACGTCATACCCGGGTATGTCGCTCAAAAAAGGTCATACCGGGTATGTCGCTCAAAAGTGGTCAAACTTGTGTATGTCGCTCAAAATGGGCCATACGATGGTGTGTCACTCAAAAAAGGTCATTCGGCATATGTAGCTCAAAAAATTTCATACCCGGGTATGATGCTCAAAACATGTCATACCCGGGTATGTCGCTCAAAAAAGGTCATACCGGGTATGTCGCTCAAAAGTGGTCATATGCGCGTATGTCGCTCAAAATAGGCCATACGGTGGTGTGTCACTCAAAAAAGCTCATTCGGCGTATGTAGCTCAAAAAATTTCATACCCGGGTATGATGCTCAAAACACGTCATACCCGGGTATGTCGCTCAAAAAGGTCATACCGGGTATGTCGCTCAAAAGTGGTCATATGCGCGTATGTCGCTCAAAATAGGCCATACGTTGGTGTGTCACTCAAAAAAGCTCATTCGGCGTATGTAGCTCAAAAAATTTCATACCCGGGTATGATGCTCAAAACACGTCATACCTGGGTATGTCGCTCAAAAAGGTCATACCGGGTATGTCGCTCAAAAGTGGTCATATGCGCGTATGTCGCTCAAAATAGGCCATACGGTGGTGTGTCACTCAAAAAAGGTCATTCGGGGTATGTAGCTCAAAAAATTTCATACCTGGGTATGATGCTCAAAACACGTCATACCCGGATATGTCGCTCAAAAAAGGTCATACCGGGTATGTCGCTCAAAAGTGGTCAAACTTGTGTATGTCGCTCAAAATGGGCCATACGATGGTGTGTCATTCAAAAAAGGTCATTCGGCATATGTAGCTCAAAAAATTTCATACCCGGGTATGATGCTCAAAACATGTCATACCCGGGTATGTCGCTCAAAAAAGGTCATACCGGGTATGTCGCTCAAAAGTGGTCATATGCGCGTATGTCGCTCAAAATAGGCCATACGGTGGTGTGTCACTCAAAAAAGCTCATTCGGCGTATGTAGCTCAAAAAATTTCATACCCAGGTATGATGCTCAAAACACGTCATACCCGGGTATGTCGCTCAAAAAGGTCATACCGGGTATGTCGCTCAAAAGTGGTCATATGCGCGTATGTCGCTCAAAATAGGCCATACGGTGGTGTGTCACTCAAAAAAGGTCATTCGGGGTATGTAGCTCAAAAAATTTCATACCTGGGTATGATGCTCAAAACACGTCATACCCGGATATGTCGCTCAAAAAAGGTCATACCGGGTATGTCGCTCAAAAGTGGTCAAACTTGTGTATGTCGCTCAAAATAGGCCATACGATGGTGTGTCATTCAAAAAAGGTCATTCGGCATATGTAGCTCAAAAAATTTCATACCCGGGTATGATGCTCAAAACATGTCATACCCGGGTATGTCGCTCAAAAAAGGTCATACCGGGTATGTCGCTCAAAAGTGGTCATATGCGCGTATGTCGCTCAAAATAGGCCATACGGTGGTGTGTCACTCAAAAAAGCTCATTCGGCGTATGTAGCTCAAAAAATTTCATACCCGGGTATGATGCTCAAAACACGTCATACCCGGGTATGTCGCTCAAAAAGGTCATACCGGGTATGTCGCTCAAAAGTGGTCATATGCGCGTATGTCGCTCAAAATAGGCCATACGGTGGTGTGTCACTCAAAAGAGGTCATTCGGGGTATGTAGCTCAAAAAATTTCATACCTGGGTATGATGCTCAAAACACGTCATACCCGGATATGTCGCTCAAAAAATGTCATACCGGGTATGTCGCTCAAAAGTGGTCAAACTTGTGTATGTCGCTCAAAATGGGCCATACGGTGGTGTGTCACTCAAAAAAGGTCATTCAGGGTATGTAGCTCAAAAAATTTCATACCCGGGTATGATGCTCAAAACACGTCATACCCGGGTATGTCGCTCAAAAAAGGTCATACCGGGTATGTCGCTCAAAAGTGGTCAAACTTGTGTATGTCGCTCAAAATGGGCCATACGATGGTGTGTCACTCAAAAAAGGTCATTCGGCATATGTAGCTCAAAAAATTTCATACCCGGGTATGATGCTCAAAACATGTCATACCCGGGTATGTCGCTCAAAAAAGGTCATACCGGGTATGTCGCTCAAAAGTGGTCATATGCGCGTATGTCGCTCAAAATAGGCCATACGGTGTTGTGTCACTCAAAAAAGGTCATATGCGCGTATGTCGCTCAAAATAGGCCATACGATGGTGTGTCACTCAAAAAAGGTCATTCGGCGTATGTAGCTCAAAAAATTTCATACCCGGGTATGATGCTCAAAACACGTCATACCCGGGTATGTCGCTCAAAAAAGGTCATACCGGGTATGTCGCTCAAAAGTGTTCAAACTTGTGTATGTTGCTCAAAATTGGCCATACGGTGGTGTGTCACTCAAAAAAGGTCATTGGGCGTATGTAGCTCAAAAAATTTCATACCTGGGTATGATGCTCAAAACACGTCATACCCGGATATGTCGCTCAAAAAAGGTCATACCGGGTATGTCGCTCAAAAGTGGTCAAACTTGTGTATGTCGCTCAAAATGGGCCATACAGTGGTGTGTCACTCAAAAAAGATCATTCGGCGTATGTAGCTCAAAAAATTTCATACCCGGGTATGATGCTCAAAACACGTCATACCCGGGTATGTCGCTCAAAAAAGGTCATACCGGGTACGTCGCTCAAAAGTGGTCAAACTTGTGTATGTCGCTCAAAATGGGCCATACGGTGGTGTGTCACTCAAAAAAGGTCATTCGGGGTATGTAGCTCAAAAAATTTCATACCTGGGTATGATGCTCAAAACACGTCATACCCGGGTATGTCGCTCAAAAAGGTCATACCGGGTATGTCGCTCAAAAGTGGTCATATGCGCGTATGTCGCTCAAAATAGGCCATACGGTGGTGTGTCACTCAAAAAAGGTCATTCGGGGTATGTAGCTCAAAAAATTTCATACCTGGGTATGATGCTCAAAACACGTCATACCCGGATATGTCGCTCAAAAAATGTCATACCGGGTATGTCGCTCAAAAGTGGTCAAACTTGTGTATGTCGCTCAAAATGGGCCATACGGTGCTGTGTCACTCAAAAAAGGTCATTCAGGGTATGTAGCTCAAAAAATTTCATACCCGGGTATGATGCTCAAAACACGTCATACCCGGGTATGTCGCTCAAAAAAGGTCATACCGGGTATGTCGCTCAAAAGTGGTCAAACTTGTGTATGTCGCTCAAAATGGGCCATACGATGGTGTGTCACTCAAAAAAGGTCATTCGGCATATGTAGCTCAAAAAATTTCATACCCGGGTATGATGCTCAAAACATGTCATACCCGGGTATGTCGCTCAAAAAAGGTCATACCGGGTATGTCGCTCAAAAGTGGTCAAACTTGTGTATGTCGCTCAAAATGGGCCATACAGTGGTGTGTCACTCAAAAAAGATCATTCGGCGTATGTAGCTCAAAAAATTTCATACCCGGGTATGATGCTCAAAACACGTCATACCCGGGTATGTCGCTCAAAAAAGGTCATACCGGGTACGTCGCTCAAAAGTGGTCAAACTTGTGTATGTCGCTCAAAATGGGCCATACGGTGGTGTGTCACTCAAAAAAGGTCATTCGGGGTATGTAGCTCAAAAAATTTCATACCTGGGTATGATGCTCAAAACATGTCATACCCGGATATGTCGCTTAAAAAAGGTCATACCAGGTATGTCGCTCAAAAGTGGTCATATGCACGTATGTCGCTCAAAATAGGCCATACGGTGGTGTGTCACTCAAAAAAGGTCATTCGGGGTATGTAGCTCAAAAAATTTCATACCTGGGTATGATGCTCAAAACACGTCATACCCGGATATGTCGCTCAAAAAGGTCATACCTGGTATGTCGCTCAAAAGTGGTCAAACTTGTGTATGTCGCTCAAAATGGGCCATACGGTGGTGTGTCACTCAAAAAAGGTCATTCAGGGTATGTAGCTCAAAAAATTTCATATCCGGGTATGATGCTCAAAACACGTCATACCCGGATATGTCGCTCCAAAAAGGTCATACCGGGTATGTCGCTCAAAAGTGGTCAAACTTGTGTATGTCGCTCAAAATGGGCCATACAGTGGTGTGTCACTCAAAAAAGGTCATTCGGGGTATGTAGCTCAAAAAATTTCATACCTGGGTATGATGCTCAAAACACGTCATACCCGGATATGTCGCTTAAAAAAGGTCATACCAGGTATGTCGCTCAAAAGTGGTCATATGCACGTATGTCGCTCAAAATAGGCCATACGGTGGTGTGTCACTCAAAAAAGGTCATTCGGCGTATGTAGCTCAGAAAATTTCATACCTGGGTATGATGCTCAAAACACGTCATACCCGGATATGTCGCTCAAAAAAGGTCATACCGGGTATGTCGCTCAAAAGTGGTCAAACTTGTGTATGTCGCTCAAAATGGGCCATACAGTGGTGTGTCACTCAAAAAAGGTCATTCGGGGTATGTACCTCAAAAAATTTCATACCCGGGTATGATGCTCAAAACACGTCATACCCGGATATGTCGCTCAAAAAATGTCATACCGGGTATGTCGCTCAAAAGTGGTCATATGCGCGTATGTCGCTCAAAATAGGCCATACGGTGGTGTGTCACTCAAAAAAGGTCATTCGGGGTATGTAGCTCAAAAAATTTCATACCTGGGTATGATGCTCAAAACACGTCATACCCGGATATGTCGCTCAAAAGTGGTCAAACTTGTGTATGTCGCTCAAAATGGGCCATACGGTGGTGTGTCATTCAAAAAAGGTCATTCGGCGTATGTAGCTCAAAAAATTTCATACCCGGGTATGATGCTCAAAACACGTCATACCCGGGTATGTCGCTCAAAAAAGGTCTTACCCGGGTACGTCGCTCAAAAGTGTTCAAACTTGTGTATGTCACTCAAAATAGGCTATACGGTGGTGTGTCACTCAAAAAAGGTCATTCGGGGTATGTAGCTCAAAAAATGTCATACCTGGGTATGATGCTCAAAACACGTCATACCCGGATATGTCGCTCAAAAAGGTCATACCGGGTATGTCGCTCAAAAGTGGTCAAACTTGTGTATGTCGCTCAAAATGGGCCATACGGTGGTGTGTCACTCAAAAAAGGTCATTCAGGGTATGTAGCTCAAAAAATTTCATACCCGGGTATGATGCTCAAAACACGTCATACCCGGGTATGTCGCTCAAAAAAGGTCATACCGGGTATGTCGCTCAAAAGTGGTCAAACTTGTGTATGTCGCTCAAAATGGGCCATACGATGGTGTGTCACTCAAAAAAGGTCATTCGGCATATGTAGCTCAAAAAATTTCATACCCGGGTATGATGCTCAAAACATGTCATACCCGGGTATGTCGCTCAAAAAAGGTCATACCGGGTATGTCGCTCAAAAGTGGTCATATGCGCGTATGTCGCTCAAAATAGGCCATACGGTGGTGTGTCACTCAAAAAAGCTCATTCGGCGTATGTAGCTCAAAAAATTTCATACCCGGGTATGATGCTCAAAACACGTCATACCCGGGTATGTCGCTCAAAAAGGTCATACCGGGTATGTCGCTCAAAAGTGGTCATATGCGCGTATGTCGCTCAAAATAGGCCATACGTTGGTGTGTCACTCAAAAAAGCTCATTCGGCGTATGTAGCTCAAAAAATTTCATACCCGGGTATGATGCTCAAAACACGTCATACCTGGGTATGTCGCTCAAAAAGGTCATACCGGGTATGTCGCTCAAAAGTGGTCATATGCGCGTATGTCGCTCAAAATAGGCCATACGGTGGTGTGTCACTCAAAAAAGGTCATTCGGGGTATGTAGCTCAAAAAATTTCATACCTGGGTATGATGCTCAAAACACGTCATACCCGGATATGTCGCTCAAAAAAGGTCATACCGGGTATGTCGCTCAAAAGTGGTCAAACTTGTGTATGTCGCTCAAAATGGGCCATACGATGGTGTGTCATTCAAAAAAGGTCATTCGGCATATGTAGCTCAAAAAATTTCATACCCGGGTATGATGCTCAAAACATGTCATACCCGGGTATGTCGCTCAAAAAAGGTCATACCGGGTATGTCGCTCAAAAGTGGTCATATGCGCGTATGTCGCTCAAAATAGGCCATACGGTGGTGTGTCACTCAAAAAAGCTCATTCGGCGTATGTAGCTCAAAAAATTTCATACCCAGGTATGATGCTCAAAACACGTCATACCCGGGTATGTCGCTCAAAAAGGTCATACCGGGTATGTCGCTCAAAAGTGGTCATATGCGCGTATGTCGCTCAAAATAGGCCATACGGTGGTGTGTCACTCAAAAAAGGTCATTCGGGGTATGTAGCTCAAAAAATTTCATACCTGGGTATGATGCTCAAAACACGTCATACCCGGATATGTCGCTCAAAAAAGGTCATACCGGGTATGTCGCTCAAAAGTGGTCAAACTTGTGTATGTCGCTCAAAATAGGCCATACGATGGTGTGTCATTCAAAAAAGGTCATTCGGCATATGTAGCTCAAAAAATTTCATACCCGGGTATGATGCTCAAAACATGTCATACCCGGGTATGTCGCTCAAAAAAGGTCATACCGGGTATGTCGCTCAAAAGTGGTCATATGCGCGTATGTCGCTCAAAATAGGCCATACGGTGGTGTGTCACTCAAAAGAGGTCATTCGGGGTATGTAGCTCAAAAAATTTCATACCTGGGTATGATGCTCAAAACACGTCATACCCGGATATGTCGCTCAAAAAATGTCATACCGGGTATGTCGCTCAAAAGTGGTCAAACTTGTGTATGTCGCTCAAAATGGGCCATACGGTGGTGTGTCACTCAAAAAAGGTCATTCAGGGTATGTAGCTCAAAAAATTTCATACCCGGGTATGATGCTCAAAACACGTCATACCCGGGTATGTCGCTCAAAAAAGGTCATACCGGGTATGTCGCTCAAAAGTGGTCAAACTTGTGTATGTCGCTCAAAATGGGCCATACGATGGTGTGTCACTCAAAAAAGGTCATTCGGCATATGTAGCTCAAAAAATTTCATACCCGGGTATGATGCTCAAAACATGTCATACCCGGGTATGTCGCTCAAAAAAGGTCATACCGGGTATGTCGCTCAAAAGTGGTCATATGCGCGTATGTCGCTCAAAATAGGCCATACGGTGTTGTGTCACTCAAAAAAGGTCATATGCGCGTATGTCGCTCAAAATAGGCCATACGATGGTGTGTCACTCAAAAAAGGTCATTCGGCGTATGTAGCTCAAAAAATTTCATACCCGGGTATGATGCTCAAAACACGTCATACCCGGGTATGTCGCTCAAAAAAGGTCATACCGGGTATGTCGCTCAAAAGTGTTCAAACTTGTGTATGTTGCTCAAAATTGGCCATACGGTGGTGTGTCACTCAAAAAAGGTCATTGGGCGTATGTAGCTCAAAAAATTTCATACCTGGGTATGATGCTCAAAACACGTCATACCCGGATATGTCGCTCAAAAAAGGTCATACCGGGTATGTCGCTCAAAAGTGGTCAAACTTGTGTATGTCGCTCAAAATGGGCCATACAGTGGTGTGTCACTCAAAAAAGATCATTCGGCGTATGTAGCTCAAAAAATTTCATACCCGGGTATGATGCTCAAAACACGTCATACCCGGGTATGTCGCTCAAAAAAGGTCATACCGGGTACGTCGCTCAAAAGTGGTCAAACTTGTGTATGTCGCTCAAAATGGGCCATACGGTGGTGTGTCACTCAAAAAAGGTCATTCGGGGTATGTAGCTCAAAAAATTTCATACCTGGGTATGATGCTCAAAACACGTCATACCCGGATATGTCGCTCAAAAAAGGTCATACCGGGTATGTCGCTCAAAAGTGGTCAAACTTGTGTATGTCGCTCAAAATGGGCCATACAGTGGTGTGTCACTCAAAAAAGATCATTCGGCGTATGTAGCTCAAAAAATTTCATACCCGGGTATGATGCTCAAAACACGTCATACCCGGGTATGTCGCTCAAAAAAGGTCATACCGGGTACGTCGCTCAAAAGTGGTCAAACTTGTGTATGTCGCTCAAAATGGGCCATACGGTGGTGTGTCACTCAAAAAAGGTCATTCGGGGTATGTAGCTCAAAAAATTTCATACCTGGGTATGATGCTCAAAACACGTCATACCCGGGTATGTCGCTCAAAAAGGTCATACCGGGTATGTCGCTCAAAAGTGGTCATATGCGCGTATGTCGCTCAAAATAGGCCATACGGTGGTGTGTCACTCAAAAAAGGTCATTCGGGGTATGTAGCTCAAAAAATTTCATACCTGGGTATGATGCTCAAAACACGTCATACCCGGATATGTCGCTCAAAAAATGTCATACCGGGTATGTCGCTCAAAAGTGGTCAAACTTGTGTATGTCGCTCAAAATGGGCCATACGGTGCTGTGTCACTCAAAAAAGGTCATTCAGGGTATGTAGCTCAAAAAATTTCATACCCGGGTATGATGCTCAAAACACGTCATACCCGGGTATGTCGCTCAAAAAAGGTCATACCGGGTATGTCGCTCAAAAGTGGTCAAACTTGTGTATGTCGCTCAAAATGGGCCATACGATGGTGTGTCACTCAAAAAAGGTCATTCGGCATATGTAGCTCAAAAAATTTCATACCCGGGTATGATGCTCAAAACATGTCATACCCGGGTATGTCGCTCAAAAAAGGTCATACCGGGTATGTCGCTCAAAAGTGGTCAAACTTGTGTATGTCGCTCAAAATGGGCCATACAGTGGTGTGTCACTCAAAAAAGATCATTCGGCGTATGTAGCTCAAAAAATTTCATACCCGGGTATGATGCTCAAAACACGTCATACCCGGGTATGTCGCTCAAAAAAGGTCATACCGGGTACGTCGCTCAAAAGTGGTCAAACTTGTGTATGTCGCTCAAAATGGGCCATACGGTGGTGTGTCACTCAAAAAAGGTCATTCGGGGTATGTAGCTCAAAAAATTTCATACCTGGGTATGATGCTCAAAACATGTCATACCCGGATATGTCGCTTAAAAAAGGTCATACCAGGTATGTCGCTCAAAAGTGGTCATATGCACGTATGTCGCTCAAAATAGGCCATACGGTGGTGTGTCACTCAAAAAAGGTCATTCGGGGTATGTAGCTCAAAAAATTTCATACCTGGGTATGATGCTCAAAACACGTCATACCCGGATATGTCGCTCAAAAAGGTCATACCTGGTATGTCGCTCAAAAGTGGTCAAACTTGTGTATGTCGCTCAAAATGGGCCATACGGTGGTGTGTCACTCAAAAAAGGTCATTCAGGGTATGTAGCTCAAAAAATTTCATACCCGGGTATGATGCTCAAAACACGTCATACCCGGGTATGTCGCTCAAAAAAGGTCATACCGGGTATGTCGCTCAAAAGTGGTCAAACTTGTGTATGTCGCTCAAAATGGGCCATACGATGGTGTGTCACTCAAAAAAGGTCATTCGGCATATGTAGCTCAAAAAATTTCATACCCGGGTATAATGCTCAAAACATGTCATACCCGGGTATGTCGCTCAAAAAAGGTCATACCGTGTATGTCGCTCAAAAGTGGTCATATGCGCGTATGTCGCTCAAAATAGGCCATACGGTGGTGTGTCACTCAAAAAAGCTCATTCGGCGTATGTAGCTCAAAAAATTTCATACCCGGGTATGATGCTCAAAACACGTCATACCCGGGTATGTCGCTCAAAAAGGTCATACCGGGTATGTCGCTCAAAAGTGGTCATATGCGCGTATGTCACTCAAAATAGGCCATACGGTGGTGTGTCACTCAAAAAAGGTCATTCGAGGTATGTAGCTCAAAAAATTTCATACCTGGGTATGATGCTCAAAACACGTCATACCCGGATATGTCGCTCAAAAAATGTCATACCGGGTATGTCGCTCAAAATGGGCCATACAGTGGTGTGTCACTCAAAAAAGGTCATTCAGGGTATGTAGCTCAAAAATTTTTATACCCGGGTATGATGCTCAAAACACGTCATACCCGGTTATGTCGCTCAAAAAAGGTCATACTGGGTATGTCGCTCAAAAGTGTTCAAAATTGTGTATGTCGCTCAAAATGGGCCATACAGTGGTGTGTCACTCAAAAAAGGTCATTGGGCGTATGTAGCTCAAAAAATCTCATACCTGGGTATGATGCTCAAAACACGTCATACCCGGATATGTCGCTCAAAAAAGGTCATACCGGGTATGTCGCTCAAAAGTGTTCAAACTTGTGTATGTCGCTCAAAATAGGCCATACGGTGTTGTGTCACTCAAAAAAGGTCATTCGGGGTATGTAGCTCAAAAAATTTCATACCTGGGTATGATGCACAAAACACGTCATACCCGGATATGTCACTCAAAAAAGGTCATACCGGGTATGTCGCTCAAAAGTGGTCATATGCGCGTATGTCGCTCAAAATAGGCCATACGGTGGTGTGTCACTCAAAAAAGGTCATTCGGGGTATGTAGCTCAAAAAATTTCATACCTGGGTATGATGCTCAAAACACGTCATACCCGGATATGTCGCTCAAAAAGGTCATACCGGGTATGTCGCTCAAAAGTGGTCAAACTTGTGTATGTCGCTCAAAATGGGCCATACGGTGGTGTGTCACTCAAAAAAGGTCATTCGGCGTATGTAGCTCAAAAAATTTCATACCCGGGTATGATGCTCAAAACACGTCATACCCGGGTATGTCGCTCAAAAAAGGTCATACCGGGTACGTCGCTCAAAAGTGTTCAAACTTGTGTATGTCACTCAAAATAGGCCATACGGTGGTGTGTCACTCAACAAAGCTCATTCGGCGTATGTAGCTCAAAAAATTTCATACCCGGGTATGATGCTCAAAACACGTCATACCCGGGTATGTCGCTCAAAAAGGTCATACCGGGTATGTCGCTCAAAAGTGGTCATATGCGCGTATGTCGCTCAAAATAGGCCATACGGTGGTGTGTCACTCAAAAAAGGTCATTCGGGGTATGTAGCTCAAAAAATTTCATACCCGGGTATGATGCTCAAAACACGTCATACCCGGATATGTCGCTCAAAAAAGGTCATACCGGGTATGTCGCTCAAAAGTGGTCAAACTTGTGTATGTCGCTCAAAGTGGGCCATACGGTGGTGTGTCACTCAAAAAAGGTCATTCGGCGTATGTAGCTCAAAAAATTTCATACACGGGTATGATGCTCAAAACACGTCATACCCGGGTATGTCGCTCAAAAAAGGTCATACCGGGTATGTCCCTCGAAAGTGGTCAAACTTGTGTATGTCGCTCAAAATGGGCCATACAGTGGTGTGTCACTCAAAAAAGGTCATTCAGGGTATGTAGCTCAAAAATTTTTATACCCGGGTATGATGCTCAAAACACGTCATACCCGGTTATGTCGCTCAAAAAAGGTCATACTGGGTATGTCGCTCAAAAGTGTTCAAAATTGTGTATGTCGCTCAAAATGGGCCATACAGTGGTGTGTCACTCAAAAAAGGTCATTGGGCGTATGTAGCTCAAAAAATTTCATACCTGGGTCGCTCAAAAAAGGTCATACCGGGTATGTCGCTCAAAAGTGTTCAAACTTGTGTATGTTGCTCAAAATGGGCCATACGGTGGTGTGTCACTCAAAAAATGTCATTCGGCGTATGTAGCTCAAAAAATTTCATATCCGGGTATGATGCTCAAAACAAGTCATACCCGGGTATGTCGCTCAAAAAAGGTCATACCGGGTATGTCGCTCAAAAGTGGTCAAACTTGTGTATGTCGCTCAAAATGGGCCATACGGTGGTGTGTCACTCAAAAAAGGTCATTCGGGGTATGTAGCTCAAAAAATTTCATACCTGGGTATGATGCTCAAAACACGTCATACCCGGATATGTCGCTCAAAAAAGGTCATACCGGGTATGTCGCTCAAAAGTGGTCATATGCGCGTATGTCGCTCAAAATAGGCCATACGCTGGTGTGTCACTCAAAAAAGGTCATTCGGGGTATGTAGCTCAAAAAATTTCATACCTGGGTATGATGCTCAAAACACGTCATACCCGGATATGTCGCTCAAAAAGGTCATACCGGGTATGTCGCTCAAAAGTGGTCAAACTTGGTTATGTCGCTCAAAATTGGCCATACGGTGGTGTGTCACTCAAAAAAGGTCATTCGGCGTATGTAGCTCAAAAAATTTCATACCCGGGTATGATGCTCAAAACACGTCATACCCGGGTATGTCGCTCAAAAAAGGTCATACCGGGTACGTCGCTCAAAAGTGTTCAAACTTGTGTATGTCACTCAAAATAGGCCATACGGTGGTGTGTCACTCAACAAAGCTCATTCGGCGTATGTAGCTCAAAAAATTTCATACCCGGGTATGATGCTCAAAACACGTCATACCCGGGTATGTCGCTCAAAAAGGTCATACCGGGTATGTCGCTCAAAAGTGGTCATATGCGCGTATGTCGCTCAAAATAGGCCATACGGTGGTGTGTCACTCAAAAAAGGTCATTCGGGGTATGTAGCTCAAAAAATTTCATACCCGGGTATGATGCTCAAAACACGTCATACCCGGATATGTCGCTCAAAAAAGGTCATACCGGGTATGTCGCTCAAAAGTGGTCAAACTTGTGTATGTCGCTCAAAGTGGGCCATACGGTGGTGTGTCACTCAAAAAAGGTCATTCGGCGTATGTAGCTCAAAAAATTTCATACCCGGGTATGATGCTCAAAACACGTCATACCCGGTTATGTCGCTCAAAAAAGGTCATACTGGGTATGTCGCTCAAAAGTGTTCAAAATTGTGTATGTCGCTCAAAATGGGCCATACAGTGGTGTGTCACTCAAAAAAGGTCATTGGGCGTATGTAGCTCAAAAAATTTCATACCTGGGTCGCTCAAAAAAGGTCATACCGGGTATGTCGCTCAAAAGTGGTCAAACTTGTGTATGTTGCTCAAAATGGGCCATACGGTGGTGTGTCACTCAAAAAATGTCATTCGGCGTATGTAGCTCAAAAAATTTCATATCCGGGTATGATGCTCAAAACAAGTCATACCCGGGTATGTCGCTCAAAAAAGGTCATACCGGGTATGTCGCTCAAAAGTGGTCAAACTTGTGTATGTCGCTCAAAATGGGCCATACGGTGGTGTGTCACTCAAAAAAGGTCATTCGGGGTATGTAGCTCAAAAAATTTCATACCTGGGTATGATGCTCAAAACACGTCATACCCGGATATGTCGCTTAAAAAAGGTCATACCAGGTATGTCGCTCAAAAGTGGTCATATGCACGTATGTCGCTCAAAATAGGCCATACGGTGGTGTGTCACTCAAAAAAGGTCATTCGGGGTATGTAGCTCAAAAAATTTCATACCTGGGTATGATGCTCGAAATACGTCATACCCGGGTATGTCGCTCAAAAAAGGTCATACCAGGTATGTCGCTCAAAAAAGGTCATACTGGGTATGTCGCTCAAAAGTGTTCAAAATTGTGTATGTCGCTCAAAATGGGCCATACAGTGGTGTGTCACTCAAAAAAGGTCATTGGGCGTATGTAGCTCAAAAAATTTCATACCTGGGTCGCTCAAAAAAGGTCATACCGGGTATGTCGCTCAAAAGTGGTCAAACTTGTGTATGTTGCTCAAAATGGGCCATACGGTGGTGTGTCACTCAAAAAATGTCATTCGGCGTATGTAGCTCAAAAAATTTCATATCCGGGTATGATGCTCAAAACAAGTCATACCCGGGTATGTCGCTCAAAAAAGGTCATACCGGGTATGTCGCTCAAAAGTGGTCAAACTTGTGTATGTCGCTCAAAATGGGCCATACGGTGGTGTGTCACTCAAAAAAGGTCATTCGGGGTATGTAGCTCAAAAAATTTCATACCTGGGTATGATGCTCAAAACACGTCATACCCGGATATGTCGCTTAAAAAAGGTCATACCAGGTATGTCGCTCAAAAGTGGTCATATGCACGTATGTCGCTCAAAATAGGCCATACGGTGGTGTGTCACTCAAAAAAGGTCATTCGGGGTATGTAGCTCAAAAAATTTCATACCTGGGTATGATGCTCGAAATACGTCATACCCGGGTATGTCGCTCAAAAAAGGTCATACCAGGTATGTCGCTCAAAAGTGTTCAAACTTGTGTATGTCGCTCAAAATAGGCCATACGGTGTTGTGTCACTCAAAAAAGGTCATTCGGGGTATGTAGCTCAAAAAATTTCATACCTGGGTATGATGCTCAAAACACGTCATACCCGGGTATGTCGCTCAAAAAAGGTCATACCAGGTATGTCGCTCAAAAGTGTTCAAACTTGTGTATGTCGCTCAAAATAGGCCATACGGTGTTGTGTCACTCAAAAAAGGTCATTCGGGGTATGTAGCTCAAAAAATTTCATACCTGGGTATGATGCTCAAAACACGTGCTACCCGGATATGTCGCTCAAAAAAGGTCATACCGGGTATGTCGCTCAAAAGTGTTCAAACTTGTGTATGTTGCTCAAAATGGGCCATACGGTGGTGTGTCACTCAAAAAAGGTCATTCGGGGTATGTAGCTCAAAAAATTTCATACCTGGGTATGATGCTGAAAACACGTCATACCCGGATATGTCGCTTAAAAAAGGTCATACCAGGTATGTCGCTCAAAAGTAGTCATATGCACGTATGTCGCTCAAAATAGGCCATATGGTGGTGTGTCACTCAAAAAAGGTCATTCGGGGTATGTAGCTCAAAAAATTTCATACCTGGGTATGATGCTCAAAATACGTCATACCCGGATATGTCGCTCAAAAAAGGTCATACCGGGTATGTCGCTCAAAAGTGGTCAAACTTGTGTATGTCGC
Organism: Eupleurogrammus muticus; assembly: GCA_036785175.1. Taxonomy (NCBI): domain Eukaryota; kingdom Metazoa; phylum Chordata; class Actinopteri; order Scombriformes; family Trichiuridae; genus Eupleurogrammus; species Eupleurogrammus muticus. The sequence goes on from JAYKQN010000007.1 coordinate 9,485,438, forward strand.
TCAAAGTGGGCCATACGGTGGTGTGTCACTCAAAAAAGGTCATTCGGCGTATGTAGCTCAAAAAATTTCATACCCGGGTATGATGCTCAAAACACGTCATACCCGGGTATGTCGCTGAAAAAAGGTCATACCAGGTATGTCGCTCAAAAGTGTTCAAACTTGTGTATGTCGCTCAAAATAGGCCATACGGTGTTGTGTCACTCAAAAAAGGTCATTCGGGGTATGTAGCTCAAAAAATTTCATACCTGGGTATGATGCTCAAAATACGTCATACCCGGATATGTCGCTCAAAAAAGGTCATACCGGGTATGTCGCTCAAAAGTGGTCATATGCGCGTATGTCGCTCAAAAGTGGTCAAACTTGTGTATGTCGCTCAAAATCGGCCATACGGTGCTGTGTCACTCAAAAAAGGTCATTCAGGGTATGTAGCTCAAAAAATTTCATACCCGGGTATGATGCTCAAAACACGTCATACCCGGGTATGTCGCTCAAAAAAGGTCATACCGGGTATGTCGCTCAAAAGTGGTCAAACTTGTGTATGTCGCTCAAAATGGGCCATACGGTGGTGTGTCACTCAAAAAAGGTCATTCGGCATATGTAGCTCAAAAAATTTCATACCCGGGTATGATGCTCAAAACATGTCATACCCGGGTATGTCGCTCAAAAAAGGTCATACCGGGTATGTCGCTCAAAAGTGGTCAAACTTGTGTATGTCGCTCAAAATGGGCCATACAGTGGTGTGTCACTCAAAAAAGATCATTCGGCGTATGTAGCTCAAAAAATTTCATACCCGGGTATGATGCTCAAAACACGTCATACCCGGGTATGTCGCTCAAAAAAGGTCATACCGGGTACGTCGCTCAAAAGTGGTCAAACTTGTGTATGTCGCTCAAAATGGGCCATACGGTGGTGTGTCACTCAAAAAAGGTCATTCGGGGTATGTAGCTCAAAAAATTTCATACCTGGGTATGATGCTCAAAACATGTCATACCCGGATATGTCGCTTAAAAAAGGTCATACCAGGTATGTCGCTCAAAAGTGGTCATATGCACGTATGTCGCTCAAAATAGGCCATACGGTGGTGTGTCACTCAAAAAAGGTCATTCGGGGTATGTAGCTCAAAAAATTTCATACCTGGGTATGATGCTCAAAACACGTCATACCCGGATATGTCGCTCAAAAAGGTCATACCTGGTATGTCGCTCAAAAGTGGTCAAACTTGTGTATGTCGCTCAAAATGGGCCATACGGTGGTGTGTCACTCAAAAAAGGTCATTCAGGGTATGTAGCTCAAAAAATTTCATACCCGGGTATGATGCTCAAAACACGTCATACCCGGGTATGTCGCTCAAAAAAGGTCATACCGGGTATGTCGCTCAAAAGTGGTCAAACTTGTGTATGTCGCTCAAAATGGGCCATACGATGGTGTGTCACTCAAAAAAGGTCATTCGGCATATGTAGCTCAAAAAATTTCATACCCGGGTATAATGCTCAAAACATGTCATACCCGGGTATGTCGCTCAAAAAAGGTCATACCGTGTATGTCGCTCAAAAGTGGTCATATGCGCGTATGTCGCTCAAAATAGGCCATACGGTGGTGTGTCACTCAAAAAAGCTCATTCGGCGTATGTAGCTCAAAAAATTTCATACCCGGGTATGATGCTCAAAACACGTCATACCCGGGTATGTCGCTCAAAAAGGTCATACCGGGTATGTCGCTCAAAAGTGGTCATATGCGCGTATGTCACTCAAAATAGGCCATACGGTGGTGTGTCACTCAAAAAAGGTCATTCGAGGTATGTAGCTCAAAAAATTTCATACCTGGGTATGATGCTCAAAACACGTCATACCCGGATATGTCGCTCAAAAAATGTCATACCGGGTATGTCGCTCAAAATGGGCCATACAGTGGTGTGTCACTCAAAAAAGGTCATTCAGGGTATGTAGCTCAAAAATTTTTATACCCGGGTATGATGCTCAAAACACGTCATACCCGGTTATGTCGCTCAAAAAAGGTCATACTGGGTATGTCGCTCAAAAGTGTTCAAAATTGTGTATGTCGCTCAAAATGGGCCATACAGTGGTGTGTCACTCAAAAAAGGTCATTGGGCGTATGTAGCTCAAAAAATTTCATACCTGGGTCGCTCAAAAAAGGTCATACCGGGTATGTCGCTCAAAAGTGGTCAAACTTTTGTATGTCGCTCAAAATGGGCCATACGGTGTTGTGTCACTCAAAAAAGGTCATTCGGGGTATGTAGCTCAAAAAATTTCATACCTGGGTATGATGCTCAAAACACGTCATACCCGGGTATGTCGCTCAAAAAAGGTCATACCAGGTATGTCGCTCAAAAGTGTTCAAACTTGTGTATGTCGCTCAAAATAGGCCATACGGTGTTGTGTCACTCAAAAAAGGTCATTCGGGGTATGTAGCTCAAAAAATTTCATACCTGGGTATGATGCTCAAAACACGTGCTACCCGGATATGTCGCTCAAAAAAGGTCATACCGGGTATGTCGCTCAAAAGTGTTCAAACTTGTGTATGTCGCTCAAAATAGGCCATACGGTGTTGTGTCACTCAAAAAAGGTCATTCGGGGTATGTAGCTCAAAAAATTTCATACCTGGGTATGATGCTCAAAACACGTGCTACCCGGATATGTCGCTCAAAAAAGGTCATACCGGGTATGTCGCTCAAAAGTGGTCAAACTTGTGTATGTCGCTCAAAATGGGCCATACAGTGGTGTGTCACTCAAAAAAGATCATTCGGCGTATGTAGCTCAAAAAATTTCATACCCGGGTATGATGCTCAAAACACGTCATACCCGGGTATGTCGCTCAAAAAAGGTCATACCGGGTATGTCGCTCAAAAGTGGTCATATGCGCGTATGGCGCTCAAAATAAGCCATACGGTGGTGTGTCACTCAAAAAAGGTCATTCGGGGTATGTAGCTCAAAAAATTTCATACCTGGGTATGATGCTCAAAACACGTCATACCCGGATATGTCGCTCAAAAAGGTCATACCGGGTATGTCGCTCAAAAGTGGTCAAACTTGTGTATGTCGCTCAAAATGGGCCATACGGTGGTGTGTCACTCAAAAAAGGTCATTCGGCGTATGTAGCTCAAAAAATGTCATACCCGGGTATGATGCTCAAAACACGTCATACCCGGGTATGTCGCTCAAAAAAGGTCATACCGGGTACGTCGCTCAAAAGTGGTCAAACTTGTGTATGTCGCTCAAAATAGGCCATACGGTGTTGTGTCACTCAAAAAAGGTCATTCGGGGTATGTAGCTCAAAAAATTTCATACCTGGGTATGATGCTCAAAACACGTGCTACCCGGATATGTCGCTCAAAAAAGGTCATACCGGGTATGTCCCTCGAAAGTGGTCAAACTTGTGTATGTCGCTCAAAATGGGCCATACAGTGGTGTGTCACTCAAAAAAGGTCATTCAGGGTATGTAGCTCAAAAATTTTTATACCCGGGTATGATGCTCAAAACACGTCATACCCGGTTATGTCGCTCAAAAAAGGTCATACTGGGTATGTCGCTCAAAAGTGTTCAAAATTGTGTATGTCGCTCAAAATGGGCCATACAGTGGTGTGTCACTCAAAAAAGGTCATTGGGCGTATGTAGCTCAAAAAATTTCATACCTGGGTATGATGCTCAAAACACGTCATACCCGGATATGTCGCTCAAAAAAGGTCATACCGGGTATGTCGCTCAAAAGTGTTCAAACTTGTGTATGTTGCTCAAAATGGGCCATACGGTGGTGTGTCACTCAAAAAATGTCATTCGGCGTATGTAGCTCAAAAAATGTCATATCCGGGTATGATGCTCAAAACAAGTCATACCCGGGTATGTCGCTCAAAAAAGGTCATACCGGGTATGTCGCTCAAAAGTGGTCAAACTTGTGTATGTCGCTCAAAATGGGCCATACGGTGGTGTGTCACTCAAAAAAGGTCATTCGGGGTATGTAGCTCAAAAAATTTCATACCTGGGTATGATGCTCAAAACACGTCATACCCGGATATGTCGCTTAAAAAAGGTCATACCAGGTATGTCGCTCAAAAGTGGTCATATGCACGTATGTCGCTCAAAATAGGCCATACGGTGGTGTGTCACTCAAAAAAGGTCATTCCTGGTATGTAGCTCAAAAAATTTCATACCTGAGTATGATGCTCGAAATACGTCATACCCGGGTATGTCGCTCAAAAAAGGTCATACCAGGTATGTCGCTCAAAAGTGTTCAAACTTGTGTATGTCGCTCAAAATAGGCCATACGGTGTTGTGTCACTCAAAAAAGGTCATTCGGGGTATGTAGCTCAAAAAATTTCATACCTGGGTATGATGCTCAAAACACGTGCTACCCGGATATGTCGCTCAAAAAAGGTCATACCGGGTATGTCGCTCAAAAGTGTTCAAACTTGTGTATGTCGCTCAAAATAGGCCATACGGTGTTGTGTCACTCAAAAAAGGTCATTCGGGGTATGTCGCTCAAAAAAGGTCATACCGGGTATGTCGCTCAAAAGTGTTCAAACTTGTGTATGTCGCTCAAAATGGGCCATACAGTGGTGTGTCACTCAAAAAAGGTCATTCGGCGTATGTAGCTCAAAAAATTTCATACCCGGGTATGATGCTCAAAACACGTCATACCCGGGTATGTCGCTCAAAAAAGGTCATACCGGGTATGTCGCTCAAAAGTGTTCAAACTTGTGTATGTTGCTCAAAATGGGCCATACGGTGGTGTGTCACTCAAAAAATGTCATTCGGCGTATGTAGCTCAAAAAATTTCATATCCGGGTATGATGCTCAAAACAAGTCATACCCGGGTATGTCGCTCAAAAAAGGTCATACCGGGTATGTCGCTCAAAAGTGGTCAAACTTGTGTATGTCGCTCAAAATGGGCCATACAGTGGTGTGTCACTCAAAAAAGGTCATTCGGCGTATGTAGCTCAAAAAATTTCATACCTGGGTATGATGCTCAAAACACGTCATACCCGGGTATGTCGCTCAAAAAAGGTCATACCGGGTATGTCGCTCAAAAGTGGTCATATGCGTGTATGTCGCTCAAAATAGGCCATACGGTGGTGTGTCACTCAAAAAAGGTCATTCGGGGTATGTAGCTCAAAAAATTTCATACCTGGGTATGATGCTCAAAACACGTCATACCCGGATATGTCGCTCAAAAAGGTCATACCGGGTATGTCGCTCAAAAGTGGTCAAACTTGTGTATGTCGCTCAAAATGGGCCATACGGTGGTGTGTCACTCAAAAAAGGTCATTCGGCGTATGTAGCTCAAAAAATTTCATACCCGGGTATGATGCTCAAAACACGTCATACCCGGGTATGTCGCTCAAAAAAGGTCATACCGGGTACGTCGCTCAAAAGTGTTCAAACTTGTGTATGTCACTCAAAATAGGCTATACGGTGGTGTGTCACTCAAAAAAGGTCACTCGGGGTATGTAGCTCAAAAAATTTCATACCTGGGTATGATGCTCAAAACACGTCATACCCGGATATGTCGCTTAAAAAAGGTCATACCAGGTATGTCGCTCAAAAGTGGTCATATGCACGTATGTCGCTCAAAATAGGCCATACGGTGGTGTGTCACTCAAAAAAGGTCATTCGGGGTATGATGCTCAAAACACGTCATACCCGGATATGTCGCTTAAAAAAGGTCATACCAGGTATGTCGCTCAAAAGTGGTCAAACTTGTGTATGTCGCTCAAAATGGGCCATACGGTGGTGTGTCACTCAAAAAAGGTCATTCGGCGTATGTAGCTCAAAAAATTTCATACCCGGGTATGATGCTCAAAACACGTCATACCCGGGTATGTCGCTCAAAAAAGGTCATACCGGGTACGTCGCTCAAAAGTGTTCAAACTTGTGTATGTCGCTCAAAATGGGCCATACGATGGTGTGTCACTCAAAAAAGGTCATTCGGCATATGTAGCTCAAAAAATTTCATACCCGGGTATGATGCTCAAAACATGTCATACCCGGGTATGTCGCTCAAAAAAGGTCATACCGGGTATGTCGCTCAAAAGTGGTCAAACTTGTGTATGTCGCTCAAAATGGGCCATACAGTGGTGTGTCACTCAAAAAAGATCATTCGGCGTATGTAGCTCAAAAAATTTCATACCCGGGTATGATGCTCAAAACACGTCATACCCGGGTATGTCGCTCAAAAAAGGTCATACCGGGTACGTCGCTCAAAAGTGGTCAAACTTGTGTATGTCGCTCAAAATGGGCCATACGGTGGTGTGTCACTCAAAAAAGGTCATTCGGGGTATGTAGCTCAAAAAATTTCATACCTGGGTATGATGCTCAAAACATGTCATACCCGGATATGTCGCTTAAAAAAGGTCATACCAGGTATGTCGCTCAAAAGTGGTCATATGCACGTATGTCGCTCAAAATAGGCCATACGGTGGTGTGTCACTCAAAAAAGGTCATTCGGGGTATGTAGCTCAAAAAATTTCATACCTGGGTATGATGCTCAAAACACGTCATACCCGGATATGTCGCTCAAAAAGGTCATACCTGGTATGTCGCTCAAAAGTGGTCAAACTTGTGTATGTCGCTCAAAATGGGCCATACGGTGGTGTGTCACTCAAAAAAGGTCATTCAGGGTATGTAGCTCAAAAAATTTCATACCCGGGTATGATGCTCAAAACACGTCATACCCGGGTATGTCGCTCAAAAAAGGTCATACCGGGTATGTCGCTCAAAAGTGGTCAAACTTGTGTATGTCGCTCAAAATGGGCCATACGATGGTGTGTCACTCAAAAAAGGTCATTCGGCATATGTAGCTCAAAAAATTTCATACCCGGGTATAATGCTCAAAACATGTCATACCCGGGTATGTCGCTCAAAAAAGGTCATACCGTGTATGTCGCTCAAAAGTGGTCATATGCGCGTATGTCGCTCAAAATAGGCCATACGGTGGTGTGTCACTCAAAAAAGCTCATTCGGCGTATGTAGCTCAAAAAATTTCATACCCGGGTATGATGCTCAAAACACGTCATACCCGGGTATGTCGCTCAAAAAGGTCATACCGGGTATGTCGCTCAAAAGTGGTCATATGCGCGTATGTCACTCAAAATAGGCCATACGGTGGTGTGTCACTCAAAAAAGGTCATTCGAGGTATGTAGCTCAAAAAATTTCATACCTGGGTATGATGCTCAAAACACGTCATACCCGGATATGTCGCTCAAAAAATGTCATACCGGGTATGTCGCTCAAAATGGGCCATACAGTGGTGTGTCACTCAAAAAAGGTCATTCAGGGTATGTAGCTCAAAAATTTTTATACCCGGGTATGATGCTCAAAACACGTCATACCCGGTTATGTCGCTCAAAAAAGGTCATACTGGGTATGTCGCTCAAAAGTGTTCAAAATTGTGTATGTCGCTCAAAATGGGCCATACAGTGGTGTGTCACTCAAAAAAGGTCATTGGGCGTATGTAGCTCAAAAAATCTCATACCTGGGTATGATGCTCAAAACACGTCATACCCGGATATGTCGCTCAAAAAAGGTCATACCGGGTATGTCGCTCAAAAGTGTTCAAACTTGTGTATGTCGCTCAAAATAGGCCATACGGTGTTGTGTCACTCAAAAAAGGTCATTCGGGGTATGTAGCTCAAAAAATTTCATACCTGGGTATGATGCACAAAACACGTCATACCCGGATATGTCACTCAAAAAAGGTCATACCGGGTATGTCGCTCAAAAGTGGTCATATGCGCGTATGTCGCTCAAAATAGGCCATACGGTGGTGTGTCACTCAAAAAAGGTCATTCGGGGTATGTAGCTCAAAAAATTTCATACCTGGGTATGATGCTCAAAACACGTCATACCCGGATATGTCGCTCAAAAAGGTCATACCGGGTATGTCGCTCAAAAGTGGTCAAACTTGTGTATGTCGCTCAAAATGGGCCATACGGTGGTGTGTCACTCAAAAAAGGTCATTCGGCGTATGTAGCTCAAAAAATTTCATACCCGGGTATGATGCTCAAAACACGTCATACCCGGGTATGTCGCTCAAAAAAGGTCATACCGGGTACGTCGCTCAAAAGTGTTCAAACTTGTGTATGTCACTCAAAATAGGCCATACGGTGGTGTGTCACTCAACAAAGCTCATTCGGCGTATGTAGCTCAAAAAATTTCATACCCGGGTATGATGCTCAAAACACGTCATACCCGGGTATGTCGCTCAAAAAGGTCATACCGGGTATGTCGCTCAAAAGTGGTCATATGCGCGTATGTCGCTCAAAATAGGCCATACGGTGGTGTGTCACTCAAAAAAGGTCATTCGGGGTATGTAGCTCAAAAAATTTCATACCCGGGTATGATGCTCAAAACACGTCATACCCGGATATGTCGCTCAAAAAAGGTCATACCGGGTATGTCGCTCAAAAGTGGTCAAACTTGTGTATGTCGCTCAAAGTGGGCCATACGGTGGTGTGTCACTCAAAAAAGGTCATTCGGCGTATGTAGCTCAAAAAATTTCATACACGGGTATGATGCTCAAAACACGTCATACCCGGGTATGTCGCTCAAAAAAGGTCATACCGGGTATGTCCCTCGAAAGTGGTCAAACTTGTGTATGTCGCTCAAAATGGGCCATACAGTGGTGTGTCACTCAAAAAAGGTCATTCAGGGTATGTAGCTCAAAAATTTTTATACCCGGGTATGATGCTCAAAACACGTCATACCCGGTTATGTCGCTCAAAAAAGGTCATACTGGGTATGTCGCTCAAAAGTGTTCAAAATTGTGTATGTCGCTCAAAATGGGCCATACAGTGGTGTGTCACTCAAAAAAGGTCATTGGGCGTATGTAGCTCAAAAAATTTCATACCTGGGTCGCTCAAAAAAGGTCATACCGGGTATGTCGCTCAAAAGTGTTCAAACTTGTGTATGTTGCTCAAAATGGGCCATACGGTGGTGTGTCACTCAAAAAATGTCATTCGGCGTATGTAGCTCAAAAAATTTCATATCCGGGTATGATGCTCAAAACAAGTCATACCCGGGTATGTCGCTCAAAAAAGGTCATACCGGGTATGTCGCTCAAAAGTGGTCAAACTTGTGTATGTCGCTCAAAATGGGCCATACGGTGGTGTGTCACTCAAAAAAGGTCATTCGGGGTATGTAGCTCAAAAAATTTCATACCTGGGTATGATGCTCAAAACACGTCATACCCGGATATGTCGCTCAAAAAAGGTCATACCGGGTATGTCGCTCAAAAGTGGTCATATGCGCGTATGTCGCTCAAAATAGGCCATACGCTGGTGTGTCACTCAAAAAAGGTCATTCGGGGTATGTAGCTCAAAAAATTTCATACCTGGGTATGATGCTCAAAACACGTCATACCCGGATATGTCGCTCAAAAAGGTCATACCGGGTATGTCGCTCAAAAGTGGTCAAACTTGGTTATGTCGCTCAAAATTGGCCATACGGTGGTGTGTCACTCAAAAAAGGTCATTCGGCGTATGTAGCTCAAAAAATTTCATACCCGGGTATGATGCTCAAAACACGTCATACCCGGGTATGTCGCTCAAAAAAGGTCATACCGGGTACGTCGCTCAAAAGTGTTCAAACTTGTGTATGTCACTCAAAATAGGCCATACGGTGGTGTGTCACTCAACAAAGCTCATTCGGCGTATGTAGCTCAAAAAATTTCATACCCGGGTATGATGCTCAAAACACGTCATACCCGGGTATGTCGCTCAAAAAGGTCATACCGGGTATGTCGCTCAAAAGTGGTCATATGCGCGTATGTCGCTCAAAATAGGCCATACGGTGGTGTGTCACTCAAAAAAGGTCATTCGGGGTATGTAGCTCAAAAAATTTCATACCCGGGTATGATGCTCAAAACACGTCATACCCGGATATGTCGCTCAAAAAAGGTCATACCGGGTATGTCGCTCAAAAGTGGTCAAACTTGTGTATGTCGCTCAAAGTGGGCCATACGGTGGTGTGTCACTCAAAAAAGGTCATTCGGCGTATGTAGCTCAAAAAATTTCATACCCGGGTATGATGCTCAAAACACGTCATACCCGGTTATGTCGCTCAAAAAAGGTCATACTGGGTATGTCGCTCAAAAGTGTTCAAAATTGTGTATGTCGCTCAAAATGGGCCATACAGTGGTGTGTCACTCAAAAAAGGTCATTGGGCGTATGTAGCTCAAAAAATTTCATACCTGGGTCGCTCAAAAAAGGTCATACCGGGTATGTCGCTCAAAAGTGGTCAAACTTGTGTATGTTGCTCAAAATGGGCCATACGGTGGTGTGTCACTCAAAAAATGTCATTCGGCGTATGTAGCTCAAAAAATTTCATATCCGGGTATGATGCTCAAAACAAGTCATACCCGGGTATGTCGCTCAAAAAAGGTCATACCGGGTATGTCGCTCAAAAGTGGTCAAACTTGTGTATGTCGCTCAAAATGGGCCATACGGTGGTGTGTCACTCAAAAAAGGTCATTCGGGGTATGTAGCTCAAAAAATTTCATACCTGGGTATGATGCTCAAAACACGTCATACCCGGATATGTCGCTTAAAAAAGGTCATACCAGGTATGTCGCTCAAAAGTGGTCATATGCACGTATGTCGCTCAAAATAGGCCATACGGTGGTGTGTCACTCAAAAAAGGTCATTCGGGGTATGTAGCTCAAAAAATTTCATACCTGGGTATGATGCTCGAAATACGTCATACCCGGGTATGTCGCTCAAAAAAGGTCATACCAGGTATGTCGCTCAAAAAAGGTCATACTGGGTATGTCGCTCAAAAGTGTTCAAAATTGTGTATGTCGCTCAAAATGGGCCATACAGTGGTGTGTCACTCAAAAAAGGTCATTGGGCGTATGTAGCTCAAAAAATTTCATACCTGGGTCGCTCAAAAAAGGTCATACCGGGTATGTCGCTCAAAAGTGGTCAAACTTGTGTATGTTGCTCAAAATGGGCCATACGGTGGTGTGTCACTCAAAAAATGTCATTCGGCGTATGTAGCTCAAAAAATTTCATATCCGGGTATGATGCTCAAAACAAGTCATACCCGGGTATGTCGCTCAAAAAAGGTCATACCGGGTATGTCGCTCAAAAGTGGTCAAACTTGTGTATGTCGCTCAAAATGGGCCATACGGTGGTGTGTCACTCAAAAAAGGTCATTCGGGGTATGTAGCTCAAAAAATTTCATACCTGGGTATGATGCTCAAAACACGTCATACCCGGATATGTCGCTTAAAAAAGGTCATACCAGGTATGTCGCTCAAAAGTGGTCATATGCACGTATGTCGCTCAAAATAGGCCATACGGTGGTGTGTCACTCAAAAAAGGTCATTCGGGGTATGTAGCTCAAAAAATTTCATACCTGGGTATGATGCTCGAAATACGTCATACCCGGGTATGTCGCTCAAAAAAGGTCATACCAGGTATGTCGCTCAAAAGTGTTCAAACTTGTGTATGTCGCTCAAAATAGGCCATACGGTGTTGTGTCACTCAAAAAAGGTCATTCGGGGTATGTAGCTCAAAAAATTTCATACCTGGGTATGATGCTCAAAACACGTCATACCCGGGTATGTCGCTCAAAAAAGGTCATACCAGGTATGTCGCTCAAAAGTGTTCAAACTTGTGTATGTCGCTCAAAATAGGCCATACGGTGTTGTGTCACTCAAAAAAGGTCATTCGGGGTATGTAGCTCAAAAAATTTCATACCTGGGTATGATGCTCAAAACACGTGCTACCCGGATATGTCGCTCAAAAAAGGTCATACCGGGTATGTCGCTCAAAAGTGTTCAAACTTGTGTATGTTGCTCAAAATGGGCCATACGGTGGTGTGTCACTCAAAAAAGGTCATTCGGGGTATGTAGCTCAAAAAATTTCATACCTGGGTATGATGCTGAAAACACGTCATACCCGGATATGTCGCTTAAAAAAGGTCATACCAGGTATGTCGCTCAAAAGTAGTCATATGCACGTATGTCGCTCAAAATAGGCCATATGGTGGTGTGTCACTCAAAAAAGGTCATTCGGGGTATGTAGCTCAAAAAATTTCATACCTGGGTATGATGCTCAAAATACGTCATACCCGGATATGTCGCTCAAAAAAGGTCATACCGGGTATGTCGCTCAAAAGTGGTCAAACTTGTGTATGTCGCTCAAAGTGGGCCATACGGTGGTGTGTCACTCAAAAAAGGTCATTCGGCGTATGTAGCTCAAAAAATTTCATACCCGGGTATGATGCTCAAAACACGTCATACCCGGGTATGTCGCTGAAAAAAGGTCATACCAGGTATGTCGCTCAAAAGTGTTCAAACTTGTGTATGTCGCTCAAAATAGGCCATACGGTGTTGTGTCACTCAAAAAAGGTCATTCGGGGTATGTAGCTCAAAAAATTTCATACCTGGGTATGATGCTCAAAATACGTCATACCCGGATATGTCGCTCAAAAAAGGTCATACCGGGTATGTCGCTCAAAAGTGGTCATATGCGCGTATGTCGCTCAAAAGTGGTCAAACTTGTGTATGTCGCTCAAAATCGGCCATACGGTGCTGTGTCACTCAAAAAAGGTCATTCAGGGTATGTAGCTCAAAAAATTTCATACCCGGGTATGATGCTCAAAACACGTCATACCCGGGTATGTCGCTCAAAAAAGGTCATACCGGGTATGTCGCTCAAAAGTGGTCAAACTTGTGTATGTCGCTCAAAATGGGCCATACGGTGGTGTGTCACTCAAAAAAGGTCATTCGGCATATGTAGCTCAAAAAATTTCATACCCGGGTATGATGCTCAAAACATGTCATACCCGGGTATGTCGCTCAAAAAAGGTCATACCGGGTATGTCGCTCAAAAGTGGTCAAACTTGTGTATGTCGCTCAAAATGGGCCATACAGTGGTGTGTCACTCAAAAAAGATCATTCGGCGTATGTAGCTCAAAAAATTTCATACCCGGGTATGATGCTCAAAACACGTCATACCCGGGTATGTCGCTCAAAAAAGGTCATACCGGGTACGTCGCTCAAAAGTGGTCAAACTTGTGTATGTCGCTCAAAATGGGCCATACGGTGGTGTGTCACTCAAAAAAGGTCATTCGGGGTATGTAGCTCAAAAAATTTCATACCTGGGTATGATGCTCAAAACATGTCATACCCGGATATGTCGCTTAAAAAAGGTCATACCAGGTATGTCGCTCAAAAGTGGTCATATGCACGTATGTCGCTCAAAATAGGCCATACGGTGGTGTGTCACTCAAAAAAGGTCATTCGGGGTATGTAGCTCAAAAAATTTCATACCTGGGTATGATGCTCAAAACACGTCATACCCGGATATGTCGCTCAAAAAGGTCATACCTGGTATGTCGCTCAAAAGTGGTCAAACTTGTGTATGTCGCTCAAAATGGGCCATACGGTGGTGTGTCACTCAAAAAAGGTCATTCAGGGTATGTAGCTCAAAAAATTTCATACCCGGGTATGATGCTCAAAACACGTCATACCCGGGTATGTCGCTCAAAAAAGGTCATACCGGGTATGTCGCTCAAAAGTGGTCAAACTTGTGTATGTCGCTCAAAATGGGCCATACGATGGTGTGTCACTCAAAAAAGGTCATTCGGCATATGTAGCTCAAAAAATTTCATACCCGGGTATAATGCTCAAAACATGTCATACCCGGGTATGTCGCTCAAAAAAGGTCATACCGTGTATGTCGCTCAAAAGTGGTCATATGCGCGTATGTCGCTCAAAATAGGCCATACGGTGGTGTGTCACTCAAAAAAGCTCATTCGGCGTATGTAGCTCAAAAAATTTCATACCCGGGTATGATGCTCAAAACACGTCATACCCGGGTATGTCGCTCAAAAAGGTCATACCGGGTATGTCGCTCAAAAGTGGTCATATGCGCGTATGTCACTCAAAATAGGCCATACGGTGGTGTGTCACTCAAAAAAGGTCATTCGAGGTATGTAGCTCAAAAAATTTCATACCTGGGTATGATGCTCAAAACACGTCATACCCGGATATGTCGCTCAAAAAATGTCATACCGGGTATGTCGCTCAAAATGGGCCATACAGTGGTGTGTCACTCAAAAAAGGTCATTCAGGGTATGTAGCTCAAAAATTTTTATACCCGGGTATGATGCTCAAAACACGTCATACCCGGTTATGTCGCTCAAAAAAGGTCATACTGGGTATGTCGCTCAAAAGTGTTCAAAATTGTGTATGTCGCTCAAAATGGGCCATACAGTGGTGTGTCACTCAAAAAAGGTCATTGGGCGTATGTAGCTCAAAAAATTTCATACCTGGGTCGCTCAAAAAAGGTCATACCGGGTATGTCGCTCAAAAGTGGTCAAACTTTTGTATGTCGCTCAAAATGGGCCATACGGTGTTGTGTCACTCAAAAAAGGTCATTCGGGGTATGTAGCTCAAAAAATTTCATACCTGGGTATGATGCTCAAAACACGTCATACCCGGGTATGTCGCTCAAAAAAGGTCATACCAGGTATGTCGCTCAAAAGTGTTCAAACTTGTGTATGTCGCTCAAAATAGGCCATACGGTGTTGTGTCACTCAAAAAAGGTCATTCGGGGTATGTAGCTCAAAAAATTTCATACCTGGGTATGATGCTCAAAACACGTGCTACCCGGATATGTCGCTCAAAAAAGGTCATACCGGGTATGTCGCTCAAAAGTGTTCAAACTTGTGTATGTCGCTCAAAATAGGCCATACGGTGTTGTGTCACTCAAAAAAGGTCATTCGGGGTATGTAGCTCAAAAAATTTCATACCTGGGTATGATGCTCAAAACACGTGCTACCCGGATATGTCGCTCAAAAAAGGTCATACCGGGTATGTCGCTCAAAAGTGGTCAAACTTGTGTATGTCGCTCAAAATGGGCCATACAGTGGTGTGTCACTCAAAAAAGATCATTCGGCGTATGTAGCTCAAAAAATTTCATACCCGGGTATGATGCTCAAAACACGTCATACCCGGGTATGTCGCTCAAAAAAGGTCATACCGGGTATGTCGCTCAAAAGTGGTCATATGCGCGTATGGCGCTCAAAATAAGCCATACGGTGGTGTGTCACTCAAAAAAGGTCATTCGGGGTATGTAGCTCAAAAAATTTCATACCTGGGTATGATGCTCAAAACACGTCATACCCGGATATGTCGCTCAAAAAGGTCATACCGGGTATGTCGCTCAAAAGTGGTCAAACTTGTGTATGTCGCTCAAAATGGGCCATACGGTGGTGTGTCACTCAAAAAAGGTCATTCGGCGTATGTAGCTCAAAAAATGTCATACCCGGGTATGATGCTCAAAACACGTCATACCCGGGTATGTCGCTCAAAAAAGGTCATACCGGGTACGTCGCTCAAAAGTGGTCAAACTTGTGTATGTCGCTCAAAATAGGCCATACGGTGTTGTGTCACTCAAAAAAGGTCATTCGGGGTATGTAGCTCAAAAAATTTCATACCTGGGTATGATGCTCAAAACACGTGCTACCCGGATATGTCGCTCAAAAAAGGTCATACCGGGTATGTCCCTCGAAAGTGGTCAAACTTGTGTATGTCGCTCAAAATGGGCCATACAGTGGTGTGTCACTCAAAAAAGGTCATTCAGGGTATGTAGCTCAAAAATTTTTATACCCGGGTATGATGCTCAAAACACGTCATACCCGGTTATGTCGCTCAAAAAAGGTCATACTGGGTATGTCGCTCAAAAGTGTTCAAAATTGTGTATGTCGCTCAAAATGGGCCATACAGTGGTGTGTCACTCAAAAAAGGTCATTGGGCGTATGTAGCTCAAAAAATTTCATACCTGGGTATGATGCTCAAAACACGTCATACCCGGATATGTCGCTCAAAAAAGGTCATACCGGGTATGTCGCTCAAAAGTGTTCAAACTTGTGTATGTTGCTCAAAATGGGCCATACGGTGGTGTGTCACTCAAAAAATGTCATTCGGCGTATGTAGCTCAAAAAATGTCATATCCGGGTATGATGCTCAAAACAAGTCATACCCGGGTATGTCGCTCAAAAAAGGTCATACCGGGTATGTCGCTCAAAAGTGGTCAAACTTGTGTATGTCGCTCAAAATGGGCCATACGGTGGTGTGTCACTCAAAAAAGGTCATTCGGGGTATGTAGCTCAAAAAATTTCATACCTGGGTATGATGCTCAAAACACGTCATACCCGGATATGTCGCTTAAAAAAGGTCATACCAGGTATGTCGCTCAAAAGTGGTCATATGCACGTATGTCGCTCAAAATAGGCCATACGGTGGTGTGTCACTCAAAAAAGGTCATTCCTGGTATGTAGCTCAAAAAATTTCATACCTGAGTATGATGCTCGAAATACGTCATACCCGGGTATGTCGCTCAAAAAAGGTCATACCAGGTATGTCGCTCAAAAGTGTTCAAACTTGTGTATGTCGCTCAAAATAGGCCATACGGTGTTGTGTCACTCAAAAAAGGTCATTCGGGGTATGTAGCTCAAAAAATTTCATACCTGGGTATGATGCTCAAAACACGTGCTACCCGGATATGTCGCTCAAAAAAGGTCATACCGGGTATGTCGCTCAAAAGTGTTCAAACTTGTGTATGTCGCTCAAAATAGGCCATACGGTGTTGTGTCACTCAAAAAAGGTCATTCGGGGTATGTCGCTCAAAAAAGGTCATACCGGGTATGTCGCTCAAAAGTGTTCAAACTTGTGTATGTCGCTCAAAATGGGCCATACAGTGGTGTGTCACTCAAAAAAGGTCATTCGGCGTATGTAGCTCAAAAAATTTCATACCCGGGTATGATGCTCAAAACACGTCATACCCGGGTATGTCGCTCAAAAAAGGTCATACCGGGTATGTCGCTCAAAAGTGTTCAAACTTGTGTATGTTGCTCAAAATGGGCCATACGGTGGTGTGTCACTCAAAAAATGTCATTCGGCGTATGTAGCTCAAAAAATTTCATATCCGGGTATGATGCTCAAAACAAGTCATACCCGGGTATGTCGCTCAAAAAAGGTCATACCGGGTATGTCGCTCAAAAGTGGTCAAACTTGTGTATGTCGCTCAAAATGGGCCATACAGTGGTGTGTCACTCAAAAAAGGTCATTCGGCGTATGTAGCTCAAAAAATTTCATACCTGGGTATGATGCTCAAAACACGTCATACCCGGGTATGTCGCTCAAAAAAGGTCATACCGGGTATGTCGCTCAAAAGTGGTCATATGCGTGTATGTCGCTCAAAATAGGCCATACGGTGGTGTGTCACTCAAAAAAGGTCATTCGGGGTATGTAGCTCAAAAAATTTCATACCTGGGTATGATGCTCAAAACACGTCATACCCGGATATGTCGCTCAAAAAGGTCATACCGGGTATGTCGCTCAAAAGTGGTCAAACTTGTGTATGTCGCTCAAAATGGGCCATACGGTGGTGTGTCACTCAAAAAAGGTCATTCGGCGTATGTAGCTCAAAAAATTTCATACCCGGGTATGATGCTCAAAACACGTCATACCCGGGTATGTCGCTCAAAAAAGGTCATACCGGGTACGTCGCTCAAAAGTGTTCAAACTTGTGTATGTCACTCAAAATAGGCTATACGGTGGTGTGTCACTCAAAAAAGGTCACTCGGGGTATGTAGCTCAAAAAATTTCATACCTGGGTATGATGCTCAAAACACGTCATACCCGGATATGTCGCTTAAAAAAGGTCATACCAGGTATGTCGCTCAAAAGTGGTCATATGCACGTATGTCGCTCAAAATAGGCCATACGGTGGTGTGTCACTCAAAAAAGGTCATTCGGGGTATGATGCTCAAAACACGTCATACCCGGATATGTCGCTTAAAAAAGGTCATACCAGGTATGTCGCTCAAAAGTGGTCAAACTTGTGTATGTCGCTCAAAATGGGCCATACGGTGGTGTGTCACTCAAAAAAGGTCATTCGGCGTATGTAGCTCAAAAAATTTCATACCCGGGTATGATGCTCAAAACACGTCATACCCGGGTATGTCGCTCAAAAAAGGTCATACCGGGTACGTCGCTCAAAAGTGTTCAAACTTGTGTATGTCACTCAAAATAGGCTATACGGTGGTGTGTCACTCAAAAAAGGTCACTCGGGGTATGTAGCTCAAAAAATTTCATACCTGGGTATGATGCTCAAAACACGTCATACCCGGATATGTCGCTCAAAAAAGGTCATACCGGGTATGTCGCTCAAAAGTGGTCAAACTTGTATATGTTGCTCAAAATAGGCCATACGGTGGTGTGTCACTCAAAAAAGGTCATTCGTCGTATGTAGCTCAAAAAATTTTATATCCGGGTATGATGCTAAAAACACGTCATACCCGGGTATGTCGCTCAAAAAAGGTCATACCGGGTATGTCCCTCGAAAGTGGTCAAACTTGTGTATGTCGCTCAAAGTGGGCCATACGGTGGTGTGTCACTCAAAAAAGGTCATTCGGCGTATGTAGCTCAAAAAATTTCATACCCGGGTATGATGCTCAAAACACGTCATACCCGGGTATGTCGCTCAAAAAAGGTCATACCAGGTATGTCGCTCAAAAGTGTTCAAACTTGTGTATGTCACTCAAAATAGGCTATACGGTGGTGTGTCACTCAAAAAAGGTCACTCGGGGTATGTAGCTAAAAAAATTTCATACCTGGGTATGATGCTCAAAACACGTCATACCCGGATATGGCGCTTAAAAAAGGTCATACCAGGTATGTCGCTCAAAAGTGGTCATATGCACGTATGTCGCTCAAAATAGGCCATACGGTGGTGTGTCACTCAAAAAAGGTCATTCGGGGTATGTAGCTCAAAAAAGTTCATACCTGGGTATGATGCTCAAAACACGTCATAACCGGATATGTCGCTTAAAAAAGGTCATACCAGGTATGTCGCTCAAAAGTGGTCATATGCACGTATGTCGCCTAAAATAGGCCATACGGTGGTGTGTCACTCAAAAAAGGTCATTCGGGGTATGTAGCTCAAAAAATTTCATACCTGGGTATGATGCTCAAAATACGTCATACCCGGATATGTCGCTCAAAAAAGGTCATACCGGGTATGTCGCTCAAAAGTGGTCAAACTTGTGTATGTCGCTCAAAGTGGGCCATACGGTGGTGTGTCACTCAAAAAAGGTCATTCGGCGTATGTAGCTCAAAAAATTTCATACCCGGGTATGATGCTCAAAACACGTCATACCCGGATATGTCGCTCAAAAAAGGTCATACCGGGTATGTCGCTCAAAAGTGGTCAAACTTGTGTATGTCGCTCAAAATGGGCCATACAGTGGTGTGTCACTCAAAAAAGATCATTCGGCGTATGTAGCTCAAAAAATTTCATACCCGGGTATGATGCTCAAAACACGTCATACCCGGGTATGTCGCTCAAAAAAGGTCATACCGGGTACGTCGCTCAAAAGTGGTCAAACTTGTGTATGTCGCTCAAAATGGGCCATACGGTGGTGTGTCACTCAAAAAAGGTCATTCGGGGTATGTAGCTCAAAAAAGTTCATACCTGGGTATGATGCTCAAAACACGTCATACCCGGATATGTCGCTTAAAAAAGGTCATACCAGGTATGTCGCTCAAAAGTGGTCATATGCACGTATGTCGCTCAAAATAGGCCATACGGTGGTGTGTCACTCAAAAAAGGTAATTCGGGGTATGTAGCTCAAAAAATTTCATACCTGGGTATGATGCTCAAAATACGTCATACCCGGATATGTCACTCAAAAAAGGTCATACCGGGTATGTCGCTCAAAAGTGGTCAAACTTGTGTATGTCGCTCAAAGTGGGCCATACGGTGGTGTGTCACTCAAAAAAGGTCATTCGGCGTATGTAGCTCAAAAAATTTCATACCCGGGTATGATGCTCAAAACACGTCATACCCGGATATGTCACTCAAAAAAGGTCATACCGGGTATGTCGCTCAAAAGTGGTCAAACTTGTGTATGTCGCTCAAAATGGGCCATACAGTGGTGTGTCACTCAAAAAAGATCATTCGGCGTATGTAGCTCAAAAAATTTCATACTCGGGTATGATGCTCAAAACACGTCATACCCGGGTATGTCGCTCCAAAAAGGTCATACCGGGTACGTCGCTCAAAAGTGGTCAAACTTGTGTATGTCGCTCAAAATGGGCCATACGGTGGTGTGTCACTCAAAAAAGGTCATTCGGGGTATGTAGCTCAAAAAAGTTCATACCTGGGTATGATGCTCAAAACACGTCATACCCGGATATGTCGCTTAAAAAAGGTCATACCAGGTATGTCGCTCAAAAGTGGTCATATGCACGTATGTCGCTCAAAATAGGCCATACGGTGGTGTGTCACTCAAAAAAGGTCATTCGGGGTATGTAGCTCAAAAAATTTCATACCTGGGTATGATGCTCAAAATACGTCATACCCGGATATGTCGCTCAAAAAAGGTCATACCGGGTATGTCGCTCAAAAGTGGTCAAACTTGTGTATGTCGCTCAAAGTGGGCCATACGGTGGTGTGTCACTCAAAAAAGGTCATTCGGCGTATGTAGCTCAAAAAATTTCATACCCGGGTATGATGCTCAAAACACGTCATACCCGGGTATGTCGCTCAAAAAAGGTCATACCAGGTATGTCGCTCAAAAGTGTTCAAACTTGTGTATGTCGCTCAAAATAGGCCATACGGTGTTGTGTCACTCAAAAAAGGTCATTCGGGGTATGTAGCTCAAAAAATTTCATACCTGGGTATGATGCTCAAAACACGTCATACCCGGATATGTCGCTCAAAAAAGGTCATACCGGGTATGTCGCTCAAAAGTGGTCAAACTTGTGTATGTCGCTCAAAATGGGCCATACAGTGGTGTGTCAGTCAAAAGGTCATTCGGCGTATGTAGCTCAAAAAATTTCATACCCGGGTATGATGCTCAAAACACGTCATACCCGGGTATGTCGCTCAAAAAAGGTCATACCGGGTATGTCGCTCAAAAGTGGTCATATGCGCGTATGTCGCTCAAAATAGGCCATACGGTGGTGTGTCACTCAAAAAAGGTCATTCAGGGTATATAGCTCAAAAAATTTCATACCTAGGTATGATGCTCAAAACACGTCATACCCGGATATGTCGCTCAAAAGTGGTCAAACTTGTGTATGTCGCTCAAAATGGGCCATACGGTGGTGTGTCACTCAAAAAAGGTCATTCGGCGTATGGAGCTCAAAAAGTTTCATACCCGGGTATGATGCTCAAAACACGTCATACCCGGGTATGTCGCTCAAAAAAGGTCATACCGGGTATGTCGCTCAAAAGTGGTCATATGCACGTATGTCGCTCAAAATAGGCCATACGGTGGTGTGTCACTCAAAAAAGGTCATTCGGGGTATGTAGCTCAAAAAATTTCATACCTGGGTATGATGCTCAAAATACGTCATACCCGGATATGTCGCTCAAAAAAGGTCATACCGGGTATGTCGCTCAAAAGTGGTCAAACTTGTGTATGTCGCTCAAAGTGGGCCATACGGTGGTGTGTCACTCAAAAAAGGTCATTCGGCGTATGTAGCTCAAAAAATTTCATACCCGGGTATGATGCTCAAAACACGTCATACCCGGGTATGTCGCTCAAAAAAGGTCATACCGGGTATGTCGCTCAAAAGTGGTCAAACTTGTGTATGTCGCTCAAAGTGGGCCATACGGTGGTGTGTCACTCAAAAAAGGTCATTCGGCGTATGTAGCTCAAAAAATTTCATACCCGGGTATGATGCTCAAAACACGTCATACCCGGGTATGTCGCTCAAAAAAGGTCATACCAGGTATGTCGCTCAAAAGTGTTCAAACTTGTGTATGTCGCTCAAAATAGGCCATACGGTGTTGTGTCACTCAAAAAAGGTCATTCGGGGTATGTAGCTCAAAAAATTTCATACCTGGGTATGATGCTCAAAACACGTCATACCCGGATATGTCGCTCAAAAAAGGTCATACCGGGTATGTCGCTCAAAAGTGGTCAAACTTGTGTATGTCGCTCAAAATGGGCCATACAGTGGTGTGTCACTCAAAAAAGATCATTCGGCGTATGTAGCTCAAAAAATTTCATACCCGGGTATGATGCTCAAAACACGTCATACCCGGGTATGTCGCTCAAAAAAGGTCATACCGGGTATGTCGCTCAAAAGTGGTCATATGCGCGTATGTCGCTCAAAATAGGCCATACGGTGGTGTGTCACTCAAAAAAGGTCATTCAGGGTATATAGCTCAAAAAATTTCATACCTAGGTATGATGCTCAAAACACGTCATACCCGGATATGTCGCTCAAAAGTGGTCAAACTTGTGTATGTCGCTCAAAATGGGCCATACGGTGGTGTGTCACTCAAAAAAGGTCATTCGGCGTATGGAGCTCAAAAAGTTTCATACCCGGGTATGATGCTCAAAACACGTCATACCCGGGTATGTCGCTCAAAAAAGGTCATACCGGGTATGTCGCTCAAAAGTGGTCATATGCGCGTATGTCGCTCAAAATAGGCCATACGGTGGTGTGTCACTCAAAAAAGGTCATTCGGGGTATATAGCTCAAAAAATTTCATACCTAGGTATGATGCTCAAAACACGTCATACCCGGATATGTCGCTCAAAAGTGGTCAAACTTGTGTATGTCGCTCAAAATGGGCCATACGGTGGTGTGTCACTCAAAAAAGGTCATTCGGCGTATGTAGCTCAAAAAATTTCATACCCGGGTATGATGCTCAAAACACGTCATACCCGGGTATGTCGCTCAAAAAAGGTCATACCGGGTACGTCGCTCAAAAGTGTTCAAACTTGTGTATGTCACTCAAAATAGGCTATACGGTGGTGTGTCACTCAAAAAAGGTCATTCGGGGTATGTAGCTCAAAAAATTTCATACCTGGGTATGATGCTCAAAACACGTCATACCCGGATATGTCGCTCAAAAAGGTCATACCGGGTATGTCGCTCAAAAGTGGTCAAACTTGTGTGTGTCGCTCAAAATGGGCCATACGGTGGTGTGTCACTCAAAAAAGGTCATTCAGGGTATGTAGCTCAAAAAATTTCATACCCGGGTATGATGCTCAAAACACGTCATACCCGGGTATGTCGCTCAAAAAAGGTCATACCGGGTATGTCGCTCAAAAGTGGTCAAACTTGTGTATGTCGCTCAAAATGGGCCATACGATGGTGTGTCACTCAAAAAAGGTCATTCGGCATATGTAGCTCAAAAAATTTCATACCCGGGTATGATGCTCAAAACATGTCATACCCGGGTATGTCGCTCAAAAAAGGTCATACCGGGTATGTCGCTCAAAAGTGGTCATATGCGCGTATGTCGCTCAAAATAGGCCATACGGTGGTCTGTCACTCAAAAAAGCTCATTCGGCGTATGTAGCTCAAAAAATTTCATACCTGGGTATGATGCTCAAAACACGTCATACCCGGGTATGTCGCTCTAAAAGGTCATACCGGGTATGTCGCTCAAAAGTGGTCATATGCGCGTATGTCGCTCAAAATAGGCCATACGGTGGTGTGTCACTCAAAAAAGGTCATTCGGGGTATGTAGCTCAAAAAATTTCATACCTGGGTATGATGCTCAAAACACGTCATACCCGGATATGTCGCTCAAAAAATGTCATACCGGGTATGTCGCTCAAAAGTGGTCAAACTTGTGTATGTCGCTCAAAATGGGCCATACGGTGGTGTGTCACTCAAAAAAGGTCATTCGGCGTATGTAGCTCAAAAAATTTCATACCTGGGTATGATGCTCAAAACACGTCATACCCGGGTATGTCGCTCAAAAAAGGTCATACCGGGTATGTCCCTCGAAAGTGGTCAAACTTGTGTATGTCGCTCGAAATGGGCCATACAGTGGTGTGTCACTCAAAAAAGGTCATTCAGGGTATGTAGCTCAAAAATTTTTATACCCGGGTATGATGCTCAAAACACGTCATACCCGGTTATGTCGCTCAAAAAAGGTCATACTGGGTATGTCGCTCAAAAGTGTTCAAAATTGTGTATGTCGCTCAAAATGGGCCATACAGTGGTGTGTCACTCAAAAAAGGTCATTGGGCGTATGTAGCTCAAAAAATCTCATACCTGGGTATGATGCTCAAAACACGTCATACCCGGATATGTCGCTCAAAAAAGGTCATACCGGGTATGTCGCTCAAAAGTGGTCAAACTTGTGTATGTCGCTCAAAATGGGCCATACAGTGGTGTGTCACTCAAAAAAGATCATTCGGCGTATGTAGCTCAAAAAATTTCATACCCGGGTATGATGCTCAAAACACGTCATACCCGGGTATGTCGCTCCAAAAAGGTCATACCGGGTACGTCGCTCAAAAGTGGTCAAACTTGTGTATGTCGCTCAAAATGGGCCATACGGTGGTGTGTCACTCAAAAAAGGTCATTCGGGGTATGTAGCTCAAAAAAGTTCATACCTGGGTATGATGCTCAAAACACGTCATACCCGGATATGTCGCTTAAAAAAGGTCATACCAGGTATGTCGCTCAAAAGTGGTCATATGCACGTATGTCGCTCAAAATAGGCCATACGGTGGTGTGTCACTCAAAAAAGGTCATTCGGGGTATGTAGCTCAAAAAATGTCATACCTGGGTATGATGCTCAAAATACGTCATACCCGGATATGTAGCTCAAAAAAGGTCATACCGGGTATGTCGCTCAAAAGTGGTCAAACTTGTGTATGTCGCTCAAAGTGGGCCATACGGTGGTGTGTCACTCAAAAAAGGTCATTCGGCGTATGTAGCTCAAAAAATTTCATACCCGGGTATGTCGCTCAAAAAAGGTCATACCAGGTATGTCGCTCAAAAGTGTTCAAACTTGTGTATGTCGCTCAAAATAGGCCATACGGTGTTGTGTCACTCAAAAAAGGTCATTCGGGATATGTAGCTCAAAAAATTTCATACCTGGGTATGATGCTCAAAACACGTCATACCCGGATATGTCGCTCAAAAAAGGTCATACCGGGTATGTCGCTCAAAAGTGGTCAAACTTGTGTATGTCGCTCAAAATGGGCCATACAGTGGTGTGTCACTCAAAAAAGATCATTCGGCGTATGTAGCTCAAAAAATTTCATACCCGGGTATGATGCTCAAAACACGTCATACCCGGGTATGTCGCTCAAAAAAGGTCATACCGGGTATGTCGCTCAAAAGTGGTCATATGCGCGTATGTCGCTCAAAATAGGCCATACGGTGGTGTGTCACTCAAAAAAGGTCATTCGGGGTATATAGCTCAAAAAATTTCATACCTAGGTATGATGCTCAAAACACGTCATACCCGGATATGTCGCTCAAAAGTGGTCAAACTTGTGTATGTCGCTCAAAATGGGCCATACGGTGGTGTGTCACTCAAAAAAGGTCATTCGGCGTATGTAGCTCAAAAAATTTCATACCCGGGTATGATGCTCAAAACACGTCATACCCGGGTATGTCGCTCAAAAAAGGTCATACCGGGTATGTCGCTCAAAAGTGGTCATATGCGCGTATGTCACTCAAAATAGGCCATACGGTGGTGTGTCACTCAAAAAAGGTCATTCGGGGTATATAGCTCAAAAAATTTCATACCTAGGTATGATGCTCAAAACACGTCATACCCGGATATGTCGCTCAAAAGTGGTCAAACTTGTGTATGTCGCTCAAAATGGGCCATACGGTGGTGTGTCACTCAAAAAAGGTCATTCAGCGTATGTAGCTCAAAAAATTTCATACCCGGGTATGATGCTCAAAACACGTCATACCCGGGTATGTCGCTCAAAAAAGGTCATACCGGGTACGTCGCTCAAAAGTGTTCAAACTTGTGTATGTCACTCAAAATAGGCTATACGGTGGTGTGTCACTCAAAAAAGGTCATTCGGGGTATGTAGCTCAAAAAATTTCATACCTGGGTATGATGCTCAAAACACGTCATACCCGGATATGTCGCTCAAAAAGGTCATACCGGGTATGTCGCTCAAAAGTGGTCAAACTTGTGTGTGTCGCTCAAAATGGGCCATACGGTGGTGTGTCACTCAAAAAAGGTCATTCAGGGTATGTAGCTCAAAAAATTTCATACCCGGGTATGATGCTCAAAACACGTCATACCCGGGTATGTCGCTCAAAAAAGGTCATACCGGGTATGTCGCTCAAAAGTGGTCAAACTTGTGTATGTCGCTCAAAATGGGCCATACGATGGTGTGTCACTCAAAAAAGGTCATTCGGCATATGTAGCTCAAAAAATTTCATACCCGGGTATGATGCTCAAAACATGTCATACCCGGGTATGTCGCTCAAAAGTGGTCAAACTTGTGTATGTCGCTCAAAATGGGCCATACGGTGGTGTGTCACTCAAAAAAGGTCATTCGGCGTATGTAGCTCAAAAAATTTCATACCCGGGTATGATGCTCAAAACACGTCATACCCGGGTATGTCGCTCAAAAAAGGTCATACCGGGTACGTCGCTCAAAAGTGTTCAAACTTGTGTATGTCACTCAAAATAGGCTATACGGTGGTGTGTCACTCAAAAAAGGTCATTCGGGGTATGTAGCTCAAAAAATTTCATACCTGGGTATGATGCTCAAAACACGTCATACCCGGATATGTCGCTCAAAAAGGTCATACCGGGTATGTCGCTCAAAAGTGGTCAAACTTGTGTGTGTCGCTCAAAATGGGCCATACGGTGGTGTGTCACTCAAAAAAGGTCATTCAGGGTATGTAGCTCACAAAATTTCATACCCGGGTATGATGCTCAAAACACGTCATACCCGGGTATGTCGCTCAAAAAAGGTCATACCGGGTATGTCGCTCAAAAGTGGTCAAACTTGTGTATGTCGCTCAAAATGGGCCATACGATGGTGTGTCACTCAAAAAAGGTCATTCGGCATATGTAGCTCAAAAAGTTTCATACCCGGGTATGATGCTCAAAACATGTCATACCCGGGTATGTCGCTCAAAAAAGGTCATACCGGGTATGTCGCTCAAAAGTGGTCATATGCGCGTATGTCGCTCAAAATAGGCCATACGGTGGTGTGTCACTCAAAAAAGCTCATTCGGCGTATGTAGCTCAAAAAATTTCATACCCGGGTATGATGCTCAAAACACGTCATACCCGGGTATGTCGCTCAAAAAAGGTCATACCGGGTATGTCGCTCAAAAGTGGTCATATGCGCGTATGTCGCTCAAAATAGGCCATACGGTGGTGTGTCACTCAAAAAAGGTCATTCGGGGTATATAGCTCAAAAAATTTCATACCTAGGTATGATGCTCAAAACACGTCATACCCGGATATGTCGCTCAAAAGTGGTCAAACTTGTGTATGTCGCTCAAAATGGGCCATACGGTGGTGTGTCACTCAAAAAAGGTCATTCGGCGTATGTAGCTCAAAAAATTTCATACCCGGGTATGATGCTCAAAACACGTCATACCCGGGTATGTCGCTCAAAAAAGGTCATACCGGGTATGTCGCTCAAAAGTGGTCATATGCGCGTATGTCACTCAAAATAGGCCATACGGTGGTGTGTCACTCAAAAAAGGTCATTCGGGGTATATAGCTCAAAAAATTTCATACCTAGGTATGATGCTCAAAACACGTCATACCCGGATATGTCGCTCAAAAGTGGTCAAACTTGTGTATGTCGCTCAAAATGGGCCATACGGTGGTGTGTCACTCAAAAAAGGTCATTCGGCGTATGTAGCTCAAAAAATTTCATACCCGGGTATGATGCTCAAAACACGTCATACCCGATTATGTCGCTCAAAAAGGGTCATACCGGGTACGTCGCTCAAAAGTGTTCAAACTTGTGTATGTCACTCAAAATAGGCTATACGGTGGTGTGTCACTCAAAAAAGGTCATTCGGGGTATGTAGCTCAAAAAATTTCATACCTGGGTATGATGCTCAAAACACGTCATACCCGGATATGTCGCTCAAAAAGGTCATACCGGGTATGTCGCTCAAAAGTGGTCAAACTTGTGTGTGTCGCTCAAAATGGGCCATACGGTGGTGTGTCACTCAAAAAAGGTCATTCAGGGTATGTAGCTCAAAAAATTTCATACCCGGGTATGATGCTCAAAACACGTCATACCCGGGTATGTCGCTCAAAAAAGGTCATACCGGGTATGTCGCTCAAAAGTGGTCAAACTTGTGTATGTCGCTCAAAATGGGCCATACGATGGTGTGTCACTCAAAAAAGGTCATTCGGCATATGTAGCTCAAAAAATTTCATACCCGGGTATGATGCTCAAAACATGTCATACCCGGGTATGTCGCTCAAAAAAGGTCATACCGGGTATGTCGCTCAAAAGTGGTCATATGCGCGTATGTCGCTCAAAATAGGCCATACGGTGGTGTGTCACTCAAAAAAGGTCATTCGGGGTATATAGCTCAAAAAATTTCATACCTAGGTATGATGCTCAAAACACGTCATACCCGGATATGTCGCTCAAAAGTGGTCAAACTTGTGTATGTCGCTCAAAATGGGCCATACGGTGGTGTGTCACTCAAAAAAGGTCATTCGGCGTATGTAGCTCAAAAAATTTCATACCCGGGTATGATGCTCAAAACACGTCATACCCGATTATGTCGCTCAAAAAGGGTCATACCGGGTACGTCGCTCAAAAGTGTTCAAACTTGTGTATGTCACTCAAAATAGGCTATACGGTGGTGTGTCACTCAAAAAAGGTCATTCGGGGTATGTAGCTCAAAAAATTTCATACCTGGGTATGATGCTCAAAACACGTCATACCCGGATATGTCGCTCAAAAAGGTCATACCGGGTATGTCGCTCAAAAGTGGTCAAACTTGTGTGTGTCGCTCAAAATGGGCCATACGGTGGTGTGTCACTCAAAAAAGGTCATTCAGGGTATGTAGCTCAAAAAATTTCATACCCGGGTATGATGCTCAAAACACGTCATACCCGGTTATGTCGCTCAAAAAAGGTCATACTGGGTATGTCGCTCAAAAGTGTTCAAACTTGTGTATGTTGCTCAAAATGGGCCATACGGCAGTGTGTCACTCAAAAAATGTCATTCGGCGTATGTAGCTCAAAAAATTTCATATCCGGGTATGATGCTCAAAACACGTCATACCCGGGTATGTCGCTCAAAAAAGGTCATACCGGGTATGTCGCTCAAAAGTGTTCAAACTTGTGTATGTTGCTCAAAATGGGCCATACGGTGGTGTGTCACTCAAAAAATGTCATTCGGCGTATGTAGCTCAAAAAATTTCATACCTGGGTAAGATGCTCAAAACACGTCATACCCGGGTATGTCGCTCAAAAAAGGTCATACCGGGTATGTCGCTCAAAAGTGGTCAAACTTGTGTATGTCGCTCAAAATGGGCCATACGGTGGTGTGTCACTCAAAAAAGGTCATTCGGGGTATGTAGCTCAAAAAATTTCATACCTGGGTATGATGCTCAAAACACGTCATACCCGGATATGTCGCTCAAAAGTGGTCAAACTTGTGTATGTCGCTCAAAATGGGCCATACGGTGGTGTGTCACTCAAAAAAGGTCATTCGGGGTATGTAGCTCAAAAAATTTCATACCTGGGTATGATGCTCAAAACACGTCATAAACGGATATGTCGCTCAAAAAGGTCATACCGGGTATGTCGCTCAAAAGTGGTCAAACTTGTGTATGTCGCTCAAAATGGGCCATACGGTGGTGTGTCACTCAAAAAAGGTCATTCAGGGTATGTAGCTCAAAAAATTTCATACCCGGGTATGATGCTCAAAACACGTCATACCCGGGTATGTCGCTCAAAAAAGGTCATACCGGGTATGTCCCTCGAAAGTGGTCAAACTTGTGTATGTCGCTCAAAATGGGCCATACAGTGGTGTGTCACTCAAAAAAGGTCATTCAGGGTATGTAGCTCAAAAATTTTTATACCCGGGTATGATGCTCAAAACACGTCATACCCGGTTATGTCGCTCAAAAAAGGTCATACTGGGTATGTCGCTCAAAAGTGTTCAAAATTGTGTATGTCGCTCAAAATGGGCCATACAGTGGTGTGTCACTCAAAAAAGGTCATTGGGCGTATGTAGCTCAAAAAATCTCATACCTGGGTATGATGCTCAAAACACGTCATACCCGGATATGTCGCTCAAAAAAGGTCATACCGGGTATGTCGCTCAAAAGTGTTCAAACTTGTGTATGTTGCTCAAAATGGGCCATACGGTAGTGTGTCACTCAAAAAATGTCATTCGGCGTATGTAGCTCAAAAAATTTCATATCCGGGTATGATGCTCAAAACACGACATACCCGGGTATGTCGCTCAAAAAAGGTCATACCGGGTATGTCCCTCGAAAGTGGTCAAACTTGTGTATGTCGCTCAAAATGGGCCATACAGTGGTGTGTCACTCAAAAAAGGTCATTCAGGGTATGTAGCTCAAAAATTTTTATACCCGGGTATGATGCTCAAAACACGTCATACCCAGTTATGTCGCTCAAAAAAGGTCATACTGGGTATGTCGCTCAAAAGTGTTCAAAATTGTGTATGTCGCTCAAAATGGGCCATACAGTGGTGTGTCACTCAAAAAAGGTCATTCAGGGTATGTAGCTCAAAAATTTTTATACCCGGGTATGATGCTCAAAACACGTCATACCCGATTATGTCGCTCAAAAAAGGTCATACTGGGTATGTCGCTCAAAAGTGTTCAAAATTGTGTATGTAGCTCGAAATGGGCCATACAGTGGTGTGTCACTCAAAAAAGGTCATTGGGCGTATGTAGCTCAAAAAATTTCATACCTGGGTATGATGCTCAAAACACGTCATACCCGGATATGTCGCTCAAAAAAGGTCATACCGGGTATGTCGCTCAAAAGTGTTCAAACTTGTGTATGTTGCTCAAAATGGGCCATACGGTGTTGTGTCACTCAAAAAATGTCATTCGGCGTATGTAGCTCAAAAAATGTCATATCCGGGTATGATGCTCAAAACAAGTCATACCCGGGTATGTCGCTCAAAAAAGGTCATACCGGGTATGTCGCTCAAAAGTGGTCAAACTTGTGTATGTCGCTCAAAATGGGCCATACGGTGGTGTGTCACTCAAAAAAGGTCATTCGGGGTATGTAGCTCAAAAAATTTCATACCTGGGTATGATGCTCAAAACGCGTCATACCCGGATATGTCGCTTAAAAAAGGTCATACCAGGTATGTCGCTCAAAAGTGGTCATATGCACGTATGTCGCTCAAAATAGGCCATACGGTGGTGTGTCACTCAAAAAAGGTCATTCGGGGTATTTAGCTCAAAAAATTTCATACCTGGGTATGATGCTCGAAATACGTCATACCCGGGTATGTCGCTCAAAAAAGGTCATACCAGGTATGTCGCTCAAAAGTGTTCAAACTTGTGTATGTCGCTCAAAATAGGCCATACGGTGTTGTGTCATTTAAAAAAGGTCATTCGGGGTATGTAGCTCAAAAAATTTCATACCTGGGTATGATGCTCAAAACACGTGCTACCCGGATATGTCGCTCAAAAAAGGTCATACCGGGTATGTCGCTCAAAAGTGGTCAAACTTGTGTGTGTCGCTCAAAATGGGCCATACGGTGGTGTGTCACTCAAAAAAGGTCATTCAGGGTATGTAGCTCAAAAAATTTCATACCCGGGTATGATGCTCAAAACACGTCATACCCGTGTATGTCGCTCAAAAAAGGTCATACCGGGTATGTCGCTCAAAAGTGGTCAAACTTGTGTATGTCGCTCAAAATGGGCCATACGATGGTGTGTCACTCAAAAAAGGTCATTCGGCATATGTAGCTCAAAAAATTTCATACCCGGGTATGATGCTCAAAACATGTCATACCCGGGTATGTCGCTCAAAAAAGGTCATACCGGGTATGTCGCTCAAAAGTGGTCATATGCGCGTATGTCGCTCAAAATAGGCCATACGGTGGTGTGTCACTCAAAAAAGCTCATTCGGCGTATGTAGCTCAAAAAATTTCATACCCGGGTATGATGCTCAAAACACGTCATACCCGGGTATGTCGCTCAAAAAGGTCATACCGGGTATGTCGCTCAAAAGTGGTCATATGCGCGTATGTCGCTCAAAATAGGCCATACGGTGGTGTGTCACTCAAAAAAGGTCATTCGGGGTATGTAGCTCAAAAAATTTCATACCTGGGTATGATGCTCAAAACACGTCATACCCGGATATGTCGCTCAAAAAATGTCATACCGGGTATGTCGCTCAAAAGTGGTCAAACTTGTGTATGTCGCTCAAAATGGGCCATACGGTGGTGTGTCACTCAAAAAAGGTCATTCGGCGTATGTAGCTCAAAAATTTTTATACCCGGGTATGATGCTCAAAACACGTCATACCCGGTTATGTCGCTCAAAAAAGGTCATACTGGGTATGTCGCTCAAAAGTGTTCAAACTTGTGTATGTTGCTCAAAATGGGCCATACGGCAGTGTGTCACTCAAAAAATGTCATTCGGCGTATGTAGCTCAAAAAATTTCATATCCGGGTATGATGCTCAAAACACGTCATACCCGGGTATGTCGCTCAAAAAAGGTCATACCGGGTATGTCGCTCAAAAGTGTTCAAACTTGTGTATGTTGCTCAAAATGGGCCATACGGTGGTGTGTCACTCAAAAAATGTCATTCGGCGTATGTAGCTCAAAAAATTTCATACCTGGGTAAGATGCTCAAAACACGTCATACCCGGGTATGTCGCTCAAAAAAGGTCATACCGGGTATGTCGCTCAAAAGTGGTCAAACTTGTGTATGTCGCTCAAAATGGGCCATACGGTGGTGTGTCACTCAAAAAAGGTCATTCGGGGTATGTAGCTCAAAAAATTTCATACCTGGGTATGATGCTCAAAACACGTCATACCCGGATATGTCGCTCAAAAGTGGTCAAACTTGTGTATGTCGCTCAAAATGGGCCATACGGTGGTGTGTCACTCAAAAAAGGTCATTCGGGGTATGTAGCTCAAAAAATTTCATACCTGGGTATGATGCTCAAAACACGTCATAAACGGATATGTCGCTCAAAAAGGTCATACCGGGTATGTCGCTCAAAAGTGGTCAAACTTGTGTATGTCGCTCAAAATGGGCCATACGGTGGTGTGTCACTCAAAAAAGGTCATTCAGGGTATGTAGCTCAAAAAATTTCATACCCGGGTATGATGCTCAAAACACGTCATACCCGGGTATGTCGCTCAAAAAAGGTCATACCGGGTATGTCCCTCGAAAGTGGTCAAACTTGTGTATGTCGCTCAAAATGGGCCATACAGTGGTGTGTCACTCAAAAAAGGTCATTCAGGGTATGTAGCTCAAAAATTTTTATACCCGGGTATGATGCTCAAAACACGTCATACCCGGTTATGTCGCTCAAAAAAGGTCATACTGGGTATGTCGCTCAAAAGTGTTCAAAATTGTGTATGTCGCTCAAAGTGGGCCATACAGTGGTGTGTCACTCAAAAAAGGTCATTGGGCGTATGTAGCTCAAAAAATCTCATACCTGGGTATGATGCTCAAAACACGTCATACCCGGATATGTCGCTCAAAGAAGGTCATACCGGGTATGTCGCTCAAAAGTGTTCAAACTTGTGTATGTTGCTCAAAATGGGCCATACGGTAGTGTGTCACTCAAAAAATGTCATTCGGCGTATGTAGCTCAAAAAATTTCATATCCGGGTATGATGCTCAAAACACGTCATACCCGGGTATGTCGCTCAAAAAAGGTCATACCGGGTATGTCCCTCGAAAGTGGTCAAACTTGTGTATGTCGCTCAAAATGGGCCATACAGTGGTGTGTCACTCAAAAAAGGTCATTCAGGGTATGTAGCTCAAAAATTTTTATACCCGGGTATGATGCTCAAAACACGTCATACCCAGTTATGTCGCTCAAAAAAGGTCATACTGGGTATGTCGCTCAAAAGTGTTCAAAATTGTGTATGTCGCTCAAAATGGGCCATACAGTGGTGTGTCACTCAAAAAAGGTCATTCAGGGTATGTAGCTCAAAAATTTTTATACCCGGGTATGATGCTCAAAACACGTCATACCCGATTATGTCGCTCAAAAAAGGTCATACTGGGTATGTCGCTCAAAAGTGTTCAAAATTGTGTATGTAGCTCGAAATGGGCCATACAGTGGTGTGTCACTCAAAAAAGGTCATTGGGCGTATGTAGCTCAAAAAATTTCATACCTGGGTATGATGCTCAAAACACGTCATACCCGGATATGTCGCTCAAAAAAGGTCATACCGGGTATGTCGCTCAAAAGTGTTCAAACTTGTGTATGTTGCTCAAAATGGGCCATACGGTGGTGTGTCACTCAAAAAATGTCATTCGGCGTATGTAGCTCAAAAAATGTCATATCCGGGTATGATGCTCAAAACAAGTCATACCCGGGTATGTCGCTCAAAAAAGGTCATACCGGGTATGTCGCTCAAAAGTGGTCAAACTTGTGTATGTCGCTCAAAATGGGCCATACGGTGGTGTGTCACTCAAAAAAGGTCATTCGGGGTATGTAGCTCAAAAAATTTCATACCTGGGTATGATGCTCAAAACACGTCATACCCGGATATGTCGCTTAAAAAAGGTCATACCAGGTATGTCGCTCAAAAGTGGTCATATGCACGTATGTCGCTCAAAATAGGCCATACGGTGGTGTGTCACTCAAAAAAGGTCATTCGGGGTATGTAGCTCAAAAAATTTCATACCTGGGTATGATGCTCGAAATACGTCATACCCGGGTATGTCGCTCAAAAAAGGTCATACCAGGTATGTCGCTCAAAAGTGTTCAAACTTGTGTATGTCGCTCAAAATAGGCCATACGGTGTTGTGTCACTCAAAAAAGGTCATTCGGGGTATGTAGCTCAAAAAATTTCATACCTGGGTATGATGCTCAAAACACGTGCTACCCGGATATGTCGCTCAAAAAAGGTCATACCGGGTATGTCGCTCAAAAGTGGTCAAACTTGTGTATGTCGCTCAAAATGGGCCATACGGTGGTGTGTCACTCAAAAAAGGTCATTCGGGGTATGTAGCTCAAAAAATTTCATACCTGGGTATGATGCTCAAAACACGTCATACCCGGATATGTCGCTCAAAAAGGTCATACCGGGTATGTCGCTCAAAAGTGGTCAAACTTGTGTATGTCGCTCAAAATGGGTCATACGGTGGTGTGTCACTCAAAAAAGGTCATTCGGCGTATGTAGCTCAAAAAATTTCATACCCGGGTATGATGCTCAAAACACGTCATACCCGGGTATGTCGCTCAAAAAATGTCATACCGGGTATGTCGCTCAAAAGTGTTCAAACTTGTGTATGTCACTCAAAATAGGCTATACGGTGGTGTGTCACTCAAAAAAGGTCACTCGGGGTATGTAGCTCAAAAAATTTCATACCTGGGTATGATGCTCAAAACACGTCATACCCGGATATGTCGCTCAAAAAAGGTCATACCGGGTATGTCGCTCAAAAGTGGTCAAACTTGTACATGTTGCTCAAAATGGGCCATACGGTGGTGTGTCACTCAAAAAAGGTAATTCGTCGTATGTAGCTCAAAAAATTTCATATCCGGGTATGATGCTAAAAACACGTCATACCCGGGTATGTCGCTCAAAAAAAGGTCATACCGGGTATGTCGCTCAAAAGTGGTCAAACTTGTGTATGTCGCTCAAAATGGGCCATACGGTGGTGTGTCACTCAAAAAAGGTCATTCAGGGTATGTAGCTCAAAAAATTTCATACCCGGGTATGATGCTCAAAACACGTCATACCCGGTTATGTCGCTCAAAAAAGGTCATACTGGGTATGTCGCTCAAAAGTGTTCAAAATTGTGTATGTCGCTCAAAATGGGCCATACAGTGGTGTGTCACTCAAAAAAGGTCATTCAGGGTATGTAGCTCAAAAATTTTTATACCCGGGTATGATGCTCAAAACACGTCATACCCGATTATGTCGCTCAAAAAAGGTCATACTGGGTATGTCGCTCAAAAGTGTTCAAAATTGTGTATGTAGCTCGAAATGGGCCATACAGTGGTGTGTCACTCAAAAAAGGTCATTGGGTGTATGTAGCTCAAAAAATTTCATACCTGGGTATGATGCTCAAAACACGTCATACCCGGATATGTCGCTCAAAAAAGGTCATACCGGGTATGTCGCTCAAAAGTGTTCA
The DNA here is from genome assembly GCA_036785175.1 of Eupleurogrammus muticus. Lineage (NCBI taxonomy): Eukaryota > Metazoa > Chordata > Actinopteri > Scombriformes > Trichiuridae > Eupleurogrammus > Eupleurogrammus muticus. Next base: position 9,521,528 of record JAYKQN010000007.1, read on the forward strand.
AACTTGTGTATGTTGCTCAAAATGGGCCATACGGTGGTGTGTCACTCAAAAAATGTCATTCGGCGTATGTAGCTCAAAAAATTTCATATCCGGGTATGATGCTCAAAACAAGTCATACCCGGGTATGTCGCTCAAAAAAGGTCATACCGGGTATGTCGCTCAAAAGTGGTCAAACTTGTGTATGTCGCTCAAAATGGGCCATACGGTGGTGTGTCACTCAAAAAAGGTCATTCGGGGTATGTAGCTCAAAAAATTTCATACCTGGGTATGATGCTCGAAATACGTCAGCGGGTATGTCGCTCAAAAAAGGTCATACCAGGTATGTCGCTCAAAAGTGTTCAAACTTGTGTATGTCGCTCAAAATAGGCCATACGGTGTTGTGTCACTCAAAAAAGGTCATTCGGGGTATGTAGCTCAAAAAATTTCATACCTGGGTATTATGCTCAAAACACGTGCTACCCGGATATGTCGCTCAAAAAAGGTCATACCGGGTATGTCGCTCAAAAGTGTTCAAACTTGTGTATGTCGCTCAAAATAGGCCATACGGTGTTGTGTCACTCAAAAAAGGTCATTCAGGGTATGTAGCTCAAAAAATTTCATACCTGGGTATGATGCTCAAAACACGTGCTACCCGGATATGTCGCTCAAAAAAGGTCATACCGGGTATGTCGCTCAAAAGTGGTCAAACTTGTGTATGTCGCTCAAAATGGGCCATACGGTGGTGTGTCACTCAAAAAAGGTCATTCGGGGTATGTAGCTCAAAAAATTTCATACCTGGGTATGATGCTCAAAACACGTCATACCCGGATATGTCGCTCAAAAAGGTCATACCGGGTATGTCGCTCAAAAGTGGTCAAACTTGTGTATGTCGCTCAAAATGGGCCATACGGTGGTGTGTCACTCAAAAAAGGTCATTCGGGGTATGTAGCTCAAAAAATTTCATACCTGGGTATGATGCTCAAAACACGTCATACCCGGATATGTCGCTCAAAAAGGTCATACCGGGTATGTCGCTCAAAATTGGTCAAACTTGTGTATGTCGCTCAAAATGGGCCATACGGTGGTGTGTCACTCAAAAAAGGTCATTCGGCGTATGTAGCTCAAAAAATTTCATACCCGGGTATGATGCTCAAAACACGTCATACCCGGGTATGTCGCTCAAAAAAGGTCATACCGGGTACGTCGCTCAAAAGTGTTCAAACTTGTGTATGTCACTCAAAATAGGCTATACGGTGGTGTGTCACTCAAAAAAGGTCATTCGGGGTATGTAGCTCAAAAAATTTCATACCTGGGTATGATGCTCAAAACACGTCATACCCGGATATGTCGCTCAAAAAGGTCATACCGGGTATGTCGCTCAAAAGTGGTCAAACTTGTGTATGTCGCTCAAAATGGGCCATACGGTGGTGTGTCACTCAAAAAAGGTCATTCGGCGTATGTAGCTCAAAAAATTTCATACCCGGGTATGATGCTCAAAACACGTCATACCCGGGTATGTCGCTCAAAAAAGGTCATACCGGGTATGTCGCTCAAAAGTGGTCAAACTTGTACATGTTGCTCAAAATGGGCCATACGGTGGTGTGTCACTCAAAAAAGGTCATTCAGGGTATGTAGCTCAAAAATTTTTATACCCGGGTATGATGCTCAAAACACGTCATACCCGGTTATGTCGCTCAAAAAAGGTCATACTGGGTATGTCGCTCAAAAGTGTTCAAAATTTTGTATGTCGCTCAAAATGGGCCATACAGTGGTGTGTCACTCAAAAAAGGTCATTCGGCGTATGCAGCTCAAAAAATTTCATACCCGGGTATGATGCTAAAAACACGTCATATCCGGGTATGTCGCTCAAAAAAGGTCATACCGGGTATGTCCCTCGAAAGTGGTCAAACTTGTGTATGTCGCTCAAAATGGGCCATACAGTGGTGTGTCACTCAAAAAAGGTCATTCAGGGTATGTAGCTCAAAAATTTTTATACCCGGGTATGATGCTCAAAACACGTCATACCCGGGTATGATGCTCAAAACACGTCATACCCGGGTATGTTGCTCAAAAAAGGTCATACCGGGTATGTCGCTCAAAAGTGTTCAAACTTGTGTATGTCACTCAAAATGGGCCATACGGTGGTGTGTCACTCAAAAAAGGGTCATTCGGGGTATGTCGCTCAAAAAAGGTCATACCGGGTATGTCGCTCAAAAGTGGTCAAACTTGTGTATGTCGATCAAAATGGGCCATACGGTGGTGTGTCACTCAAAAAAAGGTCATTCGGGGTATGTCGCTCAAAAAATTTCATACCGGGTATGTCGCTCAAAAGTGGTCATATGCGCGTATGTCGCTCAAAATGGGCCATACGGTGGTGTGTCACTCAAAAAAGGTCATTCGGGGTATGTAGCTCAAAATATTTCATACCCGGGTATGATGCTCAAAACACGTCATACCCGGGTATGTCGCTCAAAAAAGGTCATACCGGGTATGTCGCTCAAAAGTGGTCATATGCGCGTATGTCGCTCAAAATAGGCCATACGGTGATGTGTCACTCAAAAAAGGTCATTCGGGGTATGTAGCTCAAAAAATTTCATAAATGGGTATGATGCTCAAAACACGTCATACCCGGATATGTCGCTCAAAAAAGGTCATACCGGGTATGTCGCTCAAAAGTGGTCAAACTTGTGTATGTCGCTCAAAATGGGCCATACGGTGGTGTGTCACTCAAAAAAGGTCATTCGGCGTATGTAGCTCAAAAAATTTCATACCCGGGTATGATGCTCAAAACACGTCATACCCGGGTATGTCGCTCAAAAAAGGTCATACCGGGTACGTCGCTCAAAAGTGTTCAAACTTGTGTATGTCACTCAAAATAGGCTATACGGTGGTGTGTCACTCAAAAAAGGTCATTCGGGGTATGTAGCTCAAAAAATTTCATACCTGGGTATGATGCTCAAAACACGTCATACCCGGATATGTCGCTCAAAAAGGTCATACCGGGTATGTCGCTCAAAAGTGGTCAAACTTGTGTATGTCGCTCAAAATGGGCCATACGGTGGTGTGTCACTCAAAAAAGGTCATTCGGCGTATGTAGCTCAAAAAATTTCATACCCAGGTATGATGCTCAAAACACGTCATACCCGGGTATGTCGCTCAAAAAAGGTCATACCGGGTACGTCGCTCAAAAGTGTTCAAACTTGTGTATGTCACTCAAAATAGGCTATACGGTGGTGTGTCACTCAAAAAAGATCATTCAGGGTATGTAGCTCAAAAAATTTCATACCTGGGTATGATGCTCAAAACACGTCATACCCGGTTATGTCGATCAAAAAAGGTCATACCGGGTATGTCGCTCAAAAGTGGTCATATGCGCGTATGTCGCTCAAAATGGGCCATACGGTGGTGTGTCACTCAAAAAAGGTCATTTGGGGTATGTAGCTCAAAAAATTTCATAAATGGGTATGATGCTCAAAACACGTCATACCCGGATATGTCGCTCAAAAAAGGTCATACCGGGTATGTCGCTCAAAAGTGGTCAAACTTGTGTATGTCGCTCAAAATAGGCCATACGATGGTGTGTCATTCAAAAAAGGTCATTCGGCATATGTAGCTCAAAAAATTTCATACCCGGGTATGATGCTCAAAACACGTCATACCCGGGTATGTCGCTCAAAAAAGGTCATACCCGGGTATGTCGCTCAAAAGTGGTCAAACTTGTACATGTTGCTCAAAATGGGCCATACGGTGGTGTGTCACTCAAAAAAGGTCATTCGTCGTATGTAGCTCAAAAAATTTCATATCCGGGTATGATGCTAAAAACACGTCATACCCGGGTATGTCGCTCAAAAAAGGTCATATCGGGTATGTCCCTCGAAAGTGGTCAAACTTGTGTATGTCGCTCAAAATGGGCCATACAGTGGTGTGTCACTCAAAAAAGGTCATTCAGGGTATGTAGCTCAAAAATTTTTATACCCGGGTATGATGCTCAAAACACGTCATACCCGGTTATGTCGCTCAAAAAAGGTCATACTGGGTATGTCGCTCAAAAGTGTTCAAAATTTTGTATGTCGCTCAAAATGGGCCATACAGTGGTGTGTCACTCAAAAAAGGTCATTCGGCGTATGCAGCTAAAAAAATTTCATACCCGGGTATGATGCTAAAAACACGTCATATCCGGGTATGTCGCTCAAAAAAGGTCATACCGGGTATGTCCCTCGAAAGTGGTCAAACTTGTGTATGTCGCTCAAAATGGGCCATACAGTGGTGTGTCACTCAAAAAAGGTCATTCAGGGTATGTAGCTCAAAAATTTTTATACCCGGGTATGATGCTCAAAACACGTCATACCCGGGTATGTTGCTCAAAAAAGGTCATACCGGGTATGTCGCTCAAAAGTGTTCAAACTTGTGTATGTCACTCAAAATGGGCCATACGGTGGTGTGTCACTCAAAAAAGGGTCATTCGGGGTATGTCGCTCAAAAAAGGTCATACCGGGTATGTCGCTCAAAAGTGGTCAAACTTGTGTATGTCGATCAAAATGGGCCATACGGTGGTGTGTCACTCAAAAAAAGGTCATTCGGGGTATGTCGCTCAAAAAAGGTCATACCGGGTATGTCGCTCAAAAGTGGTCATATGCGCCTATGTCGCTCAAAATGGGCCATACGGTGGTGTGTCACTCAAAAAAGGTCATTCGGGGTATGTAGCTCAAAAAATTTCATAAATGGGTATGATGCTCAAAACACGTCATACCCGGATATGTCGCTCAAAAAAGGTCATACCGGGTATGTCGCTCAAAAGTGGTCAAACTTGTGTATGTCGCTCAAAATGGGCCATACGGTGGTGTGTCACTCAAAAAAGGTCATTCGGCGTATGTAGCTCAAAAAATTTCATACCCGGGTATGATGCTCAAAACACGTCATACCCGGGTATGTCGCTCAAAAAAGGTCATACCGGGTACGTCGCTCAAAAGTGTTCAAACTTGTGTATGTCACTCAAAATAGGCTATACGGTGGTGTGTCACTCAAAAAAGGTCATTCGGGGTATGTAGCTCAAAAAATTTCATACCTGGGTATGATGCTCAAAACACGTCATACCCGGATATGTCGCTCAAAAAGGTCATACCGGGTATGTCGCTCAAAAGTGGTCAAACTTGTGTATGTCGCTCAAAATGGGCCATACGGTGGTGTGTCACTCAAAAAAGGTCATTCGGCGTATGTAGCTCAAAAAATTTCATACCCAGGTATGATGCTCAAAACACGTCATACCCGGGTATGTCGCTCAAAAAAGGTCATACCGGGTACGTCGCTCAAAAGTGTTCAAACTTGTGTATGTCACTCAAAATAGGCTATACGGTGGTGTGTCACTCAAAAAAGATCATTCAGGGTATGTAGCTCAAAAAATTTCATACCTGGGTATGATGCTCAAAACACGTCATACCCGGTTATGTCGATCAAAAAAGGTCATACCGGGTATGTCGCTCAAAAGTGGTCATATGCGCGTATGTCGCTCAAAATGGGCCATACGGTGGTGTGTCACTCAAAAAAGGTCATTTGGGGTATGTAGCTCAAAAAATTTCATAAATGGGTATGATGCTCAAAACACGTCATACCCGGATATGTCGCTCAAAAAAGGTCATACCGGGTATGTCGCTCAAAAGTGGTCAAACTTGTGTATGTCGCTCAAAATGGGCCATACGGTGGTGTGTCACTCAAAAAAGGTCATTCGGGGTATGTAGCTCAAAATATTTCATACCCGGGTATGATGCTCAAAACACGTCATACCCGGGTATGTCGCTCAAAAAAGGTCATACCGGGTATGTCGCTCAAAAGTGGTCATATGCGCGTATGTCGCTCAAAATAGGCCATACGGTGGTGTGTCACTCAAAAAAGGTCATTCGGGGTATGTAGCTCAAAAAATTTCATAAATGGGTATGATGCTCAAAACACGTCATACCCGGATATGTCGCTCAAAAAAGGTCATACCGGGTATGTCGCTCAAAAGTGGTCAAACTTGTGTATGTCGCTCAAAATGGGCCATACGGTGGTGTGTCACTCAAAAAAGGTCATTCGGCGTATGTAGCTCAAAAAATTTCATACCCGGGTATGATGCTCAAAACACGTCATACCTGGGTATGTCGCTCAAAAAAGGTCATACCGGGTACGTCGCTCAAAAGTGTTCAAACTTGTGTATGTCACTCAAAATAGGCTATACGGTGGTGTGTCACTCAAAAAAGGTCATTCGGGGTATGTAGCTCAAAAAATTTCATACCTGGGTATGATGCTCAAAACACGTCATACCCGGATATGTCGCTCAAAAAGGTCATACCGGGTATGTCGCTCAAAAGTGGTCAAACTTGTGTATGTCGCTCAAAATGGGCCATACGGTGGTGTGTCACTCAAAAAAGGTCATTCGGCGTATGTAGCTCAAAAGTGGTCATATGCGCGTATGTCGCTCAAAATGGGCCATACGGTGGTGTGTCACTCAAAAAAGGTCATTCGGGGTATGTAGCTCAAAATATTTCATACCCGGGTATGATGCTCAAAACACGTCATACCCGGGTATGTCGCTCAAAAAAGGTCATACCGGGTATGTCGCTCAAAAGTGGTCATATGCGCGTATGTCGCTCAAAATAGGCCATACGGTGATGTGTCACTCAAAAAAGGTCATTCGGGGTATGTAGCTCAAAAAATTTCATAAATGGGTATGATGCTCAAAACACGTCATACCCGGATATGTCGCTCAAAAAAGGTCATACCGGGTATGTCGCTCAAAAGTGGTCAAACTTGTGTATGTCGCTCAAAATGGGCCATACGGTGGTGTGTCACTCAAAAAAGGTCATTCGGCGTATGTAGCTCAAAAAATTTCATACCCGGGTATGATGCTCAAAACACGTCATACCCGGGTATGTCGCTCAAAAAAGGTCATACCGGGTACGTCGCTCAAAAGTGTTCAAACTTGTGTATGTCACTCAAAATAGGCTATACGGTGGTGTGTCACTCAAAAAAGGTCATTCGGGGTATGTAGCTCAAAAAATTTCATACCTGGGTATGATGCTCAAAACACGTCATACCCGGATATGTCGCTCAAAAAGGTCATACCGGGTATGTCGCTCAAAAGTGGTCAAACTTGTGTATGTCGCTCAAAATGGGCCATACGGTGGTGTGTCACTCAAAAAAGGTCATTCGGCGTATGTAGCTCAAAAAATTTCATACCCAGGTATGATGCTCAAAACACGTCATACCCGGGTATGTCGCTCAAAAAAGGTCATACCGGGTACGTCGCTCAAAAGTGTTCAAACTTGTGTATGTCACTCAAAATAGGCTATACGGTGGTGTGTCACTCAAAAAAGATCATTCAGGGTATGTAGCTCAAAAAATTTCATACCTGGGTATGATGCTCAAAACACGTCATACCCGGTTATGTCGATCAAAAAAGGTCATACCGGGTATGTCGCTCAAAAGTGGTCATATGCGCGTATGTCGCTCAAAATGGGCCATACGGTGGTGTGTCACTCAAAAAAGGTCATTTGGGGTATGTAGCTCAAAAAATTTCATAAATGGGTATGATGCTCAAAACACGTCATACCCGGATATGTCGCTCAAAAAAGGTCATACCGGGTATGTCGCTCAAAAGTGGTCAAACTTGTGTATGTCGCTCAAAATGGGCCATACGGTGGTGTGTCACTCAAAAAAGGTCATTCGGCGTATGTAGCTCAAAAAATTTCATACCCGGGTATGATGCTCAAAACACGTCATACCCGGGTATGTCGCTCAAAAAAGGTCATACCGGGTACGTCGCTCAAAAGTGTTCAAACTTGTGTATGTCACTCAAAATAGGCTATACGGTGGTGTGTCACTCAAAAAAGGTCATTCGGGGTATGTAGCTCAAAAAATTTCATACCTGGGTATGATGCTCAAAACACGTCATACCCGGATATGTCGCTCAAAAAGGTCATACCGGGTATGTCGCTCAAAAGTGGTCAAACTTGTGTATGTCGCTCAAAATGGGCCATACGGTGGTGTGTCACTCAAAAAAGGTCATTCGGCGTATGTAGCTCAAAAAATTTCATACCCAGGTATGATGCTCAAAACACGTCATACCCGGGTATGTCGCTCAAAAAAGGTCATACCGGGTACGTCGCTCAAAAGTGTTCAAACTTGTGTATGTCACTCACAATAGGCTATACGGTGGTGTGTCACTCAAAAAAGGTCACTCGGGGTATGTAGCTCAAAAAATTTCATACCTGGGTATGATGCTCAAAACACGTCATACCCGGATATGTCGCTCAAAAAAGGTCATACCGGGTATGTCGCTCAAAAGTGGTCAAACTTGTACATGTTGCTCAAAATGGGCCATACGGTGGTGTGTCACTCAAAAAAGGTCATTCGTCGTATGTAGCTCAAAAAATTTCATATCCGGGTATGATGCTAAAAACACGTCATACCCGGATATGTCGCTCAAAAAGGTCATACCGGGTATGTCGCTCAAAAGTGGTCAAACTTGTGTATGTCGCTCAAAATGGGCCATACGGTGGTGTGTCACTCAAAAAAGGTCATTTGGCGTATGTAGCTCAAAAAATTTCATACCCGGGTATGATGCTCAAAACACGTCATACCCGGGTATGTCGCTCAAAAAAGGTCATACCGGGTATGTCGCTCAAAAGTGTTCAAACTTGTGTATGTCACTCAAAATAGGCCATACGGTGGTGTGTCACTCAAAAAAGATCATTCAGGGTATGTAGCTCAAAAAATTTCATACCTGGGTATGATGCTCAAAACACGTCATACCCGGTTATGTCGATCAAAAAAGGTCATACCGGGTATGTCGCTCAAAAGTGGTCATATGCGCGTATGTCGCTCAAAATGGGCCATACGGTGGTGTGTCACTCAAAAAAGGTCATTTGGGGTATGTAGCTCAAAAAATTTCATAAATGGGTATGATGCTCAAAACACGTCATACCCGGATATGTCGCTCAAAAAAGGTCATACCGGGTATGTCGCTCAAAAGTGGTCAAACTTGTGTATGTCGCTCAAAATGGGCCATACGGTGGTGTGTCACTCAAAAAAGGTCATTCGGGGTATGTAGCTCAAAATATTTCATACCCGGGTATGATGCTCAAAACACGTCATACCCGGGTATGTCGCTCAAAAAAGGTCATACCGGGTATGTCGCTCAAAAGTGGTCATATGCGCGTATGTCGCTCAAAATAGGCCATACGGTGGTGTGTCACTCAAAAAAGGTCATTCGGGGTATGTAGCTCAAAAAATTTCATAAATGGGTATGATGCTCAAAACACGTCATACCCGGATATGTCGCTCAAAAAAGGTCATACCGGGTATGTCGCTCAAAAGTGGTCAAACTTGTGTATGTCGCTCAAAATGGGCCATACGGTGGTGTGTCACTCAAAAAAGGTCATTCGGCGTATGTAGCTCAAAAAATTTCATACCCGGGTATGATGCTCAAAACACGTCATACCCGGGTATGTCGCTCAAAAAAGGTCATACCGGGTATGTCGCTCAAAAGTGGTCATATGCGCGTATGTCGCTCAAAATAGGCCATACGGTGGTGTGTCACTCAAAAAAGGTCATTCGGGGTATGTAGCTCAAAAAATTTCATACCTGGGTATGATGCTCAAAACACGTCATACCCAGATATGTCGCTTAAAAAAGGTCATACCAGGTATGTCGCTCAAAAGTGGTCATATGCGCGTATGTCGCTCAAAATAGGCCATACGGTGGTGTGTCACTCAAAAAAGGTCATTCGGGATATGTGGCTCAAAAGTGGTCATATGCGCGTATGTCGCTCAAAATAGGCCATACGGTGGTGTGTCACTCAAAAAAGATCATTCGGCGTATGTAGCTCAAAAAATGTCATACCTGGGTATGATGCTCAAAACACGTCATACCCGGATATGTCGCTCAAAAAAGGTCATACCTGGTATGTCGCTCAAAAGTGGTCAAACTTGTGTATGTCGCTCAAAATGGGCCATACAGTGGTGTGTCACTCAAAAAAGATCATTCGGCGTATGTAGCTCAAAAAATTTCATACCCGGGTATGATGCTCAAAACACGTCATACCCGGGTATGTCGCTCAAAAAAGGTCATACCGGGTATGTCGCTCAAAAGTGGTCATATGCGCGTATGTCGCTCAAAATAGGCCATACGGTGGTGTGTCACTCAATAAAGGTCATTGGGGTATGTAACTCAAAAAATTTCATACCTGGGTATGATGCTCAAAACACGTCATACCCGGGTATGTCGCTCAAAAAAGGTCATACCGGGTATGTCGCTCAAAAGTGGTCAAACTTGTGTATGTCGCTCAAAATGGGCCATACGGTGGTGTGTCACTCAAAAAAGGTCATTCGTCGTATGTAGCTCAAAAAATGTCATATCCGGGTATGATGCTCAAAACACGTCATACCCGGGTATGTCGCTCAAAAAAGGTCATACCGGGTATGTCGCTCAAAAGTGGTCATATGCGCGTATGTCGCTCAAAATAGGCCATACGGTGGTGTGTCACTCAAAAAAGGTCATTCGGGGTATGTAACTCAAAAAATTTCATACCCGGGTATGATGCTCAAAACACGTCATACCCGGGTATGTCGCTCAAAAAAGGTCATACCGGGTATGTCGCTCAAAAGTGGTCAAACTTGTGTATGTCGCTCAAAATGGGCCATACGGTGGTGTGTCACTCAAAAAAGGTCATTCGGCGTATGTAGCTCAAAAAATTTCATACCCGGGTATGATGCTCAAAACACGTCATACCCGGGTATGTCGCTCAAAAAAGGTCATACCGGGTATGTCGCTCAAAAGTGTTCAAACTTGTGTATGTTGCTCAAAATTGGCCATACGGTGGTGTGTCACTCAAAAAAGGTCATTCGGCGTATGTAGCTCAAAAAATTTCATACCCGGGTATGATGCTCAAAACACGTCATACCCGGGTATGTCACTCAAAAAAGTTCATACCGGGTATGTCGCTCAAAAGTGTTCAAACTTGTGTATGTCGCTAAAAATAGGCCATACGGTGGTGTGTCACTCAAAAAAGGTCATTCGGGGTATGTAGCTCAAAAAATTTCATACCCGGGTATGATGCTCAAAACACGTCATACCCGGGTATGTCGCTCAAAAAAGGTCATACCGGGTATGTCGCTCAAAAGTGGTCAAACTTGTGTATGTCGCTCAAAATGGGCCATACGGTGGTGTGTCACTCAAAAAAGGTCATTCGGCGTATGTAGCTCAAAAAATTTCATACCCGGGTATGATGCTCGAAACACGTCATACCCGGGTATGTCGCTCAAAAAAGGTCATACCGGGTATGTCGCTCAAAAGTGGTCATATGCCCGTATGTCACTCAAAATAGGCCATACGGTGGTGTGTCACTCAAAAAAGGTCATTCGGGGTATGTAGCTCAAAAAATTTCATACCTGGGTATGATGCTCAAAACACGTCATATCCGGATATGACGTTCAAAAAAGGTCATACCGGGTATGTTGCTCAAAAGTGGTCAAACTTGTGTATGTCGCTCAAAATGGGCCATACGGTGTTGTGTCACTCAAAAAAGGTCATTCGGGATATGTAGCTCAAAAAATTTCATACCTGGGTATGATGCTCAAAACACGTCATACCCGGGTATGTCGCTCAAAAAAGGTCATACCGGGTATGTCGCTCAAAAGTGGTCAAACTTGTGTATGTCGCTCAAAATGGGCCATACGGTGGTGTGTCACTCAAAAAAGGTCATTCGGCGTATGTAGTTCAAAAAATTTCATACCCGTGTATGATGCTCAAAACACTTCATACCCGGGTATGTCGCTCAAAAACGTCATACCGAGTATGTCGCTCAAAAGTGGTCATATGCGCGTATGTCGCTCAAAATAGGCCATACGGTGGTGTGTCACTCAAAAAAGATCATTCGGCGTATGTAGCTCAAAAAATGTCATACCTGGGTATGATGCTCAAAACACGTCATACCCGGATATGTCGCTCAAAAAAGGTCATACCTGGTATGTCGCTCAAAAGTGGTCAAACTTGTGTATGTCGCTCAAAATGGGCCATACAGTGGTGTGTCACTCAAAAAAGATCATTCGGCGTATGTAGCTCAAAAAATTTCATACCCGGGTATGATGCTCAAAACACGTCATACCCGGGTATGTCGCTCAAAAAAGGTCATACCGGGTATGTCGCTCAAAAGTGGTCATATGCGCGTATGTCGCTCAAAATAGGCCATACGGTGGTGTGTCACTCAAAAAAGGTCATTCGGGGTATATAGCTCAAAAAATTTCATACCTGGGTATGATGCTCAAAACACGTCATACCCGGATATGTCGCTCAAAAAGGTCATACCGAGTATGTCGCTCAAAAGTGGTCATATGCGCGTATGTCGCTCAAAATAGTCCATACGGTGGTGTGTCACTCAAAAAAGATCATTCGGCGTATGTAGCTCAAAAAATGTCATACCTGGGTATGATGCTCAAAACACGTCATACCCGGATATGTCGCTCAAAAAAGGTCATACCGGGTATGTCGCTCAAAAGTGTTCAAACTTGTGTATGTTGCTCAAAATGGGCCATACGGTGGTGTGTCACTCAAAAAAGGTCATTCGGCGTATGTAGCTCAAAAAATGTCATATCCGGGTATGATGCTCAAAACACGTCATACCCGGGTATGTCGCTCAAAAAAGGTCATACCGGGTATGTCGCTCAAAAGTGGTCATATGCGCGTATGTCGCTCAAAATAGGCCATACGGTGGTGTGCCACTCAAAAAAGGTCATTCGGGGTATGTAACTCAAAAAATTTCATACCTGGGTATGATGCTCAAAACACGTCATACCCGGGTATGTCGCTCAAAAAAGGTCATACCGGGTATGTCGCTCAAAAGTGGTCAAACTTGTGTATGTCGCTCAAAATGGGCCATACGGTGGTGTGTCACTCAAAAAAGGTCATTCAGGGTATGTAGCTCAAAAAATTTCATACCCGGGTATGATGCTCAAAACACGTCATACCCGGGTATGTCGCTCAAAAAAGGTCATACCGGGTATGTCGCTCAAAAGTGGTCAAACTTGTGTATGTCGCTCAAAATGGGCCATACGATGGTGTGTCACTCAAAAAAGGTCATTCGGCATATGTAGCTCAAAAAATTTCATACCCGGGTATGATGCTCAAAACACGTCATACCCGGGTATGTCGCTCAAAAAAGGTCATACCGGGTATGTCGCTCAAAAGTGGTCAAACTTGTGTATGTCGCTCAAAATGGGCCATACGATGGTGTGTCACTCAAAAAAGGTCATTCGGCGTATGTAGCTCAAAAAATTTCATACCCGGGTATGATGCTCAAAACACGTCATACCCGGGTATGTCGCTCAAAAAAGGTCATACCGGGTACGTCGCTCAAAAGTGTTCAAACTTGTGTATGTCACTCAAAATAGGCTATACGGTGGTGTGTCACTCAAAAAAGGTCATTCGGGGTATGTAGCTCAAAAAATTTCATACCTGGGTATGATGCTCAAAACACGTCATACCCGGATATGTCGCTCAAAAAGGTCATACCGGGTATGTCGCTCAAAAGTGGTCAAACTTGTGTATGTCGCTCAAAATGGGCCATACGGTGGTGTGTCACTCAAAAAAGGTCATTCGGCGTATGTAGCTCAAAAAATTTCATACCCAGGTATGATGCTCAAAACACGTCATACCCGGGTATGTCGCTCAAAAAAGGTCATACCGGGTACGTCGCTCAAAAGTGTTCAAACTTGTGTATGTCACTCAAAATAGGCTATACGGTGGTGTGTCACTCAAAAAAGATCATTCAGGGTATGTAGCTCAAAAAATTTCATACCTGGGTATGATGCTCAAAACACGTCATACCCGGTTATGTCGATCAAAAAAGGTCATACCGGGTATGTCGCTCAAAAGTGGTCATATGCGCGTATGTCGCTCAAAATGGGCCATACGGTGGTGTGTCACTCAAAAAAGGTCATTTGGGGTATGTAGCTCAAAAAATTTCATAAATGGGTATGATGCTCAAAACACGTCATACCCGGATATGTCGCTCAAAAAAGGTCATACCGGGTATGTCGCTCAAAAGTGGTCAAACTTGTGTATGTCGCTCAAAATGGGCCATACGGTGGTGTGTCACTCAAAAAAGGTCATTCGGCGTATGTAGCTCAAAAAATTTCATACCCGGGTATGATGCTCAAAACACGTCATACCCGGGTATGTCGCTCAAAAAAGGTCATACCGGGTACGTCGCTCAAAAGTGTTCAAACTTGTGTATGTCACTCAAAATAGGCTATACGGTGGTGTGTCACTCAAAAAAGGTCATTCGGGGTATGTAGCTCAAAAAATTTCATACCTGGGTATGATGCTCAAAACACGTCATACCCGGATATGTCGCTCAAAAAGGTCATACCGGGTATGTCGCTCAAAAGTGGTCAAACTTGTGTATGTCGCTCAAAATGGGCCATACGGTGGTGTGTCACTCAAAAAAGGTCATTCGGCGTATGTAGCTCAAAAAATTTCATACCCAGGTATGATGCTCAAAACACGTCATACCCGGGTATGTCGCTCAAAAAAGGTCATACCGGGTACGTCGCTCAAAAGTGTTCAAACTTGTGTATGTCACTCACAATAGGCTATACGGTGGTGTGTCACTCAAAAAAGGTCACTCGGGGTATGTAGCTCAAAAAATTTCATACCTGGGTATGATGCTCAAAACACGTCATACCCGGATATGTCGCTCAAAAAAGGTCATACCGGGTATGTCGCTCAAAAGTGGTCAAACTTGTACATGTTGCTCAAAATGGGCCATACGGTGGTGTGTCACTCAAAAAAGGTCATTTGGCGTATGTAGCTCAAAAAATTTCATACCCGGGTATGATGCTCAAAACACGTCATACCCGGGTATGTCGCTCAAAAAAGGTCATACCGGGTATGTCGCTCAAAAGTGTTCAAACTTGTGTATGTCACTCAAAATAGGCCATACGGTGGTGTGTCACTCAAAAAAGATCATTCAGGGTATGTAGCTCAAAAAATTTCATACCTGGGTATGATGCTCAAAACACGTCATACCCGGTTATGTCGATCAAAAAAGGTCATACCGGGTATGTCGCTCAAAAGTGGTCATATGCGCGTATGTCGCTCAAAATGGGCCATACGGTGGTGTGTCACTCAAAAAAGGTCATTTGGGGTATGTAGCTCAAAAAATTTCATAAATGGGTATGATGCTCAAAACACGTCATACCCGGATATGTCGCTCAAAAAAGGTCATACCGGGTATGTCGCTCAAAAGTGGTCAAACTTGTGTATGTCGCTCAAAATGGGCCATACGGTGGTGTGTCACTCAAAAAAGGTCATTCGGGGTATGTAGCTCAAAATATTTCATACCCGGGTATGATGCTCAAAACACGTCATACCCGGGTATGTCGCTCAAAAAAGGTCATACCGGGTATGTCGCTCAAAAGTGGTCATATGCGCGTATGTCGCTCAAAATAGGCCATACGGTGGTGTGTCACTCAAAAAAGGTCATTCGGGGTATGTAGCTCAAAAAATTTCATAAATGGGTATGATGCTCAAAACACGTCATACCCGGATATGTCGCTCAAAAAAGGTCATACCGGGTATGTCGCTCAAAAGTGGTCAAACTTGTGTATGTCGCTCAAAATGGGCCATACGGTGGTGTGTCACTCAAAAAAGGTCATTCGGCGTATGTAGCTCAAAAAATTTCATACCCGGGTATGATGCTCAAAACACGTCATACCCGGGTATGTCGCTCAAAAAAGGTCATACCGGGTATGTCGCTCAAAAGTGGTCATATGCGCGTATGTCGCTCAAAATAGGCCATACGGTGGTGTGTCACTCAAAAAAGGTCATTCGGGGTATGTAGCTCAAAAAATTTCATACCTGGGTATGATGCTCAAAACACGTCATACCCAGATATGTCGCTTAAAAAAGGTCATACCAGGTATGTCGCTCAAAAGTGGTCATATGCGCGTATGTCGCTCAAAATAGGCCATACGGTGGTGTGTCACTCAAAAAAGGTCATTCGGGATATGTGGCTCAAAAGTGGTCATATGCGCGTATGTCGCTCAAAATAGGCCATACGGTGGTGTGTCACTCAAAAAAGATCATTCGGCGTATGTAGCTCAAAAAATGTCATACCTGGGTATGATGCTCAAAACACGTCATACCCGGATATGTCGCTCAAAAAAGGTCATACCTGGTATGTCGCTCAAAAGTGGTCAAACTTGTGTATGTCGCTCAAAATGGGCCATACAGTGGTGTGTCACTCAAAAAAGATCATTCGGCGTATGTAGCTCAAAAAATTTCATACCCGGGTATGATGCTCAAAACACGTCATACCCGGGTATGTCGCTCAAAAAAGGTCATACCGGGTATGTCGCTCAAAAGTGGTCATATGCACGTATGTCGCTCAAAATAGGCCATACGGTGGTGTGTCACTCAAAAAAGGTCATTCGGGGTATATAGCTCAAAAAATTTCATACCTGGGTATGATGCTCAAAACACGTCATACCCGGATATGTCGCTCAAAAAGGTCATACCGAGTATGTCGCTCAAAAGTGGTCATATGCGCGTATGTCGCTCAAAATAGTCCATACGGTGGTGTGTCACTCAAAAAAGATCATTCGGCGTATGTAGCTCAAAAAATGTCATACCTGGGTATGATGCTCAAAACACGTCATACCCGGATATGTCGCTCAAAAAAGGTCATACCGGGTATGTCGCTCAAAAGTGTTCAAACTTGTGTATGTTGCTCAAAATGGGCCATACGGTGGTGTGTCACTCAAAAAAGGTCATTCGGCGTATGTAGCTCAAAAAATGTCATATCCGGGTATGATGCTCAAAACACGTCATACCCGGGTATGTCGCTCAAAAAAGGTCATACCGGGTATGTCGCTCAAAAGTGGTCATATGCGCGTATGTCGCTCAAAATAGGCCATACGGTGGTGTGTCACTCAATAAAGGTCATTGGGGTATGTAACTCAAAAAATTTCATACCTGGGTATGATGCTCAAAACACGTCATACCCGGGTATGTCGCTCAAAAAAGGTCATACCGGGTATGTCGCTCAAAAGTGGTCAAACTTGTGTATGTCGCTCAAAATGGGCCATACGGTGGTGTGTCACTCAAAAAAGGTCATTCGTCGTATGTAGCTCAAAAAATGTCATATCCGGGTATGATGCTCAAAACACGTCATACCCGGGTATGTCGCTCAAAAAAGGTCATACCGGGTATGTCGCTCAAAAGTGGTCATATGCGCGTATGTCGCTCAAAATAGGCCATACGGTGGTGTGTCACTCAAAAAAGGTCATTCGGGGTATGTAACTCAAAAAATTTCATACCCGGGTATGATGCTCAAAACACGTCATACCCGGGTATGTCGCTCAAAAAAGGTCATACCGGGTATGTCGCTCAAAAGTGGTCAAACTTGTGTATGTCGCTCAAAATGGGCCATACGGTGGTGTGTCACTCAAAAAAGGTCATTCGGCGTATGTAGCTCAAAAAATTTCATACCCGGGTATGATGCTCAAAACACGTCATACCCGGGTATGTCGCTCAAAAAAGGTCATACCGGGTATGTCGCTCAAAAGTGTTCAAACTTGTGTATGTTGCTCAAAATTGGCCATACGGTGGTGTGTCACTCAAAAAAGGTCATTCGGCGTATGTAGCTCAAAAAATTTCATACCCGGGTATGATGCTCAAAACACGTCATACCCGGGTATGTCACTCAAAAAAGTTCATACCGGGTATGTCGCTCAAAAGTGTTCAAACTTGTGTATGTCGCTAAAAATAGGCCATACGGTGGTGTGTCACTCAAAAAAGGTCATTCGGGGTATGTAGCTCAAAAAATTTCATACCCGGGTATGATGCTCAAAACACGTCATACCCGGGTATGTCGCTCAAAAAAGGTCATACCGGGTATGTCGCTCAAAAGTGGTCAAACTTGTGTATGTCGCTCAAAATGGGCCATACGGTGGTGTGTCACTCAAAAAAGGTCATTCGGCGTATGTAGCTCAAAAAATTTCATACCCGGGTATGATGCTCGAAACACGTCATACCCGGGTATGTCGCTCAAAAAAGGTCATACCGGGTATGTCGCTCAAAAGTGGTCATATGCCCGTATGTCACTCAAAATAGGCCATACGGTGGTGTGTCACTCAAAAAAGGTCATTCGGGGTATGTAGCTCAAAAAATTTCATACCTGGGTATGATGCTCAAAACACGTCATATCCGGATATGACGTTCAAAAAAGGTCATACCGGGTATGTTGCTCAAAAGTGGTCAAACTTGTGTATGTCGCTCAAAATGGGCCATACGGTGTTGTGTCACTCAAAAAAGGTCATTCGGGATATGTAGCTCAAAAAATTTCATACCTGGGTATGATGCTCAAAACACGTCATACCCGGGTATGTCGCTCAAAAAAGGTCATACCGGGTATGTCGCTCAAAAGTGGTCAAACTTGTGTATGTCGCTCAAAATGGGCCATACGGTGGTGTGTCACTCAAAAAAGGTCATTCGGCGTATGTAGTTCAAAAAATTTCATACCCGTGTATGATGCTCAAAACACTTCATACCCGGGTATGTCGCTCAAAAACGTCATACCGAGTATGTCGCTCAAAAGTGGTCATATGCGCGTATGTCGCTCAAAATAGGCCATACGGTGGTGTGTCACTCAAAAAAGATCATTCGGCGTATGTAGCTCAAAAAATGTCATACCTGGGTATGATGCTCAAAACACGTCATACCCGGATATGTCGCTCAAAAAAGGTCATACCTGGTATGTCGCTCAAAAGTGGTCAAACTTGTGTATGTCGCTCAAAATGGGCCATACAGTGGTGTGTCACTCAAAAAAGATCATTCGGCGTATGTAGCTCAAAAAATTTCATACCCGGGTATGATGCTCAAAACACGTCATACCCGGGTATGTCGCTCAAAAAAGGTCATACCGGGTATGTCGCTCAAAAGTGGTCATATGCGCGTATGTCGCTCAAAATAGGCCATACGGTGGTGTGTCACTCAAAAAAGGTCATTCGGGGTATATAGCTCAAAAAATTTCATACCTGGGTATGATGCTCAAAACACGTCATACCCGGATATGTCGCTCAAAAAGGTCATACCGAGTATGTCGCTCAAAAGTGGTCATATGCGCGTATGTCGCTCAAAATAGTCCATACGGTGGTGTGTCACTCAAAAAAGATCATTCGGCGTATGTAGCTCAAAAAATGTCATACCTGGGTATGATGCTCAAAACACGTCATACCCGGATATGTCGCTCAAAAAAGGTCATACCGGGTATGTCGCTCAAAAGTGTTCAAACTTGTGTATGTTGCTCAAAATGGGCCATACGGTGGTGTGTCACTCAAAAAAGGTCATTCGGCGTATGTAGCTCAAAAAATGTCATATCCGGGTATGATGCTCAAAACACGTCATACCCGGGTATGTCGCTCAAAAAAGGTCATACCGGGTATGTCGCTCAAAAGTGGTCATATGCGCGTATGTCGCTCAAAATAGGCCATACGGTGGTGTGCCACTCAAAAAAGGTCATTCGGGGTATGTAACTCAAAAAATTTCATACCTGGGTATGATGCTCAAAACACGTCATACCCGGGTATGTCGCTCAAAAAAGGTCATACCGGGTATGTCGCTCAAAAGTGGTCAAACTTGTGTATGTCGCTCAAAATGGGCCATACGGTGGTGTGTCACTCAAAAAAGGTCATTCAGGGTATGTAGCTCAAAAAATTTCATACCCGGGTATGATGCTCAAAACACGTCATACCCGGGTATGTCGCTCAAAAAAGGTCATACCGGGTATGTCGCTCAAAAGTGGTCAAACTTGTGTATGTCGCTCAAAATGGGCCATACGATGGTGTGTCACTCAAAAAAGGTCATTCGGCATATGTAGCTCAAAAAATTTCATACCCGGGTATGATGCTCAAAACATGTCATACCCGGGTATGTCGCTCAAAAAAGGTCATACCGGGTATGTCGCTCAAAAGTGGTCATATGCGCGTATGTCGCTCAAAATAGGCCATACGGTGGTGTGTCACTCAAAAAAGCTCATTCGGCGTATGTAGCTCAAAAAATTTCATACCCGGGTATGATGCTCAAAACACGTCATACCTGGGTATGTCGCTCAAAAAGGTCATACCGGGTATGTCGCTCAAAAGTGGTCATATGCGCGTATGTCGCTCAAAATAGGCCATACGGTGGTGTGTCACTCAAAAAAGGTCATTCGGGGTATGTAGCTCAAAAAATTTCATACCTGGGTATGATGCTCAAAACACTTCATACCCGGATATGTCGCTCAAAAAATGTCATACCGGGTATGTCGCTCAAAAGTGGTCAAACTTGTGTATGTCGCTCAAAATGGGCCATACAGTGGTGTGTCACTCAAAAAAGGTCATTCAGGGTATGTAGCTCAAAAATTTTTATACCCGGGTATGATGCTCAAAACACGTCATACCCCACATGTGTCAAACTCAGGTCCTGGAGGGCCGAGTGGGTGCAGGTTTTTGTTCCAACCAGGCAGTAACACACCTGGTTCTACTAATCAACCAATAGAGCTCTTGCTGAGGACCTTCATTAGTAGAATCAGGTGTGTAACTGCCTGGTTGGAACAAAAACCTGCACCCACTCGGCCCTCCAGGACCTGAGTTTGACACCCCTGTCATACCCGGTTATGTCGCTCAAAAAAGGTCATACTGGGTATGTCGCTCAAAAGTGTTCAAAATTGTGTATGTCGCTCAAAATGGGCCATACGATGGTGTGTCACTCAAAAAAGGTCATTCGGCATATGTAGCTCAAAAAATTTCATACCCGGGTATGATGCTCAAAACATGTCATACCCGGGTATGTCGCTCAAAAAAGGTCATACCGGGTATGTCGCTCAAAAGTGGTCATATGCGCGTATGTCGCTCAAAATAGGCCATACGGTGGTGTGTCACTCAAAAAAGCTCATTCGGCGTATGTAGCTCAAAAAATTTCATACCCGGGTATGATGCTCAAAACACGTCATACCTGGGTATGTCGCTCAAAAAGGTCATACCGGGTATGTCGCTCAAAAGTGGTCATATGCGCGTATGTCGCTCAAAATAGGCCATACGGTGGTGTGTCACTCAAAAAAGGTCATTCGGGGTATGTAGCTCAAAAAATTTCATACCTGGGTATGATGCTCAAAACACTTCATACCCGGATATGTCGCTCAAAAAATGTCATACCGGGTATGTCGCTCAAAAGTGGTCAAACTTGTGTATGTCGCTCAAAATGGGCCATACAGTGGTGTGTCACTCAAAAAAGGTCATTCAGGGTATGTAGCTCAAAATTTTTTATACCCGGGTATGATGCTCAAAACACGTCATACCCGGTTATGTCGCTCAAAAAAGGTCATACTGGGTATGTCGCTCAAAAGTGTTCAAAATTGTGTATGTCGCTCAAAATGGGCCATACAGTGGTGTGTCACTCAAAAAAGGTCATTGGGCGTATGTAGCTCAAAAAATCTCATACCTGGGTATGATGCTCAAAACACGTCATACCCGGATATGTCGCTCAAAAAAGGTCATACCGGGTATGTCGCTCAAAAGTGGTCAAACTTGTGTATGTCGCTCAAAATGGGCCATACGGTGGTGTGTCACTCAAAAAAGGTCATTCGGGGTATGTAGCTCAAAAAATGTCATACCTGGGTATGATGCTCAAAACACGTCATACCCGGATATGTCGCTTAAAAAAGGTCATACCAGGTATGTCGCTCAAAAGTGGTCATATGCACGTATGTCGCTCAAAATAGGCCATACGGTGGTGTGTCACTCAAAAAAGGTCATTCGGGGTATGTAGCTCAAAAAATTTCATACCTGGGTATGATGCTCAAAATACGTCATACCCGGATATGTCGCTCAAAAAAGGTCATACCAGGTATGTCGCTCAAAAGTGGTCATATGCACGTATGTCGCTCAAAATAGGCCATACGGTGGTGTGTCACTCAAAAAAGGTCATTCGGGGTATGTAGCTCAAAAAATTTCATACCTGGGTATGATGCTCAAAACACGTCATACCCGGATATGTCGCTCAAAAAAGGTCATACCGGGTATGTCGCTCAAAAGTGGTCAAACTTGTGTATGTCGCTCAAAATGGGCCATACAGTGGTGTGTCACTCAAAAAAGATCATTCGGCGTATGTAGCTCAAAAAATTTCATACCCGGGTATGATGCTCAAAACACGTCATACCCGGGTATGTCGCTCAAAAAAGGTCATACCGGGTATGTCGCTCAAAAGTGGTCATATGCGCGTATGTCGCTCAAAATAGGCCATACGGTGGTGTGTCACTCAAAAAAGGTCATTCGGGGTATGTAGCTCAAAAAATTTCATACCTGGGTATGATGCTCAAAACACGTCATACCCGGGTATGTCGCTCAAAAAAGGTCATACCGGGTACGTCGCTCAAAAGTGTTCAAACTTGTGTATGTCACTCAAAATAGGCTATACGGTGGTGTGTCACTCAAAAAAGGTCATTCGGGGTATGTAGCTCAAAAAATTTCATACCTGGGTATGATGCTCAAAACACGTCATACCCGGATATGTCGCTCAAAAAGGTCATACCGGGTATGTCGCTCAAAAGTGGTCAAACTTGTGTATGTCGCTCAAAATGGGCCATACGGTGGTGTGTCACTCAAAAAAGGTCATTCGGCGTATGTAGCTCAAAAAATTTCATACCCGGGTATGATGCTCAAAACACGTCATACCTGGGTATGTCGCTCAAAAAGGTCATACCGGGTATGTCGCTCAAAAGTGGTCATATGCGCGTATGTCGCTCAAAATAGGCCATACGGTGGTGTGTCACTCAAAAAAGGTCATTCGGGGTATGTAGCTCAAAAAATTTCATACCTGGGTATGATGCTCAAAACACGTCATACCCGGATATGTCGCTCAAAAAAGGTCATACCGGGTATGTCGCTCAAAAGTGGTCAAACTTGTGTATGTCGCTCAAAATGGGCCATACGATGGTGTGTCATTCAAAAAAGGTCATTCGGCATATGTAGCTCAAAAAATTTCATACCCGGGTATGATGCTCAAAACATGTCATACCCGGGTATGTCGCTCAAAAAAGGTCATACCGGGTATGTCGCTCAAAAGTGGTCATATGCGCGTATGTCGCTCAAAATAGGCCATACGGTGGTGTGTCACTCAAAAAAGCTCATTCGGCGTATGTAGCTCAAAAAATTTCATACCCGGGTATGATGCTCAAAACACGTCATACCCGGGTATGTCGCTCAAAAAGGTCATACCGGGTATGTCGCTCAAAAGTGGTCATATGCGCGTATGTCGCTCAAAATAGGCCATACGGTGGTGTGTCACTCAAAAAAGGTCATTCGGGGTATGTAGCTCAAAAAATTTCATACCTGGGTATGATGCTCAAAACACGTCATACCCGGATATGTCGCTCAAAAAAGGTCATACCGGGTATGTCGCTCAAAAGTGGTCAAACTTGTGTATGTCACTCAAAATGGGCCATACGATGGTGTGTCACTCAAAAAAGGTCATTCGGCATATGTAGCTCAAAAAATTTCATACCCGGGTATGATGCTCAAAACATGTCATACCCGGGTATGTCGCTCAAAAAAGGTCATACCGGGTATGTCGCTCAAAAGTGGTCATATGCGCGTATGTCGCTCAAAATAGGCCATACGGTGGTGTGTCACTCAAAAAAGCTCATTCGGCGTATGTAGCTCAAAAAATTTCATACCCGGGTATGATGCTCAAAACACGTCATACCCGGGTATGTCGCTCAAAAAGGTCATACCGGGTATGTCGCTCAAAAGTGGTCATATGCGCGTATGTCGCTCAAAATAGGCCATACGGTTGTGTGTCCCTCAAAAAAGCTCATTCGGCGTATGTAGCTCAAAAAATTTCATACCCGGGTATGATGCTCAAAACACGTCATACCTGGGTATGTCGCTCAAAAAGGTCATACCGGGTATGTCGCTCAAAATTGGTCATATGCGCGTATGTCGCTCAAAATAGGCCATACGGTGGTGTGTCACTCAAAAAAGGTCATTCGGGGTATGTAGCTCAAAAAATTTCATACCTGGGTATGATGCTCAAAACACGTCATACCCGGATATGTCGCTCAAAAAAGGTCATACCCGGTATGTCGCTCAAAAGTGGTCAAACTTGTGTATGTCGCTCAAAATAGGCCATACGATGGTGTGTCATTCAAAAAAGGTCATTCGGCATATGTAGCTCAAAAAATTTCATACCCGGGTATGATGCTCAAAACATGTCATACCCGGGTATGTCGCTCAAAAAAGGTCATACCGGGTATGTCGCTCAAAAGTGGTCATATGCGCGTATGTCGCTCAAAATAGGCCATACGGTGGTGTGTCACTCAAAAGCTCATTCGGCGTATGTAGCTCAAAAAATTTCATACCCGGGTATGATGCTCAAAACACGTCATACCCGGGTATGTCGCTCAAAAAGGTCATACCGGGTATGTCGCTCAAAAGTGGTCATATGCGCGTATGTCGCTCAAAATAGGCCATACGGTGGTGTGTCACTCAAAAAAGGTCATTCGGGGTATGTAGCTCAAAAAATTTCATACCTGGGTATGATGCTCAAAACACGTCATACCCGGATATGTCGCTCAAAAAATGTCATACCGGGTATGTCGCTCAAAAGTGGTCAAACTTGTGTATGTCGCTCAAAATGGGCCATACGGTGGTGTGTCACTCAAAAAAGGTCATTCAGGGTATGTAGCTCAAAAAATTTCATACCCGGGTATGATGCTCAAAACACGTCATACCCGGTATGTCGCTCAAAAAAGGTCATACCGGGTATGTCGCTCAAAAGTGGTCAAACTTGTGTATGTCGCTCAAAATGGGCCATACGATGGTGTGTCACTCAAAAAAGGTCATTCGGCATATGTAGCTCAAAAAATTTCATACCCGGGTATGATGCTCAAAACACGTCATACCCGGGTATGTCGCTCAAAAAAGGTCATACCGGGTACGTCGCTCAAAAGTGGTCAAACTTGTGTATGTCGCTCAAAATGGGCCATACGGTGGTGTGTCACTCAAAAAAGGTCATTCGGGGTATGTAGCTCAAAAAATTTCATACCTGGGTATGATGCTCAAAACACGTCATACCCGGGTATGTCGCTCAAAAAGGTCATACCGGGTATGTCGCTCAAAAGTGGTCATATGCGCGTATGTCGCTCAAAATAGGCCATACGGTGGTGTGTCACTCAAAAAAGGTCATTCGGGGAATGTAGCTCAAAAAATTTCATACCTGGGTATGATGCTCAAAACACGTCATACCCGGATATGTCGCTCAAAAAGGTCATACCGGGTATGTCGCTCAAAAGTGGTCAAACTTGTGTATGTCGCTCAAAATGGGCCATACGGTGGTGTGTCACTCAAAAAAGGTCATTCAGGGTATGTAGCTCAAAAAATTTCATACCCGGGTATGATGCTCAAAACACGTCATACCCGGGTATGTCGCTCAAAAAAGGTCATACCGGGTATGTCGCTCAAAAGTGGACAAACTTGTGTATGTCGCTCAAAATGGGCCATACGATGGTGTGTCACTCAAAAAAGGTCATTCGGCATATGTAGCTCAAAAAATTTCATACCCGGGTATAATGCTCAAAACATGTCATACCCGGGTATGTCGCTCAAAAAAGGTCATACCGTGTATGTCGCTCAAAAGTG
Organism: Eupleurogrammus muticus; assembly: GCA_036785175.1. NCBI lineage: Eukaryota > Metazoa > Chordata > Actinopteri > Scombriformes > Trichiuridae > Eupleurogrammus > Eupleurogrammus muticus. Next base: position 9,547,216 of record JAYKQN010000007.1, read on the forward strand.
GTCATATGCGCGTATGTCGCTCAAAATAGGCCATACGGTGGTGTGTCACTCAAAAAAGCTCATTCGGCGTATGTAGCTCAAAAAATTTCATACCCGGGTATGATGCTCAAAACACGTCATACCCGGGTATGTCGCTCAAAAAGGTCATACCGGGTATGTCGCTCAAAAGTGGTCATATGCGCGTATGTCACTCAAAATAGGCCATACGGTGGTGTGTCACTCAAAAAAGGTCATTCGGGGTATGTAGCTCAAAAAATTTCATACCTGGGTATGATGCTCAAAACACGTCATACCCGGATATGTCGCTCAAAAAATGTCATACCGGGTATGTCGCTCAAAATGGGCCATACAGTGGTGTGTCACTCAAAAAAGGTCATTGGGCGTATGTAGCTCAAAAAATCTCATACCTGGGTATGATGCTCAAAACACGTCATACCCGGATATGTCGCTCAAAAAAGGTCATACCAGGTATGTCGCTCAAAAGTGTTCAAACTTGTGTATGTCGCTCAAAATAGGCCATACGGTGTTGTGTCACTCAAAAAAGGTCATTCGGGGTATGTAGCTCAAAAAATTTCATACCTGGGTATGATGCTCAAAACACGTCATACCCGGATATGTCGCTCAAAAAAGGTCATACCGGGTATGTCGCTCAAAAGTGGTCATATGCGCGTATGTCGCTCAAAATAGGCCATACGGTGGTGTGTCACTCAAAAAAGGTCATTCGGGGTATGTAACTCAAAAAATTTCATACCTGGGTATGATGCTCAAAACACGTCATACCCGGATATGTCGCTCAAAAAGGTCATACCGGGTATGTCGCTCAAAAGTGGTCAAACTTGTGTATGTCGCTCAAAATGGGCCATACGGTGGTGTGTCACTCAAAAAAGGTCATTCGGCGTATGTAGCTCAAAAAATTTCATACCCGGGTATGATGCTCAAAACACGTCATACCCGGGTATGTCGCTCAAAAAAGGTCATACCGGGTACGTCGCTCAAAAGTGTTCAAACTTGTGTATGTCACTCAAAATAGGCCATACGGTGGTGTGTCACTCAACAAAGCTCATTCGGCGTATGTAGCTCAAAAAATTTCATACCCGGGTATGATGCTCAAAACACGTCATACCCGGGTATGTCGCTCAAAAAGGTCATACCGGGTATGTCGCTCAAAAGTGGTCATATGCGCGTATGTCGCTCAAAATAGGCCATACGGTGGTGTGTCACTCAAAAAAGGTCATTCGGGGTATGTAGCTCAAAAAATTTCATACCCGGGTATGATGCTCAAAACACGTCATACCCGGATATGTAGCTCAAAAAATTTCATACCTGGGTCGCTCAAAAAAGGTCATACCGGGTATGTCGCTCAAAAGTGTTCAAACTTGTGTATGTTGCTCAAAATGGGCCATACGGTGGTGTGTCACTCAAAAAATGTCATTCGGCGTATGTAGCTCAAAAAATTTCATATCCGGGTATGATGCTCAAAACAAGTCATACCCGGGTATGTCGCTCAAAAAAGGTCATACCGGGTATGTCGCTCAAAAGTGGTCATATGCGCGTATGTCGCTCAAAATAGGCCATACGGTGGTGTGTCACTCAAAAAAGGTCATTCGGGGTATGTAGCTCAAAAAATTTCATACCTGGGTATGATGCTCAAAACACGTCATACCCGGATATGTCGCTCAAAAAGGTCATACCGGGTATGTCGCTCAAAATGGGCCATACGGTGGTGTGTCACTCAAAAAAGGTCATTCGGCGTATGTAGCTCAAAAAATTTCATACCCGGGTATGATGCTCAAAACACGTCATACCCGGGTATGTCGCTCAAAAAAGGTCATACCGGGTACGTCGCTCAAAAGTGTTCAAACTTGTGTATGTCACTCAAAATAGGCCATACGGTGGTGTGTCACTCAAAAAAGGTCATTCGGCGTATGTAGCTCAAAAAATTTCATACCCGGGTATGATGTTCAAAACACGTCATACCCGGGTATGTCGCTCAAAAAAGGTCATACCGGGTATGTCCCTCGAAAGTGGTCAAACTTGTGTATGTCGCTCAAAATGGGCCATACAGTGGTGTGTCACTCAAAAAAGGTCATTCAGGGTATGTAGCTCATAAATTTTTATACCCGGGTATGATGCTCAAAACACGTCATACCCGGTTATGTCTCTCAAAAAAGGTCATACTGGGTATGTCGCTCAAAAGTGTTCAAAATTGTGTATGTCGCTCAAAATGGGCCATACAGTGGTGTGTCACTCAAAAAAGGTCATTGGGCGTATGTAGCTCAAAAAATTTCATACCTGGGTCGCTCAAAAAAGGTCATACCGGGTATGTCGCTCAAAAGTGTTCAAACTTGTGTATGTTGCTCAAAATGGGCCATACGGTGGTGTGTCACTCAAAAAATGTCATTCGGCGTATGTAGCTCAAAAAATTTCATATCCGGGTATGATGCTCAAAACAAGTCATACCCGGGTATGTCGCTCAAAAAAGGTCATACCGGGTATGTCGCTCAAAAGTGGTCAAACTTGTGTATGTCGCTCAAAATGGGCCATACGGTGGTGTGTCACTCAAAAAAGGTCATTCGGGGTATGTAGCTCAAAAAATTTCATACCTGGGTATGATGCTCGAAATACGTCATACCCGGGTATGTCGCTCAAAAAAGGTCATACCAGGTATGTCGCTCAAAAGTGTTCAAACTTGTGTATGTCGCTCAAAATAGGCCATACGGTGTTGTGTCACTCAAAAAAGGTCATTCGGGGTATGTAGCTCAAAAAATTTCATACCTGGGTATGATGCTCAAAACACGTCATACCCGGGTATGTCGCTCAAAAAAGGTCATACCAGGTATGTCGCTCAAAAGTGTGCAAACTTGTGTATGTCGCTCAAAATAGGCCATACGGTGTTGTGTCACTCAAAAAAGGTCATTCGGGGTATGTAGCTCAAAAAATTTCATACCTGGGTATGATGCTCAAAACACATGCTACCCGGATATGTCGCTCAAAAAAGGTCATACCGGGTATGTCGCTCAAAAGTGTTCAAACTTGTGTATGTTGCTCAAAATGGGCCATACGGTGGTGTGTCACTCAAAAAAGGTCATTCGGGGTATGTAGCTCAAAAAATTTCATACCTGGGTATGATGCTGAAAACACGTCATACCCGGATATGTCGCTTAAAAAAGGTCATACCAGGTATGTCGCTCAAAAGTAGTCATATGCACGTATGTCGCTCAAAATAGGCCATACGGTGGTGTGTCACTCAAAAAAGGTCATTCGGGGTATGTAGCTCAAAAAATTTCATACCTGGGTATGATGCTCAAAATACGTCATACCCGGATATGTCGCTCAAAAAAGGTCATACCGGGTATGTCGCTCAAAAGTGGTCAAACTTGTGTATGTCGCTCAAAGTGGGCCATACGGTGGTGTGTCACTCAAAAAAGGTCATTCGGCGTATGTAGCTCAAAAAATTTCATACCCGGGTATGATGCTCAAAACACGTCATACCCGGGTATGTCGCTGAAAAAAGGTCATACCAGGTATGTCGCTCAAAAGTGTTCAAACTTGTGTATGTCGCTCAAAATAGGCCATACGGTGTTGTGTCACTCAAAAAAGGTCATTCGGGGTATGTAGCTCAAAAAATTTCATACCTGGGTATGATGCTCAAAACACGTCATACCCGGATATGTCGCTCAAAAAAGGTCATACCGGGTATGTCGCTCAAAAGTGGTCAAACTTGTGTATGTTGCTCAAAATGGGCCATACGGTGGTGTGTCACTCAAAAAATGTCTTTCGGCGTATGTAGCTCAAAAAATTTCATATCCGGGTATGATGCTCAAAACAAGTCATACCCGGGTATGTCGCTCAAAAAAGGTCATACCGGGTATGTCGCTCAAAAGTGGTCAAACTTGTGTATGTCGCTCAAAATGGGCCATACGGTGGTGTGTCACTCAAAAAAGGTCATTCGGGGTATGTAGCTCAAAAAATTTCATACCTGGGTATGATGCTCAAAACACGTCATACCCGGATATGTCGCTTAAAAAAGGTCATACCAGGTATGTCGCTCAAAAGTGGTCATATGCACGTATGTCGCTCAAAATAGGCCATACGGTGGTGTGTCACTCAAAAAAGGTCATTCGGGGTATGTAGCTCAAAAAATTTCATACCTGGGTATGATGCTCGAAATACGTCATACCCGGGTATGTCGCTCAAAAAAGGTCATACCAGGTATGTCGCTCAAAAGTGTTCAAACTTGTGTATGTCGCTCAAAATAGGCCATACGGTGTTGTGTCACTCAAAAAAGGTCATTCGGGGTATGTAGCTCAAAAAATTTCATACCTGGGTATGATGCTCAAAACACGTCATACCCGGGTATGTCGCTCAAAAAAGGTCATACCAGGTATGTCGCTCAAAAGTGTTCAAACTTGTGTATGTCGCTCAAAATAGGCCATACGGTGTTATGTCACTCAAAAAAGGTCATTCGGGGTATGTAGCTCAAAAAATTTCATACCTGGGTATGATGCTCAAAACACGTGCTACCCGGATATGTCGCTCAAAAAAGGTCATACCGGGTATGTCGCTCAAAAGTGTTCAAACTTGTGTATGTCGCTCAAAATAGGCCATACGGTGTTGTGTCACTCAAAAAAGGTCATTCGGGGTATGTAGCTCAAAAAATTTCATACCTGGGTATGATGCTCAAAACACGTGCTACCCGGATATGTCGCTCAAAAAAGGTCATACCGGGTATGTCGCTCAAAAGTGGTCAAACTTGTGTATGTCGCTCAAAATGGGCCATACAGTGGTGTGTCACTCAAAAAAGATCATTCGGCGTATGTAGCTCAAAAAATTTCATACCCGGGTATGATGCTCAAAACACGTCATACCCGGGTATGTCGCTCAAAAAAGGTCATACCGGGTATGTCGCTCAAAAGTGGTCATATGCGCGTATGGCGCTCAAAATAGGCCATACGGTGGTGTGTCACTCAAAAAAGGTCATTCGGGGTATGTAGCTCAAAAAATTTCATACCTGGGTATGATGCTCAAAACACGTCATACCCGGATATGTCGCTCAAAAAGGTCATACCGGGTATGTCGCTCAAAAGTGGTCAAACTTGTGTATGTCGCTCAAAATGGGCCATACGGTGGTGTGTCACTCAAAAAAGGTCATTCGGCGTATGTAGCTCAAAAGTGGTCATATGCGCGTATGTCGCTCAAAATAGGCCATAGGGTGGTGTGTAACTCAAAAAAGGTCATTCGGGGTATGTAGCTCAAAAAATTTCATACCTGGGTATGATGCTCAAAACACGTCATACCCGGATATGTCGCTCAAAAAATGTCATACCGGGTATGTCGCTCAAAAGTGGTCAAACTTGTGTATGTCGCTCAAAATGGGCCATACGGTGGTGTGTCACTCAAAAAAGGTCATTCGGCGTATGTAGCTCAAAAAATGTCATACCTGGGTATGATGCTCAAAACACGTCATACCCGGGTATGTCGCTCAAAAAAGGTCATACCGGGTATGTCCCTCGAAAGTGGTCAAACTTGTGTATGTCGCTCAAAATGGGCCATACAGTGGTGTGTCACTCAAAAAAGGTCATTCAGGGTATGTAGCTCAAAAATTTTTATACCCGGGTATGATGCTCAAAACACGTCATACCCGGTTATGTCGCTCAAAAAAGGTCATACTGGGTATGTCGCTCAAAAGTGTTCAAAATTGTGTATGTCGCTCAAAATGGGCCATACAGTGGTGTGTCACTCAAAAAAGGTCATTGGGCGTATGTAGCTCAAAAAATTTCATACCTGGGTATGATGCTCAAAACACGTCATACCCGGATATGTCGCTCAAAAAAGGTCATACCGGGTATGTCGCTCAAAAGTGTTCAAACTTGTGTATGTTGCTCAAAATGGGCCATACGGTGGTGTGTCACTCAAAAAATGTCATTCGGCGTATGTAGCTCAAAAAATGTCATATCCGGGTATGATGCTCAAAACAAGTCATACCCGGGTATGTCGCTCAAAAAAGGTCATACCGGGTATGTCGCTCAAAAGTGGTCAAACTTGTGTATGTCGCTCAAAATGGGCCATACGGTGGTGTGTCACTCAAAAAAGGTCATTCGGGGTATGTAGCTCAAAAAATTTCATACCTGGGTATGATGCTCAAAACACGTCATACCCGGATATGTCGCTTAAAAAAGGTCATACCAGGTATGTCGCTCAAAAGTGGTCATATGCACGTATGTCGCTCAAAATAGGCCATACGGTGGTGTGTCACTCAAAAAAGGTCATTCCTGGTATGTAGCTCAAAAAATTTCATACCTGGGTATGATGCTCGAAATACGTCATACCCGGGTATGTCGCTCAAAAAGGTCATACCGGGTATGTCGCTCAAAAGTGGTCAAACTTGTGTATGTCGCTCAAAATGGGCCATACGGTGGTGTGTCACTCAAAAAAGGTCATTCGGCGTATGTAGCTCAAAAAATTTCATACCCGGGTATGATGCTCAAAACACGTCATACCCGGGTATGTCGCTCAAAAAAGGTCATACCGGGTACGTCGCTCAAAAGTGTTCAAACTTGTGTATGTCACTCAAAATAGGCTATACGGTGGTGTGTCACTCAAAAAAGGTCACTCGGGGTATGTAGCTCAAAAAATTTCATACCTGGGTATGATGCTCAAAACACGTCATACCCGGATATGTCGCTTAAAAAAGGTCATACCAGGTATGTCGCTCAAAAGTGGTCATATGCACGTATGTCACTCAAAATAGGCCATACGGTGGTGTGTCACTCAAAAAAGGTCATTCGGGGTATGTAGCTCAAAAAATTTCATACCTGGGTATGATGCTCAAAATACGTCATACCCGGATATGTCGCTCAAAAAAGGTCATACCGGGTATGTCGCTCAAAAGTGGTCAAACTTGTGTATGTCGCTCAAAGTGGGCCATACGGTGGTGTGTCACTCAAAAAAGGTCATTCGGCGTATGTAGCTCAAAAAATTTCATACCCGGGTATGATGCTCAAAACACGTCATACCCGGGTATGTCGCTGAAAAAAGGTCATACCAGGTATGTCGCTCAAAAGTGTTCAAACTTGTGTATGTCGCTCAAAATAGGCCATACGGTGTTTTGTCACTCAAAAAAGGTCATTCGGGGTATGTAGCTAAAAAAATTTCATACCTGGGTATGATGCTCAAAACACGTCATACCCGGATATGTCGCTCAAAAAAGGTCATACCGGGTATGTCGCTCAAAAGTGGTCAAACTTGTGTATGTCGCTCAAAATGGTCCATACAGTGGTGTGTCACTCAAAAAAGATCATTCGGCGTATGTAGCTCAAAAAATTTCATACCCGGGTATGATGCTCAAAACACGTCATACCCGGGTATGTCGCTCAAAAAAGGTCATACCGGGTACGTCGCTCAAAAGTGGTCAAACTTGTGTATGTCGCTCAAAATGGGCCATACGGTGGTGTGTCACTCAAAAAAGGTCATTCGGGGTATGTAGCTCAAAAAAGTTCATACCTGGGTATGATGCTCAAAACACGTCATACCCGGATATGTCGCTTAAAAAAGGTCATACCAGGTATGTCGCTCAAAAGTGGTCATATGCACGTATGTCGCTCAAAATAGGCCATACGGTGGTGTGTCACTCAAAAAAGGTCATTCGGGGTATGTAGCTCAAAAAATTTCATACCTGGGTATGATGCTCAAAACACGTCATACCCGGATATGTCGCTCAAAAAAGGTCATACCGGGTATGTCGCTCAAAAGTGGTCAAACTTGTGTATGTCGCTCAAAATGGGCCATACAGTGGTGTGTCACTCAAAAAAGATCATTCCGCGTATGTCGCTCAAAAAAGGTCATACCGGGTATGTCGCTCAAAAGTGGTCATATGCGCGTATGTCGCTCAAAATAGGCCATACGGTGGTGTGTCACTCAAAAAAGGTCATTCGGGGTATGTAGCTCAAAAAATTTCATACCTGGGTATGATGCTCAAAACACGTCATACGCGGATATGTCGCTCAAAAGTGGTCAAACTTGTGTATGTCGCTCAAAATGGGCCATACGGTGGTGTGTCACTCAAAAAAGGTCATTCGGCATATGTAGCTCAAAAAATTTCATACCCGGGTATGATGCTCAAAACATGTCATACCCGGGTATGTCGCTCAAAAAAGGTCATACCGGGTATGTCGCTCAAAAGTGGTCATATGCGCGTATGTCGCTCAAAATAGGCCATACGGTGGTGTGTCACTCAAAAAAGCTCATTCGGCGTATGTAGCTCAAAAAATTTCATACCCGGGTATGATGCTCAAAACACGTCATACCCGGGTATGTCGCTCAAAAAGGTCATACCGGGTATGTCGCTCAAAAGTGTTCAAAATTGTGTATGTCGCTCAAAATGGGCCATACAGTGGTGTGTCACTCAAAAAAGGTCATTGGGCGTATGTAGCTCAAAAAATTTCCTACCTGGGTATGATGCTCAAAACACGTCATACCCGGGTATGTCGCTCAAAAAAGGTCATACCAGGTATGTCGCTCAAAAGTGTTCAAACTTGTGTATGTCGCTCAAAATAGGCCATACGGTGTTGTGTCACTCAAAAAAGGTCATTCGGGGTATGTAGCTCAAAAAATTTCATACCTGGGTATGATGCTCAAAACACGTCATACCCGGGTATGTCGCTCAAAAAAGGTCATACCAGGTATGTCGCTCAAAAGTGTTCAAACTTGTGTATGTCGCTCAAAATAGGCCATACGGTGTTGTGTCACTCAAAAAAGGTCATTCGGGGTATGTAGCTCAAAAAATTTCATACCTGGGTATGATGCTCAAAACACGTGCTACCCGGATATGTCGCTCAAAAAAGGTCATACCGGGTATGTCGCTCAAAAGTGTTCAAACTTGTGTATGTCGCTCAAAATAGGCCATACGGTGTTGTGTCACTCAAAAAAGGTCATTCGGGGTATGTAGCTCAAAAAATTTCATACCTGGGTATGATGCTCAAAACACGTGCTACCCGGATATGTCGCTCAAAAAAGGTCATACCGGGTATGTCGCTCAAAAGTGGTCATATGCGCGTATGTCGCTCAAAATAGGCCATACGGTGGTGTGTCACTCAAAAAAGGTCATTCGGGGTATGTAGCTCAAAAAATGTCATACCTGGGTATGATGCTCAAAACACGTCATACCCGGATATGTCGCTCAAAAAGGTCATACCGGGTATGTCGCTCAAAAGTGGTCAAACTTGTGTATGTCGCTCAAAATGGGCCATACGGTGGTGTGTCACTCAAAAAAGGTCATTCGGCGTATGTAGCTCAAAAAATTTCATACCCGGGTATGATGCTCAAAACACGTCATACCCGGGTATGTCGCTCAAAAAAGGTCATACCGGGTACGTCGCTCAAAAGTGTTCAAACTTGTGTATGTCACTCAAAATAGGCTATACGGTGGTGTGTCACTCAAAAAAGGTCACTCGGGGTATGTAGCTCAAAAAATTTCATACCTGGGTATGATGCTCAAAACACGTCATACCCGGATATGTCGCTCAAAAAAGGTCATACCGGGTATGTCGCTCAAAAGTGGTCAAACTTGTATATGTTGCTCAAAATAGGCCATACGGTGGTGTGTCACTCAAAAAAGGTCATTCGTCGTATGTAGCTCAAAAAATTTTATATCCGGGTATGATGCTAAAAACACGTCATACCCGGGTATGTCGCTCAAAAAAGGTCATACCGGGTATGTCCCTCGAAAGTGGTCAAACTTGTGTATGTCGCTCAAAGTGGGCCATACGGTGGTGTGTCACTCAAAAAAGGTCATTCGGCGTATGTAGCTCAAAAAATTTCATACCCGGGTATGATGCTCAAAACACGTCATACCCGGGTATGTCGCTCAAAAAAGGTCATACCAGGTATGTCGCTCAAAAGTGTTCAAACTTGTGTATGTCGCTCAAAATAGGCCATACGGTGTTGTGTCACTCAAAAAAGGTCATTCGGGGTATGTAGCTCAAAAAATTTCATACCTGGGTATGATGCTCAAAACACGTGCTACCCGGATATGTCGCTCAAAAAAGGTCATACCGGGTATGTCGCTCAAAAGTGGTCATATGCGCGTATGTCGCTCAAAATAGGCCATACGGTGGTGTGTCACTCAAAAAAGGTCATTCGGGGTATGTAGCTCAAAAAATTTCATACCTGGGTATGATGCTCAAAACACGTCATACCCGGATATGTCGCTCAAAAAGGTCATACCGGGTATGTCGCTCAAAAGTGGTCAAACTTGTGTATGTCGCTCAAAATGGGCCATACGGTGGTGTGTCACTCAAAAAAGGTCATTCGGCATATGTAGCTCAAAAAATTTCATACCCGGGTATGATGCTCAAAACACGTCATACCCGGGTATGTCGCTCAAAAAAGGTCATACCGGGTACGTCGCTCAAAAGTGTTCAAACTTGTGTATGTCACTCAAAATAGGCTATACGGTGGTGTGTCACTCAAAAAAGGTCACTCGGGGTATGTAGCTAAAAAAATTTCATACCTGGGTATGATGCTCAAAACACGTCATACCCGGATATGGCGCTTAAAAAAGGTCATACCAGGTATGTCGCTCAAAAGTGGTCATATGCACGTATGTCGCTCAAAATAGGCCATACGGTGGTGTGTCACTCAAAAAAGGTCATTCGGGGTATGTAGCTCAAAAAAGTTCATACCTGGGTATGATGCTCAAAACACGTCATAACCGGATATGTCGCTTAAAAAAGGTCATACCAGGTATGTCGCTCAAAAGTGGTCATATGCACGTATGTCGCTCAAAATAGGCCATACGGTGGTGTGTCACTCAAAAAAGGTCATTCGGGGTATGTAGCTCAAAAAATTTCATACCTGGGTATGATGCTCAAAATACGTCATACCCGGATATGTCGCTCAAAAAAGGTCATACCGGGTATGTCGCTCAAAAGTGGTCAAACTTGTGTATGTCGCTCAAAGTGGGCCATACGGTGGTGTGTCACTCAAAAAAGGTCATTCGGCGTATGTAGCTCAAAAAATTTCATACCCGGGTATGATGCTCAAAACACGTCATACCCGGGTATGTCGCTCAAAAAAGGTCATACCAGGTATGTCGCTCAAAAGTGTTCAAACTTGTGTATGTCGCTCAAAATAGGCCATACGGTGTTGTGTCACTCAAAAAAGGTCATTCGGGGTATGTAGCTCAAAAAATTTCATACCTGGGTATGATGCTCAAAACACGTCATACCCGGATATGTCGCTCAAAAAAGGTCATACCGGGTATGTCGCTCAAAAGTGGTCAAACTTGTGTATGTCGCTCAAAATGGGCCATACAGTGGTGTGTCACTCAAAAAAGATCATTCGGCGTATGTAGCTCAAAAAATTTCATACCCGGGTATGATGCTCAAAACACGTCATACCCGGGTATGTCGCTCAAAAAAGGTCATACCGGGTACGTCGCTCAAAAGTGGTCAAACTTGTGTATGTCGCTCAAAATGGGCCATACGGTGGTGTGTCACTCAAAAAAGGTCATTCGGGGTATGTAGCTCAAAAAATTTCATACCTGGGTATGATGCTCAAAACACGTGCTACCCGGATATGTCGCTCAAAAAAGGTCATACCGGGTATGTCGCTCAAAAGTGTTCAAACTTGTGTATGTCGCTCAAAATAGGCCATACGGTGTTGTGTCACTCAAAAAAGGTCATTCGGGGTATGTAGCTCAAAAAATTTCATACCTGGGTATGATGCTCAAAACACGTGCTACCCGGATATGTCGCTCAAAAAAGGTCATACCGGGTATGTCGCTCAAAAGTGGTCATATGCGCGTATGTCGCTCAAAATAGGCCATACGGTGGTGTGTCACTCAAAAAAGGTCATTCGGGGTATGTAGCTCAAAAAATGTCATACCTGGGTATGATGCTCAAAACACGTCATACCCGGATATGTCGCTCAAAAAGGTCATACCGGGTATGTCGCTCAAAAGTGGTCAAACTTGTGTATGTCGCTCAAAATGGGCCATACGGTGGTGTGTCACTCAAAAAAGGTCATTCGGCGTATGTAGCTCAAAAAATTTCATACCCGGGTATGATGCTCAAAACACGTCATACCCGGGTATGTCGCTCAAAAAAGGTCATACCGGGTACGTCGCTCAAAAGTGTTCAAACTTGTGTATGTCACTCAAAATAGGCTATACGGTGGTGTGTCACTCAAAAAAGGTCACTCGGGGTATGTAGCTCAAAAAATTTCATACCTGGGTATGATGCTCAAAACACGTCATACCCGGATATGTCGCTCAAAAAAGGTCATACCGGGTATGTCGCTCAAAAGTGGTCAAACTTGTATATGTTGCTCAAAATAGGCCATACGGTGGTGTGTCACTCAAAAAAGGTCATTCGTCGTATGTAGCTCAAAAAATTTTATATCCGGGTATGATGCTAAAAACACGTCATACCCGGGTATGTTGCTCAAAAAAGGTCATACCAGGTATGTCGCTCAAAAGTGTTCAAACTTGTGTATGTCGCTCAAAATAGGCCATACGGTGTTGTGTCACTCAAAAAAGGTCATTCGGGGTATGTAGCTCAAAAAATTTCATACCTGGGTATGATGCTCAAAACACGTCATACCCGGGTATGTCGCTCAAAAAAGGTCATACCGGGTATGTCCCTCGAAAGTGGTCAAACTTGTGTATGTCGCTCAAAGTGGGCCATACGGTGGTGTGTCACTCAAAAAAGGTCATTCGGCGTATGTAGCTCAAAAAATTTCATACCCGGGTATGATGCTCAAAACACGTCATACCCGGGTATGTTGCTCAAAAAAGGTCATACCAGGTATGTCGCTCAAAAGTGTTCAAACTTGTGTATGTCGCTCAAAATAGGCCATACGGTGTTGTGTCACTCAAAAAAGGTCATTCGGGGTATGTAGCTCAAAAAATTTCATACCTGGGTATGATGCTCAAAACACGTGCTACCCGGATATGTCGCTCAAAAAAGGTCATACCGGGTATGTCGCTCAAAAGTGGTCATATGCGCGTATGTCGCTCAAAATAGGCCATACGGTGGTGTGTCACTCAAAAAAGGTCATTCGGGGTATGTAGCTCAAAAAATTTCATACCTGGGTATGATGCTCAAAACACGTCATACCCGGATATGTCGCTCAAAAAATGTCATACCGGGTATGTCGCTCAAAAGTGGTCAAACTTGTGTATGTCGCTCAAAATGGGCCATACGGTGGTGTGTCACTCAAAAAAGGTCATTCGGCGTATGTAGCTCAAAAAATTTCATACCTGGGTATGATGCTCAAAACACGTCATACCCGGGTATGTCGCTCAAAAAAGGTCATACCGGGTATGTCCCTCGAAAGTGGTCAAACTTGTGTATGTCGCTCAAAATGGGCCATACAGTGGTGTGTCACTCAAAAAAGGTCATTCAGGGTATGTAGCTCAAAAATTTTTATACCCGGGTATGATGCTCAAAACACGTCATACCCGGTTATGTCGCTCAAAAAAGGTCATACTGGGTATGTCGCTCAAAAGTGTTCAAAATTGTGTATGTCGCTCAAAATGGGCCATACAGTGGTGTGTCACTCAAAAAAGGTCATTGGGCGTATGTAGCTCAAAAAATCTCATACCTGGGTATGATGCTCAAAACACGTCATACCCGGATATGTCGCTCAAAAAAGGTCATACCGGGTATGTCGCTCAAAAGTGTTCAAACTTGTGTATGTTGCTCAAAATGGGCCATACGGCAGTGTGTCACTCAAAAAATGTCATTCGGCGTATGTAGCTCAAAAAATTTCATATCCGGGTATGATGCTCAAAACACGTCATACCCGGGTATGTCGCTCAAAAAAGGTCATACCGGGTACGTCGCTCAAAAGTGGTCAAACTTGTGTATGTCGCTCAAAATGGGCCATACGGTGGTGTGTCACTCAAAAAAGGTCATTCGGGGTATGTAGCTCAAAAAAGTTCATACCTGGGTATGATGCTCAAAACACGTCATACCCGGATATGTCGCTTAAAAAAGGTCATACCAGGTATGTCGCTCAAAAGTGGTCATATGCACGTATGTCGCTCAAAATAGGCCATACGGTGGTGTGTCACTCAAAAAAGGTAATTCGGGGTATGTAGCTCAAAAAATTTCATACCTGGGTATGATGCTCAAAATACGTCATACCCGGATATGTCGCTCAAAAAAGGTCATACCGGGTATGTCGCTCAAAAGTGGTCAAACTTGTGTATGTCGCTCAAAGTGGGCCATACGGTGGTGTGTCACTCAAAAAAGGTCATTCGGCGTATGTAGCTCAAAAAATTTCATACCCGGGTATGATGCTCAAAACACGTCATACCCGGATATGTCACTCAAAAAAGGTCATACCGGGTATGTCGCTCAAAAGTGGTCAAACTTGTGTATGTCGCTCAAAATGGGCCATACAGTGGTGTGTCACTCAAAAAAGATCATTCGGCGTATGTAGCTCAAAAAATTTCATACCCGGGTATGATGCTCAAAACACGTCATACCCGGGTATGTCGCTCCAAAAAGGTCATACCGGGTACGTCGCTCAAAAGTGGTCAAACTTGTGTATGTCTCTCAAAATGGGCCATACGGTGGTGTGTCACTCAAAAAAGGTCATTCGGGGTATGTAGCTCAAAAAAGTTCATACCTGGGTATGATGCTCAAAACATGTCATACCCGGATATGTCGCTTAAAAAAGGTCATACCAGGTATGTCGCTCAAAAGTGGTAATATGCACGTATGTCGCTCAAAATAGGCCATACGGTGGTGTGTCACTCAAAAAAGGTCATTCGGGGTATGTAGCTCAAAAAATTTCATACCTGGGTATGATGCTCAAAATACGTCATACCCGGATATGTCGCTCAAAAAAGGTCATACCGGGTATGTCGCTCAAAAGTGGTCAAACTTGTGTATGTCGCTCAAAGTGGGCCATACGGTGGTGTGTCACTCAAAAAAGGTCATTCGGCGTATGTAGCTCAAAAAATTTCATACCCGGGTATGATGCTCAAAACACGTCATACCCGGATATGTCGCTCAAAAAAGGTCATACCGGGTATGTCGCTCAAAAGTGGTCAAACTTGTGTATGTCGCTCAAAATGGGCCATACAGTGGTGTGCCACTCAAAAAAGATCATTCGGCGTATGTAGCTCAAAAAATTTCATACCTGGGTATGATGCTCAAAACACGTCATACCCGGATATGTCGCTCAAAAAAGGTCATACCGGGTATGTCGCTCAAAAGTGGTCAAACTTGTGTATGTCGCTCAAAATGGGCCATACAGTGGTGTGCCACTCAAAAAAGATCATTCGGCGTATGTAGCTCAAAAAATTTCATACCCGGGTATGATGCTCAAAACACGTCATACCCGGGTATGTCGCTCAAAAAAGGTCATACCGGGTATGTCGCTCAAAAGTGGTCATATGCGCGTATGTCGCTCAAAATAGGCCATACGGTGGTGTGTCACTCAAAAAAGGTCATTCAGGGTATGTAGCTCAAAAAATTTCATACCCGGGTATGATGCTCAAAACACGTCATACCCGGGTATGTCGCTCAAAAAAGGTCATACCGGGTATGTCGCTCAAAAGTGGTCAAACTTGTGTATGTCGCTCAAAATGGGCCATACGATGGTGTGTCACTCAAAAAAGGTCATTCGGCATATGTAGCTCAAAAAATTTCATACCCGGGTATGATGCTCAAAACATGTCATACCCGGGTATGTCGCTCAAAAAAGGTCATACCGGGTATGTCGCTCAAAAGTGGTCATATGCGCGTATGTCGCTCAAAATAGGCCATACGGTGGTGTGTCACTCAAAAAAGCTCATTCGGCGTATGTAGCTCAAAAAATTTCATACCCGGGTATGATGCTCAAAACACGTCATACCCGGGTATGTCGCTCAAAAAAGGTCATACCGGGTATGTCGCTCAAAAGTGGTCATATGCGCGTATGTCGCTCAAAAAAGGTCATACCGGGTATGTCGCTCAAAAGTGGTCATATGCGCGTATGTCGCTCAAAATAGGCCATACGGTGGTGTGTCACTCAAAAAAGGTCATTCGGGGTATATAGCTCAAAAAATTTCATACCTAGGTATGATGCTCAAAACACGTCATACCCGGATATGTCGCTCAAAAGTGGTCAAACTTGTGTATGTCGCTCAAAATGGGCCATACGGTGGTGTGTCACTCAAAAAAGGTCATTCGGCGTATGTAGCTCAAAAAATTTCATACCCGGGTATGATGCTCAAAACACGTCATACCCGGGTATGTCGCTCAAAAAAGGTCATACCGGGTATGTCGCTCAAAAGTGTTCAAACTTGTGTATGTCACTCAAAATAGGCCATACGGTGGTGTGTCACTCAAAAAAGGGTCATTCGGGGTATGTCGTTCAAAAAAGGTCATACCGGGTATGTCGCTCAAAAGTGGTCAAACTTGTGTATGTCGATCAAAATGGGCCATACGGTGGTGTGTCACTCAAAAAAAGGTCATTCGGGGTATGTCGCTCAAAAAAGGTCATACCGGGTATGTCGCTCAAAAGTGGTCATATGCGCGTATGTCGCTCAAAATGGGCCATACGGTGGTGTGTCACTCAAAAAAGGTCATTCGGGGTATGTAGCTCAAAATATTTCATACCCGGGTATGATGCTCAAAACACGTCATACCCGGGTATGTCGCTCAAAAAAGGTCATACCGGGTATGTCGCTCAAAAGTGGTCAAACTTGTGTATGTCGCTCAAAATGGGCCATACGGTGGTGTGTCACTCAAAAAAGGTCATTCGGCGTATGTAGCTCAAAAAATTTCATACCCGGGTATGATGCTCAAAACACGTCACGTCACCCGGTATGACCTTTATGTCGCTCAAAAAAGGTCATACCGGGTACGTCGCTCAAAAGTGTTCAAACTTGTGTATGTCACTCAAAATAGGCTATACGGTGGTGTGTCACTCAAAAAAGGTCATTCGGGGTATGTAGCTCAAAAAATTTCATACCTGGGTATGATGCTCAAAACACGTCATACCCGGATATGTCGCTCAAAAAGGTCATACCGGGTATGTCGCTCAAAAGTGGTCAAACTTGTGTATGTCGCTCAAAATGGGCCATACGGTGGTGTGTCACTCAAAAAAGGTCATTCGGCGTATGTAGCTCAAAAAATTTCATACCCAGGTATGATGCTCAAAACACGTCATACCCGGGTATGTCGCTCAAAAAAGGTCATACCGGGTACGTCGCTCAAAAGTGTTCAAACTTGTGTATGTCACTCAAAATAGGCTATACGGTGGAGTGTCACTCAAAAAAGATCATTCAGGGTATGTAGCTCAAAAAATTTCATACCTGGGTATGATGCTCAAAACACGTCATACCCGGTTATGTCGATCAAAAAAGGTCATACCGGGTATGTCGCTCAAAAGTGGTCATATGCGCGTATGTCGCTCAAAATGGGCCATACGGTGGTGTGTCACTCAAAAAAGGTCATTTGGGGTATGTAGCTCAAAAAATTTCATAAATGGGTATGATGCTCAAAACACGTCATACCCGGATATGTCGCTCAAAAAAGGTCATACCGGGTATGTCGCTCAAAAGTGGTCAAACTTGTGTATGTCGCTCAAAATGGGCCATACGGTGGTGTGTCACTCAAAAAAGGTCATTCGGGGTATGTAGCTCAAAATATTTCATACCCGGGTATGATGCTCAAAACACGTCATACCCGGGTATGTCGCTCAAAAAAGGTCATACCGGGTATGTCGCTCAAAAGTGGTCATATGCGCGTATGTCGCTCAAAATAGGCCATACGGTGGTGTGTCACTCAAAAAAGGTCATTCGGGGTATGTAGCTCAAAAAATTTCATAAATGGGTATGATGCTCAAAACACGTCATACCCGGATATGTCGCTCAAAAAAGGTCATACCGGGTATGTCGCTCAAAAGTGGTCAAACTTGTGTATGTCGCTCAAAATGGGCCATACGGTGGTGTGTCACTCAAAAAAGGTCATTCGGCGTATGTAGCTCAAAAAATTTCATACCCGGGTATGATGCTCAAAACACGTCATACCCGGGTATGTCGCTCAAAAAAGGTCATACCGGGTACGTCGCTCAAAAGTGTTCAAACTTGTGTATGTCACTCAAAATAGGCTATACGGTGGTGTGTCACTCAAAAAAGGTCATTCGGGGTATGTAGCTCAAAAAATTTCATACCTGGGTATGATGCTCAAAACACGTCATACCCGGATATGTCGCTCAAAAAGGTCATACCGGGTATGTCGCTCAAAAGTGGTCAAACTTGTGTATGTCGCTCAAAATGGGCCATACGGTGGTGTGTCACTCAAAAAAGGTCATTCGGCGTATGTAGCTCAAAAAATTTCATACCCGGGTATGATGCTCAAAACACGTCATACCCGGGTATGTCGCTCAAAAAAGGTCATACCGGGTACGTCGCTCAAAAGTGTTCAAACTTGTGTATGTCACTCAAAATAGGCTATACGGTGGTGTGTCACTCAAAAAAGGTCATTCGGGGTATGTAGCTCAAAAAATTTCATACCTGGGTATGATGCTCAAAACACGTCATACCCGGATATGTCGCTCAAAAAGGTCATACCGGGTATGTCGCTCAAAAGTGGTCAAACTTGTGTATGTCGCTCAAAATGGGCCATACGGTGGTGTGTCACTCAAAAAAGGTCATTCGGCGTATGTAGCTCAAAAAATTTCATACCCAGGTATGATGCTCAAAACACGTCATACCCGGGTATGTCGCTCAAAAAAGGTCATACCGGGTACGTCGCTCAAAAGTGTTCAAACTTGTGTATGTCACTCACAATAGGCTATACGGTGGTGTGTCACTCAAAAAAGGTCACTCGGGGTATGTAGCTCAAAAAATTTCATACCTGGGTATGATGCTCAAAACACGTCATACCCGGATATGTCGCTCAAAAAAGGTCATACCGGGAAACTTCGCTCAAAAGTGGTCAAACTTGTACATGTTGCTCAAAATGGGCCATACGGTGGTGTGTCACTCAAAAAAGGTCATTCGTCGTATGTAGCTCAAAAAATTTCATATCCGGGTATGATGCTAAAAACACGTCATACCCGGATATGTCGCTCAAAAAGGTCATACCGGGTATGTCGCTCAAAAGTGGTCAAACTTGTGTATGTCGCTCAAAATGGGCCATACAGTGGTGTGTCACTCAAAAAAGATCATTCGGCGTATGTAGCTCAAAAAATTTCATACCCGGGTATGATGCTCAAAACACGTCATACCCGGGTATGTCGCTCAAAAAAGGTCATACCGGGTACGTCGCTCAAAAGTGGTCAAACTTGTGTATGTCGCTCAAAATGGGCCATACGGTGGTGTGTCACTCAAAAAAGGTCATTCGGGGTATGTAGCTCAAAAAATTTCATACCTGGGTATGATGCTCAAAACACGTGCTACCCGGATATGTCGCTCAAAAAAGGTCATACCGGGTATGTCGCTCAAAAGTGTTCAAACTTGTGTATGTCGCTCAAAATAGGCCATACGGTGTTGTGTCACTCAAAAAAGGTCATTCGGGGTATGTAGCTCAAAAAATTTCATACCTGGGTATGATGCTCAAAACACGTGCTACCCGGATATGTCGCTCAAAAAAGGTCATACCGGGTATGTCGCTCAAAAGTGGTCATATGCGCGTATGTCGCTCAAAATAGGCCATACGGTGGTGTGTCACTCAAAAAAGGTCATTCGGGGTATGTAGCTCAAAAAATGTCATACCTGGGTATGATGCTCAAAACACGTCATACCCGGATATGTCGCTCAAAAAGGTCATACCGGGTATGTCGCTCAAAAGTGGTCAAACTTGTGTATGTCGCTCAAAATGGGCCATACGGTGGTGTGTCACTCAAAAAAGGTCATTCGGCGTATGTAGCTCAAAAAATTTCATACCCGGGTATGATGCTCAAAACACGTCATACCCGGGTATGTCGCTCAAAAAAGGTCATACCGGGTACGTCGCTCAAAAGTGTTCAAACTTGTGTATGTCACTCAAAATAGGCTATACGGTGGTGTGTCACTCAAAAAAGGTCACTCGGGGTATGTAGCTCAAAAAATTTCATACCTGGGTATGATGCTCAAAACACGTCATACCCGGATATGTCGCTCAAAAAAGGTCATACCGGGTATGTCGCTCAAAAGTGGTCAAACTTGTATATGTTGCTCAAAATAGGCCATACGGTGGTGTGTCACTCAAAAAAGGTCATTCGTCGTATGTAGCTCAAAAAATTTTATATCCGGGTATGATGCTAAAAACACGTCATACCCGGGTATGTCGCTCAAAAAAGGTCATACCGGGTATGTCCCTCGAAAGTGGTCAAACTTGTGTATGTCGCTCAAAGTGGGCCATACGGTGGTGTGTCACTCAAAAAAGGTCATTCGGCGTATGTAGCTCAAAAAATTTCATACCCGGGTATGATGCTCAAAACACGTCATACCCGGGTATGTTGCTCAAAAAAGGTCATACCAGGTATGTCGCTCAAAAGTGTTCAAACTTGTGTATGTCGCTCAAAATAGGCCATACGGTGTTGTGTCACTCAAAAAAGGTCATTCGGGGTATGTAGCTCAAAAAATTTCATACCTGGGTATGATGCTCAAAACACGTGCTACCCGGATATGTCGCTCAAAAAAGGTCATACCGGGTATGTCGCTCAAAAGTGGTCATATGCGCGTATGTCGCTCAAAATAGGCCATACGGTGGTGTGTCACTCAAAAAAGGTCATTCGGGGTATGTAGCTCAAAAAATTTCATACCTGGGTATGATGCTCAAAACACGTCATACCCGGATATGTCGCTCAAAAAATGTCATACCGGGTATGTCGCTCAAAAGTGGTCAAACTTGTGTATGTCGCTCAAAATGGGCCATACGGTGGTGTGTCACTCAAAAAAGGTCATTCGGCGTATGTAGCTCAAAAAATTTCATACCTGGGTATGATGCTCAAAACACGTCATACCCGGGTATGTCGCTCAAAAAAGGTCATACCGGGTATGTCCCTCGAAAGTGGTCAAACTTGTGTATGTCGCTCAAAATGGGCCATACAGTGGTGTGTCACTCAAAAAAGGTCATTCAGGGTATGTAGCTCAAAAATTTTTATACCCGGGTATGATGCTCAAAACACGTCATACCCGGTTATGTCGCTCAAAAAAGGTCATACTGGGTATGTCGCTCAAAAGTGTTCAAAATTGTGTATGTCGCTCAAAATGGGCCATACAGTGGTGTGTCACTCAAAAAAGGTCATTGGGCGTATGTAGCTCAAAAAATCTCATACCTGGGTATGATGCTCAAAACACGTCATACCCGGATATGTCGCTCAAAAAAGGTCATACCGGGTATGTCGCTCAAAAGTGTTCAAACTTGTGTATGTTGCTCAAAATGGGCCATACGGCAGTGTGTCACTCAAAAAATGTCATTCGGCGTATGTAGCTCAAAAAATTTCATATCCGGGTATGATGCTCAAAACACGTCATACCCGGGTATGTCGCTCAAAAAAGGTCATACCGGGTACGTCGCTCAAAAGTGGTCAAACTTGTGTATGTCGCTCAAAATGGGCCATACGGTGGTGTGTCACTCAAAAAAGGTCATTCGGGGTATGTAGCTCAAAAAAGTTCATACCTGGGTATGATGCTCAAAACACGTCATACCCGGATATGTCGCTTAAAAAAGGTCATACCAGGTATGTCGCTCAAAAGTGGTCATATGCACGTATGTCGCTCAAAATAGGCCATACGGTGGTGTGTCACTCAAAAAAGGTAATTCGGGGTATGTAGCTCAAAAAATTTCATACCTGGGTATGATGCTCAAAATACGTCATACCCGGATATGTCGCTCAAAAAAGGTCATACCGGGTATGTCGCTCAAAAGTGGTCAAACTTGTGTATGTCGCTCAAAGTGGGCCATACGGTGGTGTGTCACTCAAAAAAGGTCATTCGGCGTATGTAGCTCAAAAAATTTCATACCCGGGTATGATGCTCAAAACACGTCATACCCGGATATGTCACTCAAAAAAGGTCATACCGGGTATGTCGCTCAAAAGTGGTCAAACTTGTGTATGTCGCTCAAAATGGGCCATACAGTGGTGTGTCACTCAAAAAAGATCATTCGGCGTATGTAGCTCAAAAAATTTCATACCCGGGTATGATGCTCAAAACACGTCATACCCGGGTATGTCGCTCCAAAAAGGTCATACCGGGTACGTCGCTCAAAAGTGGTCAAACTTGTGTATGTCTCTCAAAATGGGCCATACGGTGGTGTGTCACTCAAAAAAGGTCATTCGGGGTATGTAGCTCAAAAAAGTTCATACCTGGGTATGATGCTCAAAACATGTCATACCCGGATATGTCGCTTAAAAAAGGTCATACCAGGTATGTCGCTCAAAAGTGGTAATATGCACGTATGTCGCTCAAAATAGGCCATACGGTGGTGTGTCACTCAAAAAAGGTCATTCGGGGTATGTAGCTCAAAAAATTTCATACCTGGGTATGATGCTCAAAATACGTCATACCCGGATATGTCGCTCAAAAAAGGTCATACCGGGTATGTCGCTCAAAAGTGGTCAAACTTGTGTATGTCGCTCAAAGTGGGCCATACGGTGGTGTGTCACTCAAAAAAGGTCATTCGGCGTATGTAGCTCAAAAAATTTCATACCCGGGTATGATGCTCAAAACACGTCATACCCGGATATGTCGCTCAAAAAAGGTCATACCGGGTATGTCGCTCAAAAGTGGTCAAACTTGTGTATGTCGCTCAAAATGGGCCATACAGTGGTGTGCCACTCAAAAAAGATCATTCGGCGTATGTAGCTCAAAAAATTTCATACCTGGGTATGATGCTCAAAACACGTCATACCCGGATATGTCGCTCAAAAAAGGTCATACCGGGTATGTCGCTCAAAAGTGGTCAAACTTGTGTATGTCGCTCAAAATGGGCCATACAGTGGTGTGCCACTCAAAAAAGATCATTCGGCGTATGTAGCTCAAAAAATTTCATACCCGGGTATGATGCTCAAAACACGTCATACCCGGGTATGTCGCTCAAAAAAGGTCATACCGGGTATGTCGCTCAAAAGTGGTCATATGCGCGTATGTCGCTCAAAATAGGCCATACGGTGGTGTGTCACTCAAAAAAGGTCATTCAGGGTATGTAGCTCAAAAAATTTCATACCCGGGTATGATGCTCAAAACACGTCATACCCGGGTATGTCGCTCAAAAAAGGTCATACCGGGTATGTCGCTCAAAAGTGGTCAAACTTGTGTATGTCGCTCAAAATGGGCCATACGATGGTGTGTCACTCAAAAAAGGTCATTCGGCATATGTAGCTCAAAAAATTTCATACCCGGGTATGATGCTCAAAACATGTCATACCCGGGTATGTCGCTCAAAAAAGGTCATACCGGGTATGTCGCTCAAAAGTGGTCATATGCGCGTATGTCGCTCAAAATAGGCCATACGGTGGTGTGTCACTCAAAAAAGCTCATTCGGCGTATGTAGCTCAAAAAATTTCATACCCGGGTATGATGCTCAAAACACGTCATACCCGGGTATGTCGCTCAAAAAAGGTCATACCGGGTATGTCGCTCAAAAGTGGTCATATGCGCGTATGTCGCTCAAAAAAGGTCATACCGGGTATGTCGCTCAAAAGTGGTCATATGCGCGTATGTCGCTCAAAATAGGCCATACGGTGGTGTGTCACTCAAAAAAGGTCATTCGGGGTATATAGCTCAAAAAATTTCATACCTAGGTATGATGCTCAAAACACGTCATACCCGGATATGTCGCTCAAAAGTGGTCAAACTTGTGTATGTCGCTCAAAATGGGCCATACGGTGGTGTGTCACTCAAAAAAGGTCATTCGGCGTATGTAGCTCAAAAAATTTCATACCCGGGTATGATGCTCAAAACACGTCATACCCGGGTATGTCGCTCAAAAAAGGTCATACCGGGTATGTCGCTCAAAAGTGTTCAAACTTGTGTATGTCACTCAAAATAGGCCATACGGTGGTGTGTCACTCAAAAAAGGGTCATTCGGGGTATGTCGTTCAAAAAAGGTCATACCGGGTATGTCGCTCAAAAGTGGTCAAACTTGTGTATGTCGATCAAAATGGGCCATACGGTGGTGTGTCACTCAAAAAAAGGTCATTCGGGGTATGTCGCTCAAAAAAGGTCATACCGGGTATGTCGCTCAAAAGTGGTCATATGCGCGTATGTCGCTCAAAATGGGCCATACGGTGGTGTGTCACTCAAAAAAGGTCATTCGGGGTATGTAGCTCAAAATATTTCATACCCGGGTATGATGCTCAAAACACGTCATACCCGGGTATGTCGCTCAAAAAAGGTCATACCGGGTATGTCGCTCAAAAGTGGTCAAACTTGTGTATGTCGCTCAAAATGGGCCATACGGTGGTGTGTCACTCAAAAAAGGTCATTCGGCGTATGTAGCTCAAAAAATTTCATACCCGGGTATGATGCTCAAAACACGTCACGTCACCCGGTATGACCTTTATGTCGCTCAAAAAAGGTCATACCGGGTACGTCGCTCAAAAGTGTTCAAACTTGTGTATGTCACTCAAAATAGGCTATACGGTGGTGTGTCACTCAAAAAAGGTCATTCGGGGTATGTAGCTCAAAAAATTTCATACCTGGGTATGATGCTCAAAACACGTCATACCCGGATATGTCGCTCAAAAAGGTCATACCGGGTATGTCGCTCAAAAGTGGTCAAACTTGTGTATGTCGCTCAAAATGGGCCATACGGTGGTGTGTCACTCAAAAAAGGTCATTCGGCGTATGTAGCTCAAAAAATTTCATACCCAGGTATGATGCTCAAAACACGTCATACCCGGGTATGTCGCTCAAAAAAGGTCATACCGGGTACGTCGCTCAAAAGTGTTCAAACTTGTGTATGTCACTCAAAATAGGCTATACGGTGGAGTGTCACTCAAAAAAGATCATTCAGGGTATGTAGCTCAAAAAATTTCATACCTGGGTATGATGCTCAAAACACGTCATACCCGGTTATGTCGATCAAAAAAGGTCATACCGGGTATGTCGCTCAAAAGTGGTCATATGCGCGTATGTCGCTCAAAATGGGCCATACGGTGGTGTGTCACTCAAAAAAGGTCATTTGGGGTATGTAGCTCAAAAAATTTCATAAATGGGTATGATGCTCAAAACACGTCATACCCGGATATGTCGCTCAAAAAAGGTCATACCGGGTATGTCGCTCAAAAGTGGTCAAACTTGTGTATGTCGCTCAAAATGGGCCATACGGTGGTGTGTCACTCAAAAAAGGTCATTCGGGGTATGTAGCTCAAAATATTTCATACCCGGGTATGATGCTCAAAACACGTCATACCCGGGTATGTCGCTCAAAAAAGGTCATACCGGGTATGTCGCTGAAAAGTGGTCATATGCGCGTATGTCGCTCAAAATAGGCCATACGGTGGTGTGTCACTCAAAAAAGGTCATTCGGGGTATGTAGCTCAAAAAATTTCATAAATGGGTATGATGCTCAAAACACGTCATACCCGGATATGTCGCTCAAAAAAGGTCATACCGGGTATGTCGCTCAAAAGTGGTCAAACTTGTGTATGTCGCTCAAAATGGGCCATACGGTGGTGTGTCACTCAAAAAAGGTCATTCGGCGTATGTAGCTCAAAAAATTTCATACCCGGGTATGATGCTCAAAACACGTCATACCCGGGTATGTCGCTCAAAAAAGGTCATACCGGGTACGTCGCTCAAAAGTGTTCAAACTTGTGTATGTCACTCAAAATAGGCTATACGGTGGTGTGTCACTCAAAAAAGGTCATTCGGGGTATGTAGCTCAAAAAATTTCATACCTGGGTATGATGCTCAAAACACGTCATACCCGGATATGTCGCTCAAAAAGGTCATACCGGGTATGTCGCTCAAAAGTGGTCAAACTTGTGTATGTCGCTCAAAATGGGCCATACGGTGGTGTGTCACTCAAAAAAGGTCATTCGGCGTATGTAGCTCAAAAAATTTCATACCCAGGTATGATGCTCAAAACACGTCATACCCGGGTATGTCGCTCAAAAAAGGTCATACCGGGTACGTCGCTCAAAAGTGTTCAAACTTGTGTATGTCACTCACAATAGGCTATACGGTGGTGTGTCACTCAAAAAAGGTCACTCGGGGTATGTAGCTCAAAAAATTTCATACCTGGGTATGATGCTCAAAACACGTCATACCCGGATATGTCGCTCAAAAAAGGTCATACCGGGAAACTTCGCTCAAAAGTGGTCAAACTTGTACATGTTGCTCAAAATGGGCCATACGGTGGTGTGTCACTCAAAAAAGGTCATTCGTCGTATGTAGCTCAAAAAATTTCATATCCGGGTATGATGCTAAAAACACGTCATACCCGGATATGTCGCTCAAAAAGGTCATACCGGGTATGTCGCTCAAAAGTGGTCAAACTTGTGTATGTCGCTCAAAATGGGCCATACGGTGGTGTGTCACTCAAAAAAGGTCATTCGGCGTATGTAGCTCAAAAAATTTCATACCCAGGTATGATGCTCAAAACACGTCATACCCGGGTATGTCGCTCAAAAAAGGTCATACCGGGTACGTCGCTCAAAAGTGTTCAAACTTGTGTATGTCACTCAAAATAGGCTATACGGTGGTGTGTCACTCAAAAAAGGTCATTCGGGGTATGTAGCTCAAAAAATTTCATACCTGGGTATGATGCTCAAAACACGTCATACCCGGATATGTCGCTCAAAAAAGGTCATACCGGGTATGTCGCTCAAAAGTGGTCAAACTTGTGTATGTCGCTCAAAATGGGCCATACGGTGTTGTGTCACTCAAAAAAGGTCATTCGGGATATGTAGCTCAAAAAATTTCATACCCGTGTATGATGCTCAAAACACTTCATACCCGGGTATGTCGCTCAAAAACGTCATACCGAGTATGTCGCTCAAAAGTGGTCATATGCGCGTATGTCGCTCAAAATAGGCCATACGGTGGTGTGTCACTCAAAAAAGATCATTCGGCGTATGTAGCTCAAAAAATGTCATACCTGGGTATGATGCTCAAAACACGTCATACCCGGATATGTCGCTCAAAAAAGGTCATACCTGGTATGTCGCTCAAAAGTGGTCAAACTTGTGTATGTCGCTCAAAATGGGCCATACAGTGGTGTGTCACTCAAAAAAGGTCATTCGGGGTATATAGCTCAAAAAATTTCATACCTGGGTATGATGCTCAAAACACGTCATACCCGGATATGTCGCTCAAAAAAGGTCATACCTGGTATGTCGCTCAAAAGTGGTCAAACTTGTGTATGTCGCTCAAAATGGGCCATACAGTGGTGTGTCACTCAAAAAAGATCATTCGGCGTATGTAGCTCAAAAAATTTCATACCCGGGTATGATGCTCAAAACACGTCATACCCGGGTATGTCACTCAAAAAAGTTCATACCGGGTATGTCGCTCAAAAGTGTTCAAACTTGTGTATGTCGCTAAAAATAGGCCATACGGTGGTGTGTCACTCAAAAAAGATCATTCGGCGTATGTAGCTCAAAAAATGTCATACCTGGGTATGATGCTCAAAACACGTCATACCCGGATATGTCGCTCAAAAAAGGTCATACCTGGTATGTCGCTCAAAAGTGGTCAAACTTGTGTATGTCGCTCAAAATGGGCCATACAGTGGTGTGTCACTCAAAAAAGATCATTCGGCGTATGTAGCTCAAAAAATTTCATACCTGGGTATGATGCTCAAAACACGTCATACCCGGATATGTCGCTCAAAAAAGGTCATACCTGGTATGTCGCTCAAAAGTGGTCAAACTTGTGTATGTCGCTCAAAATGGGCCATACAGTGGTGTGTCACTCAAAAAAGATCATTCGGCGTATGTAGCTCAAAAAATTTCATACCCGGGTATGATGCTCAAAACACGTCATACCCGGGTATGTCGCTCAAAAAAGGTCATACCGGGTATGTCGCTCAAAAGTGGTCATATGCGCGTATGTCGCTCAAAATAGGCCATACGGTGGTGTGTCACTCAAAAAAGGTCATTCGGGGTATATAGCTCAAAAAATTTCATACCTGGGTATGATGCTCAAAACACGTCATACCCGGATATGTCGCTCAAAAAGGTCATACCGAGTATGTCGCTCAAAAGTGGTCATATGCGCGTATGTCGCTCAAAATAGTCCATACGGTGGTGTGTCACTCAAAAAAGATCATTCGGCGTATGTAGCTCAAAAAATGTCGCTCAAAAGTGTTCAAACTTGTGTATGTTGCTCAAAATGGGCCATACGGTGGTGTGTCACTCAAAAAAGGTCATTCGGCGTATGTAGCTCAAAAAATGTCATATCCGGGTATGATGCTCAAAACACGTCATACCCGGATATGTCGCTCAAAAAAGGTCATACCTGGTATGTCGCTCAAAAGTGGTCAAACTTGTGTATGTCGCTCAAAATGGGCCATACAGTGGTGTGTCACTCAAAAAAGATCATTCGGCGTATGTAGCTCAAAAAATTTCATACCCGGGTATGATGCTCAAAACACGTCATACCCGGGTATGTCGCTCAAAAAAGGTCATACCGGGTATGTCGCTCAAAAGTGGTCATATGCGCGTATGTCGCTCAAAATAGGCCATACGGTGGTGTGTCACTCAAAAAAGGTCATTCGGGGTATATAGCTCAAAAAATTTCATACCTGGGTATGATGCTCAAAACACGTCATACCCGGATATGTCGCTCAAAAAGGTCATACCGAGTATGTCGCTCAAAAGTGGTCATATGCGCGTATGTCGCTCAAAATAGTCCATACGGTGGTGTGTCACTCAAAAAAGATCATTCGGCGTATGTAGCTCAAAAAATGTCATACCTGGGTATGATGCTCAAAACACGTCATACCCGGATATGTCGCTCAAAAAGGTCATACCGGGTATGTCGCTCAAAAGTGTTCAAACTTGTGTATGTTGCTCAAAATGGGCCATACGGTGGTGTGTCACTCAAAAAAGGTCATTCGGCGTATGTAGCTCAAAAAATGTCATATCCGGGTATGATGCTCAAAACACGTCATACCCGGATATGTCGCTCAAAAAAGGTCATACCTGGTATGTCGCTCAAAAGTGGTCAAACTTGTGTATGTCGCTCAAAATGGGCCATACAGTGGTGTGTCACTCAAAAAAGATCATTCGGCGTATGTAGCTCAAAAAATTTCATACCCGGGTATGATGCTCAAAACACGTCATACCCGGGTATGTCGCTCAAAAAAGGTCATACCGGGTATGTCGCTCAAAAGTGGTCATATGCGCGTATGTCGCTCAAAATAGGCCATACGGTGGTGTGTCACTCAAAAAAGGTCATTCGGGGTATGTAGCTCAAAAAATTTCATACCTGGGTATGATGCTCAAAACACGTCATACCCGGATATGTCGCTCAAAAAGGTCATACCGAGTATGTCGCTCAAAAGTGGTCATATGCGCGTATGTCGCTCAAAATAGGCCATACGGTGGTGTGTCACTCAAAAAAGATCATTCAGCGTATGTAGCTCAAAAAATTTCATACCTGGGTATGATGCTCAAAACACGTCATACCCGGATATGTCGCTCAAAATAGGTCATACCGGGTATGTCGCTCAAAAGTGTTCAAACTTGTGTATGTTGCTCAAAATGGGCCATACGGTGGTGTGTCACTCAAAAAAGGTCATTCGGCGTATGTAGCTCAAAAAATTTCATACCCGGGTATGATGCTCAAAACACGTCATACCCGGGTATGTCACTCAAAAAAGTTCATACCGGGTATGTCGCTCAAAAGTGTTCAAACTTGTGTATGTCGCTAAAAATAGGCCATACGGTGGTGTGTCACTCAAAAAAGGTCATTCGGGGTATGTAGCTCAAAAAATTTCATACCTGGGTATGATGCTCAAAACACGTCATACCCGGATATGACGTTCAAAACACGTCATACCCGGGTATGTCACTCAAAAAAGGTCATACCGGGTATGTCGCTCAAAAGTGGTCATATGCCCGTATGTCACTCAAAATAGGCCATACGGTGGTGTGTCACTCAAAAAAGGTCATTCGGGGTATGTAGCTCAAAAAATTTCATACCTGGGTATGATGCTCAAAACACGTCATACCCGGATATGACGTTCAAAAAAGGTCATACCGGGTATGTCGCTCAAAAGTGGTCAAACTTGTATATGTCGCTCAAAATGGGCCATACGGTGTTGTGTCACTCAAAAAAGGTCATTCGGGATATGTAGCTCAAAAAATTTCATACCTTGGTATGATGCTCAAAACACGTCATACCCGGGTATGTCGCTCAAAAAAGGTCATACCGGGTATGTCGCTCAAAAGTGGTCAAACTTGTGTATGTCGCTCAAAATGGGCCATACGTTGGTGTGTCACTCAAAAAAGGTCATTCGGCGTATGTAGCTCAAAAAATTTCATACCCGTGTATGATGCTCAAAACACGTCATACCCGGATATGTCGCTCAAAAAAGGTCATACCTGGTATGTCGCTCAAAAGTGGTGAAACTTGTGTATGTCGCTCAAAATGGGCCATACAGTGGTGTGTCACTCAAAAAAGATCATTCGGCGTATGTAGCTCAAAAAATTTCATACCTGGGTATGATGCTCAAAACACGTCATACCCGGATATGTCGCTCAAAAAAGGTCATACCTGGTATGTCGCTCAAAAGTGGTCAAACTTGTGTATGTCGCTCAAAATGGGCCATACAGTGGTGTGTCACTCAAAAAAGATCATTCGGCGTATGTAGCTCAAAAAATTTCATACCCGGGTATGATGCTCAAAACACGTTATACCCGGGTATGTCGCTCAAAAAAGGTCATACCGGGTATGTCGCTCAAAAGTGGTCAAATGCGCGTATGTCGCTCAAAATAGGCCATACGGTGGTGTGTCACTCAAAAAAGATCATTCGGCGTATGTAGCTCAAAAAATGTCATACCCGGGTATGATGCTCAAAACACGTCATACCCGGGTATGTCGCTCAAAAAAGGTCATACCGGGTACGTCGCTCAAAAGTGGTCAAACTTGTGTATGTCGCTCAAAATAGGCCATACGGTGGTGTGTCACTCAAAAAAGGTCATTCGGCGTATGTAGCTCAAAAAATGTCATATCCTGGTATGATGCTCAAAACACGTCATACCCGGGTATGTCGCTCAAAAAAGGTCATACCGGGTATGTCGCTCAAAAGTGGTCATATGCGCGTATGTCGCTCAAAATAGTCCATACGGTGGTGTGTCACTCAAAAAAGATCATTCGGCGTATGTAGCTCAAAAAATTTCATACCTGGGTATGATGCTCAAAACACGTCATACCCGGGTATGTCGCTCAAAAAAGGTCATACCGGGTATGTCGCTCAAAAGTGGTCATTTGCGCGTATGTCGCTCAAAATAGGCCATACGGTGGTGTGTCACTCAAAAAAGGTCATTCGGGGTATGTAACTCAAAAAATTTCATACCCGGGTATGATGCTCAAAACACGTCATACCCGGGTATGTCGCTCAAAAAAGGTCATACCGAGTATGTCGCTCAAAAGTGGTCAAACTTGTGTATGTCGCTCAAAATGGGCCATACGGTGGTGTGTCACTCAAAAAAGGTCATTCGGCGTATGTAGCTCAAAAAATTTCATACCCGGGTATGATGCTCAAAACACGTCATACCCGGGTATGTCGCTCAAAAAAGGTCATACCGGGTATGTCCCTCGAAAGTGGTCAAACTTGTGTATGTCGCTCAAAATGGGCCATACGGTGGTGTGTCACTCAAAAAAGGTCATTCGGCGTATGTAGCTCAAAAAATTTCATACCCGGGTATGATGCTCAAAACACGTCATACCCGGGTATGTCGCTCAAAAAGGTCATACCGGGTATGTCGCTCGAAAGTGGTCAAACTTGTGTATGTCGCTCAAAATGGGCCATACGGTGGTGTGTCACTCAAAAAAGGTCATTCGGAGTATGTAGCTCAAAAAATTTCATACCCGGGTATGATGCTCAAAACACGTCATACCCGGGTATGTCGCTCAAAAAAGGTCATACCGGGTACGTCGCTCAAAAGTGGTCAAACTTGTGTATGTCGCTCAAAATGGGCCATACGGTGGTGTGTCACTCAAAAAAGATCATTCGGCGTATGTAGCTCAAAAAATTTCATACCCGGGTATGATGTTCAAAACACGTCATACCCGGGTATGTCGCTCAAAAAAGGTCATACCGGGTATGTCGCTCAAAAGTGGTCATATGCGCGTATGTCGCTCAAAATAGGCCATACGGTGGTGTGTCACTCAAAAAAGGTCATTCGGGGTATGTAGCTCAAAAAATTTCATACCTGGGTATGATGCTCAAAACACGTCATACCCGGATATGTCGCTCAAAAAGGTCATACCGGGTATGTCGCTCAAAAGTGGTCAAACTTGTGTATGTCGCTCAAAATGGGCCATACGGTGGTGTGTCACTCAAAAAAGGTCATTCGGCGTATGTAGCTCAAAAAATTTCATACCCGGGTATGATGCTCAAAACACGTCATACCCGGGTATGTCGCTCAAAAAAGGTCATACCAGGTATGTCCCTCGAAAGTGGTCAAACTTGTGTATGTCGCTCAAAATGGGCCATACGGTGGTGTGTCACTCAAAAAAGGTCATTCGGCGTATGTAGCTCAAAAAATTTCATACCCGGGTATGATGCTCAAAACACGTCATACCCGGGTATGTCGCTCAAAAAGGTCATACCGAGTATGTCGCTCAAAAGTGGTCATATGCGCGTATGTCGCTCAAAATAGGCCATACGGTGGTGTGTCACTCAAAAAAGGTCATTCGGGGTATGTAGCTCAAAAAATTACATACCTGGGTATGATGCTCAAAACACGTCATACCCGGATATGTCGCACAAAAAAGGTCATACCGGGTATGTCGCTCAAAAGTGTTCAAACTTGTATATGTCGCTCAAAATA
Source organism: Eupleurogrammus muticus (assembly GCA_036785175.1). Lineage (NCBI taxonomy): Eukaryota > Metazoa > Chordata > Actinopteri > Scombriformes > Trichiuridae > Eupleurogrammus > Eupleurogrammus muticus. The sequence goes on from JAYKQN010000007.1 coordinate 9,580,159, forward strand.
GGCCATACGGTGGTGTGTCACTCAAAAAAGATCATTCGGCGTATGTAATTCAAAAAATTTCATACCCGGGTATGATGCTCAAAACACGTCATACCCGGGTATGTCGCTCAAAATAGGCCATACGGTGGTGTGTCACTCAAAAAAGGTCATTCGGGGTATGTAGCTCAAAAAATTTCATACCTGGGTATGATGCTCAAAACACGTCATACCCGGATATGTCGCTCAAAAAGGTCATACCGGGTATGTCGCTCGAAAGTGGTCAAACTTGTGTATGTCGCTCAAAATGGGCCATACGGTGGTGTGTCACTCAAAAAAGGTCATTCGGCGTATGTAGCTCAAAAAATTTCATACCCGGGTATGATGCTCAAAACACGTCATACCCGGGTATGTCGCTCAAAAAAGGTCATACCGGGTACGTCGCTCAAAAGTGGTCAAACTTGTGTATGTCGCTCAAAATGGGCCATACGGTGGTGTGTCACTCAAAAAAGATCATTCGGCGTAAGTAGCTCAAAAAATTTCATACCCGGGTATGATGCTCAAAACACGTCATACCCGGGTATGTCGCTCAAAAAAGGTCATACCGGGTATGTCGCTCAAAAGTGGTCATATGCGCGTATGTCGCTCAAAATAGGCCATACGGTGGTGTGTCACTCAAAAAAGGTCATTCGGGGTATGTAGCTCAAAAAATTTCATACCTGGGTATGATGCTCAAAACACGTCATACCCGGATATGTCGCTCAAAAAGGTCATACCGGGTATGTCGCTCAAAAGTGGTCAAACTTGTGTATGTCGCTCAAAATGGGCCATACGGTGGTGTGTCACTCAAAAAAGGTCATTCGGCGTATGTAGCTCAAAAAATTTCATACCCGGGTATGATGCTCAAAACACGTCATACCCGGGTATGTCGCTCAAAAAGGTCATACCGGGTATGTCGCTCAAAAGTGGTCATATGCGCGTATGTCGCTCAAAATAGGCCATACGGTGGTGTGTCACTCAAAAAAGGTCATTCGGCGTATGTAGCTCAAAAAATTTCATACCTGGGTATGATGCTCAAAACACGTCATACCCGGGTATGTCGCTCAAAAAAGGTCATACCGGGTACGTCGCTCAAAAGTGGTCAAACTTGTGTATGTCGCTCAAAATAGGCCATACGGTGGTGTGTCACTCAAAAAAGGTCATTCGGCGTATGTAGCTCAAAAAATTTCATACCCGGGTATGATGCTCAAAACACGTCATACCCGGGTATGTCGCTCAAAAAGGTCATACCGGGTATGTCGCTCAAAAGTGGTCATATGCGCGTATGTCGCTCAAAATAGGCCAGACGGTGGTGTGTCACTCAAAAAAGGTCATTCGGGGTATGTAGCTCAAAAAATTTCATACCTGGGTATGATGCTCAAAACACGTCATACCCGGATATGTCGCTCAAAAAATGTCATACCGGGTATGTCGCTCAAAAGTGGTCAAACTTGTGTATGTCGCTCAAAATGGGCCATACGGTGGTGTGTCACTCAAAAAAGGTCATTCGGCGTATGTAGCTCAAAAAATTTCATACCTGGGTATGATGCTCAAAACACGTCATACCCGGGTATGTCGCTCAAAAAAGGTCATACCGGGTATGTCGCTCGAAAGTGGTCATATGCGCGTATGTCGCTCAAAATAGGCCATACGGTGGTGTGTCACTCAAAAAAGGTCATTCAGGGTATGTAGCTCAAAAATTTTTATACCCGGGTATGATGCTCAAAACACGTCATACCCGGTTATGTCGCTCAAAAAAGGTCATACTGGGTATGTCGCTCAAAAGTGTTCAAAATTGTGTATGTCGCTCAAAATGGGCCATACAGTGGTGTGTCACTCAAAAAAGGTCATTGGGCGTATGTAGCTCAAAAAATTTCATACCTGGGTATGATGCTCAAAACACGTCATACCCGGATATGTCGCTCAAAAAAGGTCATACCGGGTATGTCGCTCAAAAGTGGTCAAACTTGTGTATGTTGCTCAAAATGGGCCATACGGTGGTGTGTCACTCAAAAAAGGTCATTCGGGGTATGTAGCTCAAAAAATTTCATACCTGGGTATGATGCTCAAAACACGTCATACCCAGATATGTCGCTTAAAAAAGGTCATACCAGGTATGTCGCTCAAAAGTGGTCATATGCGCGTATGTCGCTCAAAATAGGCCATACGGTGGTGTGTCACTCAAAAAAGATCATTCGGCGTATGTAGCTCAAAAAATTTCATACCCGGGTATGATGCTCAAAACACGTCATACCCGGGTATGTCGCTCAAAAAAGGTCATACCGGGTATGTCGCTCAAAAGTGGTCATATGCGCGTATGTCGCTCAAAATAGGCCATACGGTGGTGTGTCACTCAAAAAAGGTCATTCGGGATATGTAGCTCAAAAAATTTCATACCTGGGTATGATGCTCAAAACACGTCATACCCGGGTATGTCGCTCAAAAAAGGTCATACCGGGTATGTCGCTCAAAAGTGGTCAAACTTGTGTATGTCGCTCAAAATGGGCCATACGGTGGTGTGTCACTCAAAAAAGGTCATTCGGCGTATGTAGCTCAAAAAATTTCATACCCGTGTATGATGCTCAAAACACTTCATACCCGGGTATGTCGCTCAAAAACGTCATACCGAGTATGTCGCTCAAAAGTGGTCATATGCGCGTATGTCGCTCAAAATAGGCCATACGGTGGTGTGTCACTCAAAAAAGATCATTCGGCGTATGTAGCTCAAAAAATGTCATACCTGGGTATGATGCTCAAAACACGTCATACCCGGATATGTCGCTCAAAAAAGGTCATACCTGGTATGTCGCTCAAAAGTGGTCAAACTTGTGTATGTCGCTCAAAATGGGCCATACAGTGGTGTGTCACTCAAAAAAGATCATTCGGCGTATGTAGCTCAAAAAATTTCATACCCGGGTATGATGCTCAAAACACGTCATAACCGGGTATGTCGCTCAAAAAAGGTCATACCGGGTATGTCGCTCAAAAGTGGTCATATGCGCGTATGTCGCTCAAAATAGGCCATACGGTGGTGTGTCACTAAAAAAAGGTCATTCGGGGTATATAGCTCAAAAAATTTCATACCTGGGTATGATGCTCAAAACACGTCATACCCGGATATGTCGCTCAAAAAAGGTCATACCGGGTATGTCGCTCAAAAGTGTTCAAACTTGTGTATGTTGCTCAAAATGGGCCATACGGTGGTGTGTCACTCAAAAAAGGTCATTCGGCGTATGTAGCTCAAAAAATGTCATATCCGGGTATGATGCTCAAAACACGTCATACCCGGGTATGTCGCTCAAAAAAGGTCATACCGGGTATGTCGCTCAAAAGTGGTCATATGCGCGTATGTCGCTCAAAATAGGCCATACGGTGGTGTGTCACTCAAAAAAGGTCATTGGGGTATGTAACTCAAAAAATTTCATACCTGGGTATGATGCTCAAAACACGTCATACCCGGGTATGTCGCTCAAAAAAGGTCATACCGGGTATGTCGCTCAAAAGTGGTCAAACTTGTGTATGTCGCTCAAAATGGGCCATACGGTGGTGTGTCACTCAAAAAAGGTCATTCGTCGTATGTAGCTCAAAAAATGTCATATCCGGGTATGATGCTCAAAACACGTCATACCCGGGTATGTCGCTCAAAAAAGGTCATACCGGGTATGTCGCTCAAAAGTGGTCATATGCGCGTATGTCGCTCAAAATAGGCCATACGGTGGTGTGTCACTCAAAAAAGGTCATTCGGGGTATGTAACTCAAAAAATTTCATACCTGGGTATGATGCTCAAAACACGTCATACCCGGGTATGTCGCTCAAAAAAGGTCATACCGGGTATGTCGCTCAAAAGTGGTCAAACTTGTGTATGTCGCTCAAAATGGGCCATACGGTGGTGTGTCACTCAAAAAAGGTCATTCGGCGTATGTAGCTCAAAAAATTTCATACCCGGGTATGATGCTCAAAACACGTCATACCCGGGTATGTCGCTCAAAAAAGGTCATACCGGGTATGTCGCTCAAAAGTGTTCAAACTTGTGTATGTTGCTCAAAATTGGCCATACGGTGGTGTGTCACTCAAAAAAGGTCATTCGGCGTATGTAGCTCAAAAAATTTCATACCCGGGTATGATGCTCAAAACACGTCATACCCGGGTATGTCACTCAAAAAAGTTCATACCGGGTATGTCGCTCAAAAGTGTTCAAACTTGTGTATGTCGCTAAAAATAGGCCATACGGTGGTGTGTCACTCAAAAAAGGTCATTCGGGGTATGTAGCTCAAAAAATTTCATACCCGGGTATGATGCTCAAAACACGTCATACCCGGGTATGTCGCTCAAAAAAGGTCATACCGGGTATGTCGCTCAAAAGTGGTCATATGCCCGTATGTCACTCAAAATAGGCCATACGGTGGTGTGTCACTCAAAAAAGGTCATTCGGGGTATGTAGCTCAAAAAATTTCATACCTGGGTATGATGCTCAAAACACGTCATACCCGGATATGACGTTCAAAAAAGGTCATACCGGGTATGTCGCTCAAAAGTGGTCAAACTTGTGTATGTCGCTCAAAATGGGCCATACGGTGTTGTGTCACTCAAAAAAGGTCATTCGGGATATGTAGCTCAAAAAATTTCATACCTGGGTATGATGCTCAAAACACGTCATACCCGGGTATGTCGCTCAAAAAAGGTCATACCGGGTATGTCGCTCAAAAGTGGTCAAACTTGTGTATGTCGCTCAAAATGGGCCATACGGTGGTGTGTCACTCAAAAAAGGTCATTCGGCGTATGTAGCTCAAAAAATTTCATACCCGTGTATGATGCTCAAAACACTTCATACCCGGGTATGTCGCTCAAAAACGTCATACCGAGTATGTCGCTCAAAAGTGGTCATATGCGCGTATGTCGCTCAAAATAGGCCATACGGTGGTGTGTCACTCAAAAAAGATCATTCGGCGTATGTAGCTCAAAAAATGTCATACCTGGGTATGATGCTCAAAACACGTCATACCCGGATATGTCGCTCAAAAAAGGTCATACCTGGTATGTCGCTCAAAAGTGGTCAAACTTGTGTATGTCGCTCAAAATGGGCCATACAGTGGTGTGTCACTCAAAAAACATCATTCGGCGTATGTAGCTCAAAAAATTTCATACCCGGGTATGATGCTCAAAACACGTCATACCCGGGTATGTCGCTCAAAAAAGGTCATACCGGGTATGTCGCTCAAAAGTGGTCATATGCGCGTATGTCGCTCAAAATAGGCCATACGGTGGTGTGTCACTCAAAAAAGGTCATTCGGGGTATATAGCTCAAAAAATTTCATACCTGGGTATGATGCTCAAAACACGTCATACCCGGATATGTCGCTCAAAAAGGTCATACCGAGTATGTCGCTCAAAAGTGGTCATATGCGCGTATGTCGCTCAAAATAGTCCATACGGTGGTGTGTCACTCAAAAAAGATCATTCGGCGTATGTAGCTCAAAAAATGTCATACCTGGGTATGATGCTCAAAACACGTCATACCCGGATATGTCGCTCAAAAAAGGTCATACCGGGTATGTCGCTCAAAAGTGTTCAAACTTGTGTATGTTGCTCAAAATGGGCCATACGGTGGTGTGTCACTCAAAAAAGGTCATTCGGCGTATGTAGCTCAAAAAATGTCATATCCGGGTATGATGCTCAAAACACGTCATACCCGGGTATGTCGCTCAAAAAAGGTCATACCGGGTATGTCGCTCAAAAGTGGTCATATGCGCGTATGTCGCTCAAAATAGGCCATACGGTGGTGTGTCACTCAAAAAAGGTCATTGGGGTATGTAACTCAAAAAATTTCATACCTGGGTATGATGCTCAAAACACGTCATACCCGGGTATGTCGCTCAAAAAAGGTCATACCGGGTATGTCGCTCAAAAGTGGTCAAACTTGTGTATGTCGCTCAAAATGGGCCATACGGTGGTGTGTCACTCAAAAAAGGTCATTCGTCGTATGTAGCTCAAAAAATGTCATATCCGGGTATGATGCTCAAAACACGTCATACCCGGGTATGTCGCTCAAAAAAGGTCATACCGGGTATGTCGCTCAAAAGTGGTCATATGCGCGTATGTCGCTCAAAATAGGCCATACGGTGGTGTGTCACTCAAAAAAGGTCATTCGGGGTATGTAACTCAAAAAATTTCATACCTGGGTATGATGCTCAAAACACGTCATACCCGGGTATGTCGCTCAAAAAAGGTCATACCGGGTATGTCGCTCAAAAGTGGTCAAACTTGTGTATGTCGCTCAAAATGGGCCATACGGTGGTGTGTCACTCAAAAAAGGTCATTCGGCGTATGTAGCTCAAAAAATTTCATACCCGGGTATGATGCTCAAAACACGTCATACCCGGGTATGTCGCTCAAAAAAGGTCATACCGGGTATGTCGCTCAAAAGTGTTCAAACTTGTGTATGTTGCTCAAAATTGGCCATACGGTGGTGTGTCACTCAAAAAAGGTCATTCGGCGTATGTAGCTCAAAAAATTTCATACCCGGGTATGATGCTCAAAACACGTCATACCCGGGTATGTCACTCAAAAAAGTTCATACCGGGTATGTCGCTCAAAAGTGTTCAAACTTGTGTATGTCGCTAAAAATAGGCCATACGGTGGTGTGTCACTCAAAAAAGGTCATTCGGGGTATGTAGCTCAAAAAATTTCATACCCGGGTATGATGCTCAAAACACGTCATACCCGGGTATGTCGCTCAAAAAAGGTCATACCGGGTATGTCGCTCAAAAGTGGTCATATGCGCGTATGTCGCTCAAAATAGGCCATACGGTGGTGTGTCACTCAAAAAAGGTCATTCGGGGTATATAGCTCAAAAAATTTCATACCTGGGTATGATGCTCAAAACACGTCATACCCGGATATGTCGCTCAAAAAGGTCATACCGAGTATGTCGCTCAAAAGTGGTCATATGCGCGTATGTCGCTCAAAATAGTCCATACGGTGGTGTGTCACTCAAAAAAGATCATTCGGCGTATGTAGCTCAAAAAATGTCATACCTGGGTATGATGCTCAAAACACGTCATACCCGGATATGTCGCTCAAAAAAGGTCATACCGGGTATGTCGCTCAAAAGTGTTCAAACTTGTGTATGTTGCTCAAAATGGGCCATACGGTGGTGTGTCACTCAAAAAAGGTCATTCGGCGTATGTAGCTCAAAAAATGTCATATCCGGGTATGATGCTCAAAACACGTCATACCCGGGTATGTCGCTCAAAAAAGGTCATACCGGGTATGTCGCTCAAAAGTGGTCATATGCGCGTATGTCGCTCAAAATAGGCCATACGGTGGTGTGTCACTCAAAAAAGGTCATTGGGGTATGTAACTCAAAAAATTTCATACCTGGGTATGATGCTCAAAACACGTCATACCCGGGTATGTCGCTCAAAAAAGGTCATACCGGGTATGTCGCTCAAAAGTGGTCAAACTTGTGTATGTCGCTCAAAATGGGCCATACGGTGGTGTGTCACTCAAAAAAGGTCATTCGTCGTATGTAGCTCAAAAAATGTCATATCCGGGTATGATGCTCAAAACACGTCATACCCGGGTATGTCGCTCAAAAAAGGTCATACCGGGTATGTCGCTCAAAAGTGGTCATATGCGCGTATGTCGCTCAAAATAGGCCATACGGTGGTGTGTCACTCAAAAAAGGTCATTCGGGGTATGTAACTCAAAAAATTTCATACCTGGGTATGATGCTCAAAACACGTCATACCCGGGTATGTCGCTCAAAAAAGGTCATACCGGGTATGTCGCTCAAAAGTGGTCAAACTTGTGTATGTCGCTCAAAATGGGCCATACGGTGGTGTGTCACTCAAAAAAGGTCATTCGGCGTATGTAGCTCAAAAAATTTCATACCCGGGTATGATGCTCAAAACACGTCATACCCGGGTATGTCGCTCAAAAAAGGTCATACCGGGTATGTCGCTCAAAAGTGTTCAAACTTGTGTATGTTGCTCAAAATTGGCCATACGGTGGTGTGTCACTCAAAAAAGGTCATTCGGCGTATGTAGCTCAAAAAATTTCATACCCGGGTATGATGCTCAAAACACGTCATACCCGGGTATGTCACTCAAAAAAGTTCATACCGGGTATGTCGCTCAAAAGTGTTCAAACTTGTGTATGTCGCTAAAAATAGGCCATACGGTGGTGTGTCACTCAAAAAAGGTCATTCGGGGTATGTAGCTCAAAAAATTTCATACCCGGGTATGATGCTCAAAACACGTCATACCCGGGTATGTCGCTCAAAAAAGGTCATACCGGGTATGTCGCTCAAAAGTGGTCATATGCCCGTATGTCACTCAAAATAGGCCATACGGTGGTGTGTCACTCAAAAAAGGTCATTCGGGGTATGTAGCTCAAAATATTTCATACCTGGGTATGATGCTCAAAACACGTCATACCCGGATATGACGTTCAAAAAAGGTCATACCGGGTATGTCGCTCAAAAGTGGTCAAACTTGTGTATGTCGCTCAAAATGGGCCATACGGTGTTGTGTCACTCAAAAAAGGTCATTCGGGATATGTAGCTCAAAAAATTTCATACCTGGGTATGATGCTCAAAACACGTCATACCCGGGTATGTCGCTCAAAAAAGGTCATACCGGGTATGTCGCTCAAAAGTGGTCAAACTTGTGTATGTCGCTCAAAATGGGCCATACGGTGGTGTGTCACTCAAAAAAGGTCATTCGGCGTATGTAGCTCAAAAAATTTCATACCCGTGTATGATGCTCAAAACACTTCATACCCGGGTATGTCGCTCAAAAACGTCATACCGAGTATGTCGCTCAAAAGTGGTCATATGCGCGTATGTCGCTCAAAATAGGCCATACGGTGGTGTGTCACTCAAAAAAGATCATTCGGCGTATGTAGCTCAAAAAATGTCATACCTGGGTATGATGCTCAAAACACGTCATACCCGGATATGTCGCTCAAAAAAGGTCATACCTGGTATGTCGCTCAAAAGTGGTCAAACTTGTGTATGTCGCTCAAAATGGGCCATACAGTGGTGTGTCACTCAAAAAAGATCATTGGCGTATGTAGCTCAAAAAATTTCATACCCGGGTATGATGCTCAAAACACGTCATACCCGGGTATGTCGCTCAAAAAAGGTCATACCAGGTATGTCGCTCAAAAGTGGTCATATGCGCGTATGTCGCTCAAAATAGGCCATACGGTGGTGTGTCACTCAAAAAAGGTCATTCGGGGTATATAGCTCAAAAAATTTCATACCTGGGTATGATGCTCAAAACACGTCATACCCGGATATGTCGCTCAAAAAGGTCATACCGAGTATGTCGCTCAAAAGTGGTCATATGCGCGTATGTCGCTCAAAATAGTCCATACGGTGGTGTGTCACTCAAAAAAGATCATTCGGCGTATGTAGCTCAAAAAATGTCATACCTGGGTATGATGCTCAAAACACGTCATACCCGGATATGTCGCTCAAAAAAGGTCATACCGGGTATGTCGCTCAAAAGTGTTCAAACTTGTGTATGTTGCTCAAAATGGGCCATACGGTGGTGTGTCACTCAAAAAAGGTCATTCGGCGTATGTAGCTCAAAAAATGTCATATCCGGGTATGATGCTCAAAACACGTCATACCCGGGTATGTCGCTCAAAAAAGGTCATACCGGGTATGTCGCTCAAAAGTGGTCATATGCGCGTATGTCGCTCAAAATAGGCCATACGGTGGTGTGTCACTCAAAAAAGGTCATTCGGGGTATGTAACTCAAAAAATTTCATACCTGGGTATGATGCTCAAAACACGTCATACCCGGGTATGTCGCTCAAAAAAGGTCATACCGGGTATGTCGCTCAAAAGTGGTCAAACTTGTGTATGTCGCTCAAAATGGGCCATACGGTGGTGTGTCACTCAAAAAAGGTCATTCGGCGTATGTAGCTCAAAAAATTTCATACCCGGGTATGATGCTCAAAACACTTCATACCCGGGTATGTCGCTCAAAAACGTCATACCGAGTATGTCGCTCAAAAGTGGTCATATGCGCGTATGTCGCTCAAAATAGGCCATACGGTGGTGTGTCACTCAAAAAAGATCATTCGGCGTATGTAGCTCAAAAAATTTCATACCCGGGTATGATGCTCAAAACACGTCATACCCGGGTATGTCGCTCAAAAAAGGTCATACCGGGTATGTCGCTCAAAAGTGGTCAAACTTGTGTATGTCGCTCAAAATGGGCCATACGGTGGTGTGTCACTCAAAAAAGGTATTTCGGCGTATGTAGCTCAAAAAATTTCATACCCGGGTATGATGCTCAAAACACGTCATACCCGGGTATGTCGCTCAAAAAAGGTCATACCGGGTATGTCGCTCAAAAGTGGTCAAACTTGTGTATGTCGCTCAAAATGGGCCATACGGTGGTGTGTCACTCAAAAAAGGTCATTCGGCGTATGTAGCTCAAAAAATTTCATACCCGGGTATGATGCTCAAAACACGTCATACCCGGGTATGTCGCTCAAAAAAGGTCATACCGGGTATGTCGCTCAAAAGTGGTCAAACTTGTGTATGTCGCTCAAAATGGGCCATACGGTGGTGTGTCACTCAAAAAAGGTCATTCGGCGTATGTAGCTCAAAAAATTTCATACCCGTGTATGATGCTCAAAACACTTCATACCCGGGTATGTCGCTCAAAAACGTCATACCGAGTATGTCGCTCAAAAGTGGTCATATGCGCGTATGTCGCTCAAAATAGGCCATACGGTGGTGTGTCACTCAAAAAAGATCATTCGGCGTATGTAGCTCAAAAAATGTCATACCTGGGTATGATGCTCAAAACACGTCATACCCGGATATGTCGCTCAAAAAAGGTCATACCTGGTATGTCGCTCAAAAGTGGTCAAACTTGTGTATGTCGCTCAAAATGGGCCATACAGTGGTGTGTCACTCAAAAAAGATCATTCGGCGTATGTAGCTCAAAAAATTTCATACCTGGGTATGATGCTCAAAACACGTCATACCCGGATATGTCGCTCAAAAAAGGTCATACCTGGTATGTCGCTCAAAAGTGGTCAAACTTGTGTATGTCGCTCAAAATGGGCCATACAGTGGTGTGTCACTCAAAAAAGATCATTCGGCGTATGTAGCTCAAAAAATTTCATACCCGGGTATGATGCTCAAAACACGTCATACCCGGGTATGTCGCTCAAAAAAGGTCATACCGGGTATGTCGCTCAAAAGTGGTCAAACTTGTGTATGTCGCTCAAAATGGGCCATACGGTGGTGTGTCACTCAAAAAAGGTCATTCGGCGTATGTAGCTCAAAAAATTTCATACCCGGGTATGATGCTCAAAACACGTCATACCCGGGTATGTCGCTCAAAAAAGGTCATACCTGGTATGTCGCTCAAAAGTGGTCATATGCGCGTATGTCGCTCAAAATAGGCCATACGGTGGTGTGTCACTCAAAAAAGGTCATTCGGGGTATGTAACTCAAAAAATTTCATACCTGGGTATGATGCTCAAAACACGTCATACCCGGGTATGTCGCTGAAAAAAGGTCATACCGGGTATGTCGCTCAAAAGTGTTCAAACTTGTGTATGTTGCTCAAAATAGGCCATACGGTGGTGTGTCACTCAAAAAAGGTCATTCGGGGTATGTAGCTCAAAAAATTTCATACCTGGGTATGATGCTCAAAACACGTCATACCCGGATATGTCGCTCAAAAAGGTCATACCGAGTATGTCGCTCAAAAGTGGTCATATGCGCGTATGTCGCTCAAAATAGGCCATACGGTGGTGTGTCACTCAAAAAAGATCATTCGGCGTATGTAGCTCAAAAAATTTCATACCTGGGTATGATGCTCAAAACACGTCATACCCGGATATGTCGCTCAAAAAAGGTCATACCGGGTATGTCGCTCAAAAGTGTTCAAACTTGTGTATGTTGCTCAAAATTGGCCATACGGTGGTGTGTCACTCAAAAAAGGTCATTCGGCGTATGTAGCTCAAAAAATTTCATACCCGGGTATGATGCTCAAAACACGTCTTACCCGGGTATGTCACTCAAAAAAGTTCATACCGGGTATGTCGCTCAAAAGTGTTCAAACTTGTGTATGTCGCTAAAAATAGGCCATACGGTGGTGTGTCACTCAAAAAAGGTCATTCGGGGTATGTAGCTCAAAAAATTTCATACCCGGGTATGATGCTCAAAACACGTCATACCCGGGTATGTCGCTCAAAAAAGGTCATACCGGGTATGTCGCTCAAAAGTGGTCAAACTTGTGTATGTCGCTCAAAATGGGCCATACAGTGGTGTGTCACTCAAAAAAGATCATTCGGCGTATGTAGCTCAAAAAATTTCATACCCGGGTATGATGCTCAAAACACGTCATACCCGGGTATGTCGCTCAAAAAAGGTCATACCGGGTATGTCGCTCAAAAGTGTTCAAACTTGTGTATGTTGCTCAAAATGGGCCATACGGTGGTGTGTCACTCAAAAAAGGTCATTCGGCGTATGTAGCTCAAAAAATGTCATATCCGGGTATGATGCTCAAAACACGTCATACCCGGGTATGTCGCTCAAAAAAGGTCATACCGGGTATGTCGCTCAAAAGTGGTCATATGCGCGTATGTCGCTCAAAATAGGCCATACGGTGGTGTGTCACTCAAAAAAGGTCATTCGGGGTATGTAACTCAAAAAATTTCATACCTGGGTATGATGCTCAAAACACGTCATACCCGGGTATGTCGCTCAAAAAAGGTCATACCGGGTATGTCGCTCAAAAGTGGTCAAACTTGTGTATGTCGCTCAAAATGGGCCATACGGTGGTGTGTCACTCAAAAAAGGTCATTCGGCGTATGTAGCTCAAAAAATTTCATACCCGGGTATGATGCTCAAAACACGTCATACCCGGGTATGTCACTCAAAAAAGTTCATACCGGGTATGTCGCTCAAAAGTGTTCAAACTTGTGTATGTCGCTAAAAATAGGCCATACGGTGGTGTGTCACTCAAAAAAGGTCATTCGGGGTATGTAGCTCAAAAAATTTCATACCCGGGTATGATGCTCAAAACACGTCATACCCGGGTATGTCGCTCAAAAAAGGTCATACCGGGTATGTCGCTCAAAAGTGGTCAAACTTGTGTATGTCGCTCAAAATGGGCCATACGGTGGTGTGTCACTCAAAAAAGGTATTTCGGCGTATGTAGCTCAAAAAATTTCATACCCGGGTATGATGCTCAAAACACGTCATACCCGGGTATGTCGCTCAAAAAAGGTCATACCGGGTATGTCGCTCAAAAGTGGTCAAACTTGTGTATGTCGCTCAAAATGGGCCATACGGTGGTGTGTCACTCAAAAAAGGTATTTCGGCGTATGTAGCTCAAAAAATTTCATACCCGGGTATGATGCTCAAAACACGTCATACCCGGGTATGTCGCTCAAAAAAGGTCATACCGGGTATGTCGCTCAAAAGTGGTCAAACTTGTGTATGTCGCTCAAAATGGGCCATACGGTGGTGTGTCACTCAAAAAAGGTCATTCGGCGTATGTAGCTCAAAAAATTTCATACCCGGGTATGATGCTCAAAACACGTCATACCCGGGATTGTCGCTCAAAAAAGGTCATACCGGGTATGTCGCTCAAAAGTGGTCAAACTTGTGTATGTCGCTCAAAATGGGCCATACGGTGGTGTGTCACTCAAAAAAGGTCATTCGGCGTATGTAGCTCAAAAAATTTCATACCCGTGTATGATGCTCAAAACACTTCATACCCGGGTATGTCGCTCAAAAACGTCATACCGAGTATGTCGCTCAAAAGTGGTCATATGCGCGTATGTCGCTCAAAATAGGCCATACGGTGGTGTGTCACTCAAAAAAGATCATTCGGCGTATGTAGCTCAAAAAATGTCATACCTGGGTATGATGCTCAAAACACGTCATACCCGGATATGTCGCTCAAAAAAGGTCATACCTGGTATGTCGCTCAAAAGTGGTCAAACTTGTGTATGTCGCTCAAAATGGGCCATACAGTGGTGTGTCACTCAAAAAAGATCATTCGGCGTATGTAGCTCAAAAAATTTCATACCTGGGTATGATGCTCAAAACACGTCATACCCGGATATGTCGCTCAAAAAAGGTCATACCTGGTATGTCGCTCAAAAGTGGTCAAACTTGTGTATGTCGCTCAAAATGGGCCATACAGTGGTGTGTCACTCAAAAAAGATCATTCGGCGTATGTAGCTCAAAAAATTTCATACCCGGGTATGATGCTCAAAACACGTCATACCCGGGTATGTCGCTCAAAAAAGGTCATACCGGGTATGTCGCTCAAAAGTGGTCAAACTTGTGTATGTCGCTAAAAATAGGCCATACGGTGGTGTGTCACTCAAAAAAGGTCATTCGGGGTATGTAGCTCAAAAAATTTCATACCCGGGTATGATGCTCAAAACACGTCATACCCGGGTATGTCGCTCAAAAAAGGTCATACCGGGTATGTCGCTCAAAAGTGGTCAAACTTGTGTATGTCGCTCAAAATGGGCCATACAGTGGTGTGTCACTCAAAAAAGATCATTCGGCGTATGTAGCTCAAAAAATTTCATACCCGGGTATGATGCTCAAAACACGTCATACCCGGGTATGTCGCTCAAAAAAGGTCATACCGGGTATGTCGCTCAAAAGTGTTCAAACTTGTGTATGTTGCTCAAAATGGGCCATACGGTGGTGTGTCACTCAAAAAAGGTCATTCGGCGTATGTAGCTCAAAAAATGTCATATCCGGGTATGATGCTCAAAACACGTCATACCCGGGTATGTCGCTCAAAAAAGGTCATACCGGGTATGTCGCTCAAAAGTGGTCATATGCGCGTATGTCGCTCAAAATAGGCCATACGGTGGTGTGTCACTCAAAAAAGGTCATTCGGGGTATGTAACTCAAAAAATTTCATACCTGGGTATGATGCTCAAAACACGTCATACCCGGGTATGTCGCTCAAAAAAGGTCATACCGGGTATGTCGCTCAAAAGTGGTCAAACTTGTGTATGTCGCTCAAAATGGGCCATACGGTGGTGTGTCACTCAAAAAAGGTCATTCGGCGTATGTAGCTCAAAAAATTTCATACCCGGGTATGATGCTCAAAACACGTCATACCCGGGTATGTCACTCAAAAAAGTTCATACCGGGTATGTCGCTCAAAAGTGTTCAAACTTGTGTATGTCGCTAAAAATAGGCCATACGGTGGTGTGTCACTCAAAAAAGGTCATTCGGGGTATGTAGCTCAAAAAATTTCATACCCGGGTATGATGCTCAAAACACGTCATACCCGGGTATGTCGCTCAAAAAAGGTCATACCGGGTATGTCGCTCAAAAGTGGTCAAACTTGTGTATGTCGCTCAAAATGGGCCATACGGTGGTGTGTCACTCAAAAAAGGTATTTCGGCGTATGTAGCTCAAAAAATTTCATACCCGGGTATGATGCTCAAAACACGTCATACCCGGGTATGTCGCTCAAAAAAGGTCATACCTGGTATGTCGCTCAAAAGTGGTCAAACTTGTGTATGTCGCTCAAAATGGGCCATACAGTGGTGTGTCACTCAAAAAAGATCATTCGGCGTATGTAGCTCAAAAAATTTCATACCCGGGTATGATGCTCAAAACACGTCATACCCGGGTATGTCGCTCAAAAAAGGTCATACCGGGTATGTCGCTCAAAAGTGGTCAAACTTGTGTATGTCGCTCAAAATGGGCCATACGGTGGTGTGTCACTCAAAAAAGGTATTTCGGCGTATGTAGCTCAAAAAATTTCATACCCGGGTATGATGCTCAAAACACGTCATACCCGGGTATGTCGCTCAAAAAAGGTCATACCGGGTATGTCGCTCAAAAGTGGTCAAACTTGTGTATGTCGCTCAAAATGGGCCATACGGTGGTGTGTCACTCAAAAAAGGTCATTCGGCGTATGTAGCTCAAAAAATTTCATACCCGGGTATGATGCTCAAAACACGTCATACCCGGGTATGTCGCTCAAAAAAGGTCATACCGGGTATGTCGCTCAAAAGTGGTCAAACTTGTGTATGTCGCTCAAAATGGGCCATACGGTGGTGTGTCACTCAAAAAAGGTCATTCGGCGTATGTAGCTCAAAAAATTTCATACCCGTGTATGATGCTCAAAACACTTCATACCCGGGTATGTCGCTCAAAAACGTCATACCGAGTATGTCGCTCAAAAGTGGTCATATGCGCGTATGTCGCTCAAAATAGGCCATACGGTGGTGTGTCACTCAAAAAAGATCATTCGGCGTATGTAGCTCAAAAAATGTCATACCTGGGTATGATGCTCAAAACACGTCATACCCGGATATGTCGCTCAAAAAAGGTCATACCTGGTATGTCGCTCAAAAGTGGTCAAACTTGTGTATGTCGCTCAAAATGGGCCATACAGTGGTGTGTCACTCAAAAAAGATCATTCGGCGTATGTAGCTCAAAAAATTTCATACCTGGGTATGATGCTCAAAACACGTCATACCCGGATATGTCGCTCAAAAAAGGTCATACCTGGTATGTCGCTCAAAAGTGGTCAAACTTGTGTATGTCGCTCAAAATGGGCCATACAGTGGTGTGTCACTCAAAAAAGATCATTCGGCGTATGTAGCTCAAAAAATTTCATACCCGGGTATGATGCTCAAAACACGTCATACCCGGGTATGTCGCTCAAAAAAGGTCATACCGGGTATGTCGCTCAAAAGTGGTCAAACTTGTGTATGTCGCTCAAAATGGGCCATACGGTGGTGTGTCACTCAAAAAAGGTCATTCGGCGTATGTAGCTCAAAAAATTTCATACCCGGGTATGATGCTCAAAACACGTCATACCCGGGTATGTCGCTCAAAAAAGGTCATACCTGGTATGTCGCTCAAAAGTGGTCATATGCGCGTATGTCGCTCAAAATAGGCCATACGGTGGTGTGTCACTCAAAAAAGGTCATTCGGGGTATGTAACTCAAAAAATTTCATACCTGGGTATGATGCTCAAAACACGTCATACCCGGGTATGTCGCTGAAAAAAGGTCATACCGGGTATGTCGCTCAAAAGTGTTCAAACTTGTGTATGTTGCTCAAAATAGGCCATACGGTGGTGTGTCACTCAAAAAAGGTCATTCGGGGTATGTAGCTCAAAAAATTTCATACCTGGGTATGATGCTCAAAACACGTCATACCCGGATATGTCGCTCAAAAAGGTCATACCGAGTATGTCGCTCAAAAGTGGTCATATGCGCGTATGTCGCTCAAAATAGGCCATACGGTGGTGTGTCACTCAAAAAAGATCATTCGGCGTATGTAGCTCAAAAAATTTCATACCTGGGTATGATGCTCAAAACACGTCATACCCGGATATGTCGCTCAAAAAAGGTCATACCGGGTATGTCGCTCAAAAGTGTTCAAACTTGTGTATGTTGCTCAAAATTGGCCATACGGTGGTGTGTCACTCAAAAAAGGTCATTCGGCGTATGTAGCTCAAAAAATTTCATACCCGGGTATGATGCTCAAAACACGTCTTACCCGGGTATGTCACTCAAAAAAGTTCATACCGGGTATGTCGCTCAAAAGTGTTCAAACTTGTGTATGTCGCTAAAAATAGGCCATACGGTGGTGTGTCACTCAAAAAAGGTCATTCGGGGTATGTAGCTCAAAAAATTTCATACCCGGGTATGATGCTCAAAACACGTCATACCCGGGTATGTCGCTCAAAAAAGGTCATACCGGGTATGTCGCTCAAAAGTGGTCAAACTTGTGTATGTCGCTCAAAATGGGCCATACAGTGGTGTGTCACTCAAAAAAGATCATTCGGCGTATGTAGCTCAAAAAATTTCATACCCGGGTATGATGCTCAAAACACGTCATACCCGGGTATGTCGCTCAAAAAAGGTCATACCGGGTATGTCGCTCAAAAGTGGTCAAACTTGTGTATGTCGCTCAAAATGGGCCATACGGTGGTGTGTCACTCAAAAAAGGTCATTCGGCGTATGTAGCTCAAAAAATTTCATACCCGGGTATGATGCTCAAAACACGTCATACCCGGGTATGTCGCTCAAAAAAGGTCATACCGGGTATGTCGCTCAAAAGTGGTCATATGCGCGTATGTCGCTCAAAATAGGCCATACGGTGGTGTGTCACTCAAAAAAGGTCATTCGGGGTATGTAACTCAAAAAATTTCATACCTGGGTATGATGCTCAAAACACGTCATACCCGGGTATGTCGCTCAAAAAAGGTCATACCGGGTATGTCGCTCAAAAGTGTTCAAACTTGTGTATGTTGCTCAAAATAGGCCATACGGTGGTGTGTCACTCAAAAAAGGTCATTCGGGGTATGTAGCTCAAAAAATTTCATACCTGGGTATGATGCTCAAAACACGTCATACCCGGATATGTCGCTCAAAAAGGTCATACCGAGTATGTCGCTCAAAAGTGGTCATATGCGCGTATGTCGCTCAAAATAGGCCATACGGTGGTGTGTCACTCAAAAAAGATCATTCGGCGTATGTAGCTCAAAAAATTTCATACCTGGGTATGATGCTCAAAACACGTCATACCCGGATATGTCGCTCAAAAAAGGTCATACCGGGTATGTCGCTCAAAAGTGTTCAAACTTGTGTATGTTGCTCAAAATTGGCCATACGGTGGTGTGTCACTCAAAAAAGGTCATTCGGCGTATGTAGCTCAAAAAATTTCATACCCGGGTATGATGCTCAAAACACGTCATACCCGGGTATGTCACTCAAAAAAGTTCATACCGGGTATGTCGCTCAAAAGTGTTCAAACTTGTGTATGTCGCTAAAAATAGGCCATACGGTGGTGTGTCACTCAAAAAAGGTCATTCGGGGTATGTAGCTCAAAAAATTTCATACCCGGGTATGATGCTCAAAACACGTCATACCCGGGTATGTCGCTCAAAAAAGGTCATACCGGGTATGTCGCTCAAAAGTGGTCAAACTTGTGTATGTCGCTCAAAATGGGCCATACGGTGGTGTGTCACTCAAAAAAGGTCATTCGGCGTATGTAGCTCAAAAAATTTCATACCCGGGTATGATGCTCAAAACACGTCATACCCGGGTATGTCGCTCAAAAAAGGTCATACCGGGTATGTCGCTCAAAAGTGGTCATATGCCCGTATGTCACTCAAAATAGGCCATACGGTGGTGTGTCACTCAAAAAAGGTCATTCGGGGTATGTAGCTCAAAAAATTTCATACCTGGGTATGATGCTCAAAACACGTCATACCCGGATATGACGCTCAAAAAAGGTCATACCGGGTATGTCGCTCAAAAGTGGTCAAACTTGTGTATGTCGCTCAAAATGGGCCATACGGTGTTGTGTCACTCAAAAAAGGTCATTCGGGATATGTAGCTCAAAAAATTTCATACCTGGGTAAGATGCTCAAAACACGTCATACCCGGGTATGTCGCTCAAAAAAGGTCATACCGGGTATGTCGCTCAAAAGTGGTCAAACTTGTGTATGTCGCTCAAAATGGGCCATACGGTGGTGTGTCACTCAAAAAAGGTCATTCGGCGTATGTAGCTCAAAAAATTTCATACCCGGGTATGATGCTCAAAACACGTCATACCCGGGTATGTCGCTCAAAAAAGGTCATACCGGGTATGTCGCTCAAAAGTGGTCATATGCCCGTATGTCACTCAAAATAGGCCATACGGTGGTGTGTCACTCAAAAAAGGTCATTCGGGGTATGTAGCTCAAAAAATTTCATACCTGGGTATGATGCTCAAAACACGTCATACCCGGATATGACGCTCAAAAAAGGTCATACCGGGTATGTCGCTCAAAAGTGGTCAAACTTGTGTAGGTCGCTCAAAATGGGCCATACGGTGTTGTGTCACTCAAAAAAGGTCATTCGGGATATGTAGCTCAAAAAATTTCATACCTGGGTAAGATGCTCAAAACACGTCATACCCGGGTATGTCGCTCAAAAAAGGTCATACCGGGTATGTCGCTCAAAAGTGGTCAAACTTGTGTATGTCGCTCAAAATGGGCCATACGGTGGTGTGTCACTCAAAAAAGGTCATTCGGCGTATGTAGCTCAAAAAATTTCATACCCGGGTATGATGCTCAAAACACGTCATACCCGGGTATGTCGCTCAAAAACGTCATACCGAGTATGTCGCTCAAAAGTGGTCATATGCGCGTATGTCGCTCAAAATAGGCCATACGGTGGTGTGTCACTCAAAAAAGATCATTCGGCGTATGTAGCTCAAAAAATGTCATACCTGGGTATGATGCTCAAAACACGTCATACCCGGATATGTCGCTCAAAAAAGGTCATACCTGGTATGTCGCTCAAAAGTGGTCAAACTTGTGTATGTCGCTCAAAATGGGCCATACAGTGGTGTGTCACTCAAAAAAGATCATTCGGCGTATGTAGCTCAAAAAATTTCATACCTGGGTATGATGCTCAAAACACGTCATACCCGGATATGTCGCTCAAAAAAGGTCATACCTGGTATGTCGCTCAAAAGTGGTCAAACTTGTGTATGTCGCTCAAAATGGGCCATACAGTGGTGTGTCACTCAAAAAAGATCATTCGGCGTATGTAGCTCAAAAAATTTCATACCCGGGTATGATGCTCAAAACACGTCATACCCGGGTATGTCGCTCAAAAAAGGTCATACCGGGTATGTCGCTCAAAAGTGGTCATATGCGCGTATGTCGCTCAAAATAGGCCATACGGTGGTGTGTCACTCAAAAAAGGTCATTCGGGGTATATAGCTCAAAAAATTTCATACCTGGGTATGATGCTCAAAACACGTCATACCCGGATATGTCGCTCAAAAAGGTCATACCGAGTATGTCGCTCAAAAGTGGTCATATGCGCGTATGTCGCTCAAAATAGGCCATACGGTGGTGTGTCACTCAAAAAAGGTCATTCGGGGTATGTAGCTCAAAAAATTTCATACCCGGGTATGATGCTCAAAACACGTCATACCCGGGAAAGTCGCTCAAAAGTGGTCATATGCCCGTATGTCACTCAAAATAGGCCATACGGTGGTGTGTCACTCAAAAAAGGTCATTCGGGGTATGTAGCTCAAAAAATTTCATACCTGGGTATGATGCTCAAAACACGTCATACCCGGATATGACGCTCAAAAAAGGTCATACCGGGTATGTCGCTCAAAAGTGGTCAAACTTGTGTAGGTCGCTCAAAATGGGCCATACGGTGTTGTGTCACTCAAAAAAGGTCATTCGGGATATGTAGCTCAAAAAATTTCATACCTGGGTAAGATGCTCAAAACACGTCATACCCGGGTATGTCGCTCAAAAAAGGTCATACCGGGTATGTCGCTCAAAAGTGGTCAAACTTGTGTATGTCGCTCAAAATGGGCCATACGGTGGTGTGTCACTCAAAAAAGGTCATTCGGCGTATGTAGCTCAAAAAATTTCATACCCGGGTATGATGCTCAAAACACGTCATACCCGGGTATGTCGCTCAAAAACGTCATACCGAGTATGTCGCTCAAAAGTGGTCATATGCGCGTATGTCGCTCAAAATAGGCCATACGGTGGTGTGTCACTCAAAAAAGATCATTCGGCGTATGTAGCTCAAAAAATGTCATACCTGGGTATGATGCTCAAAACACGTCATACCCGGATATGTCGCTCAAAAAAGGTCATACCTGGTATGTCGCTCAAAAGTGGTCAAACTTGTGTATGTCGCTCAAAATGGGCCATACAGTGGTGTGTCACTCAAAAAAGATCATTCGGCGTATGTAGCTCAAAAAATTTCATACCTGGGTATGATGCTCAAAACACGTCATACCCGGATATGTCGCTCAAAAAAGGTCATACCTGGTATATCGCTCAAAAGTGGTCAAACTTGTGTATGTCGCTCAAAATGGGCCATACAGTGGTGTGTCACTCAAAAAAGATCATTCGGCGTATGTAGCTCAAAAAATGTCATACCTGGGTATGATGCTCAAAACACGTCATACCCGGATATGTCGCTCAAAAAAGGTCATACCTGGTATGTCGCTCAAAAGTGGTCAAACTTGTGTATGTCGCTCAAAATGGGCCATACAGTGGTGTGTCACTCAAAAAAGATCATTCGGCGTATGTAGCTCAAAAAATTTCATACCTGGGTATGATGCTCAAAACACGTCATACCCGGATATGTCGCTCAAAAAAGGTCATACCTGGTATGTCGCTCAAAAGTGGTCAAACTTGTGTATGTCGCTCAAAATGGGCCATACAGTGGTGTGTCACTCAAAAAAGATCATTCGGCGTATGTAGCTCAAAAAATTTCATACCCGGGTATGATGCTCAAAACACGTCATACCCGGGTATGTCGCTCAAAAAAGGTCATACCGGGTATGTCGCTCAAAAGTGGTCATATGCGCGTATGTCGCTCAAAATAGGCCATACGGTGGTGTGTCACTCAAAAAAGGTCATTCGGGGTATATAGCTCAAAAAATTTCATACCTGGGTATGATGCTCAAAACACGTCATACCCGGATATGTCGCTCAAAAAGGTCATACCGAGTATGTCGCTCAAAAGTGGTCATATGCGCGTATGTCGCTCAAAATAGGCCATACGGTGGTGTGTCACTCAAAAAAGATCATTCAGCGTATGTAGCTCAAAAAATTTCATACCTGGGTATGATGCTCAAAACACGTCATACCCGGATATGTCGCTCAAAAAAGGTCATACCGGGTATGTCGCTCAAAAGTGTTCAAACTTGTGTATGTTGCTCAAAATGGGCCATACGGTGGTGTGTCACTCAAAAAAGGTCATTCGGGATATGTAGCTCAAAAAATTTCATACCCGGGTATGATGCTCAAAACACGTCATACCCGGGTATGTCGCTCAAAAAAGGTCATACCGGGTATGTCGCTCAAAAGTGGTCATATGACCGTATGTCACTCAAAATAGGCCATACGGTGGTGTGTCACTCAAAAAAGGTCATTCGGGGTATGTAGCTCAAAAAATTTCATACCTGGGTATGATGCTCAAAACACGTCATACCCGGATATGACGTTCAAAAAAGGTCATACCGGGTATGTCGCTCAAAAGTGGTCAAACTTGTGTATGTCGCTCAAAATGGGCCATACGGTGTTGTGTCACTCAAAAAAGGTCATTCGGGATATGTAGCTCAAAAAATTTCATACCTGGGTAAGATGCTCAAAACACGTCATACCCGGGTATGTCGCTCAAAAAAGGTCATACCGGGTATGTCGCTCAAAAGTGGTCATATGCGCGTATGTCGCTCAAAATAGGCCATACGGTGGTGTGTCACTCAAAAAAGATCATTCGGCGTATGTAGCTCAAAAAATGTCATACCTGGGTATGATGCTCAAAACACGTCATACCCGGATATGTCGCTCAAAAAAGGTCATACCTGGTATGTCGCTCAAAAGTGGTCAAACTTGTGTATGTCGCTCAAAATGGGCCATACAGTGGTGTGTCACTCAAAAAAGATCATTCGGCGTATGTAGCTCAAAAAATTTCATACCTGGGTATGATGCTCAAAACACGTCATACCCGGATATGTCGCTCAAAAAAGGTCATACCTGGTATATCGCTCAAAAGTGGTCAAACTTGTGTATGTCGCTCAAAATGGGCCATACAGTGGTGTGTCACTCAAAAAAGATCATTCGGCGTATGTAGCTCAAAAAATGTCATACCTGGGTATGATGCTCAAAACACGTCATACCCGGATATGTCGCTCAAAAAAGGTCATACCTGGTATGTCGCTCAAAAGTGGTCAAACTTGTGTATGTCGCTCAAAATGGGCCATACAGTGGTGTGTCACTCAAAAAAGATCATTCGGCGTATGTAGCTCAAAAAATTTCATACCTGGGTATGATGCTCAAAACACGTCATACCCGGATATGTCGCTCAAAAAAGGTCATACCTGGTATGTCGCTCAAAAGTGGTCAAACTTGTGTATGTCGCTCAAAATGGGCCATACAGTGGTGTGTCACTCAAAAAAGATCATTCGGCGTATGTAGCTCAAAAAATTTCATACCCGGGTATGATGCTCAAAACACGTCATACCCGGGTATGTCGCTCAAAAAAGGTCATACCGGGTATGTCGCTCAAAAGTGGTCATATGCGCGTATGTCGCTCAAAATAGGCCATACGGTGGTGTGTCACTCAAAAAAGGTCATTCGGGGTATATAGCTCAAAAAATTTCATACCTGGGTATGATGCTCAAAACACGTCATACCCGGATATGTCGCTCAAAAAGGTCATACCGAGTATGTCGCTCAAAAGTGGTCATATGCGCGTATGTCGCTCAAAATAGGCCATACGGTGGTGTGTCACTCAAAAAAGATCATTCAGCGTATGTAGCTCAAAAAATTTCATACCTGGGTATGATGCTCAAAACACGTCATACCCGGATATGTCGCTCAAAAAAGGTCATACCGGGTATGTCGCTCAAAAGTGTTCAAACTTGTGTATGTTGCTCAAAATGGGCCATACGGTGGTGTGTCACTCAAAAAAGGTCATTCGGGATATGTAGCTCAAAAAATTTCATACCCGGGTATGATGCTCAAAACACGTCATACCCGGGTATGTCGCTCAAAAACGTCATACCGAGTATGTCGCTCAAAAGTGGTCATATGCGCGTATGTCGCTCAAAATAGGCCATACGGTGGTGTGTCACTCAAAAAAGATCATTCGGCGTATGTAACTCAAAAAATTTCATACCCGGGTATGATGCTCAAAACACGTCATACCCGGGTATGTCGCTCAAAATAGGCCATACGGTGGTGTGTCACTCAAAAAAGGTCATTCGGGGTATGTAGCTCAAAAAATTTCATACCTGGGTATGATGCTCAAAACACGTCATACCCGGATATGTCGCTCAAAAAGGTCATACCGGGTATGTCGCTCAAAAGCGGTCAAACTTGTGTATGTCGCTCAAAATTGGCCATACGGTGGTGTGTCACTCAAAAAAGGTCATTCGGGGTATGTAGCTCAAAAAATTTCATACCTGGGTATGATGCTCAAAACACGTCATACCCGGATATGTCGCTCAAAAAATGTCATACCGGGTATGTCGCTCAAAAGTGGTCAAACTTGTGTATGTCGCTCAAAATGGGCCATACGGTGGTGTGTCACTCAAAAAAGGTCATTCGGCGTATGTAGCTCAAAAAATTTCATACCTGGGTATGATGCTCAAAACACGTCATACCCAGATATGTCGCTTAAAAAAGGTCATACCAGGTATGTCGCTCAAAAGTGGTCATATGCACGTATGTCGCTCAAAATAGGCCATACAGTGGTGTGTCACTCAAAAAAGGTCATTCGGGGTATGTAGCTCAAAAAATTTCATACCTGGGTATGATGCTCAAAATACGTCATACCCGGATATGTCGCTCAAAAAAGGTCATACCGGGTATGTCGCTCAAAAGTGGTCAAACTTGTGTATGTCGCTCAAAGTGGGCCATACGGTGGTGTGTCACTCAAAAAAGGTCATTCGGCGTATGTCGCTCAAAAAAGGTCATACCGGGTACGTCGCTCAAAAGTGTTCAAACTTGTGTATGTCACTCAAAATAGGCTATACGGTGGTGTGTCACTCAAAAAAGGTAATTCGGGGTATGTAGCTCAAAAAATTTCATACCTGGGTATGATGCTCAAAACACGTCATACCCGGATATGTCGCTCAAAAAGGTCATACCGGGTATGTCGCTCAAAAGTGGTCAAACTTGTGTATGTCGCTCAAAATGGGCCATACGGTGGTGTGTCACTCAAAAAAGCTCATTCGGCGTATGTAGCTCAAAAAATTTCATACCCGGGTATGATGCTCAAAACACGTCATACCCGGGTATGTCGCTCAAAAAGGTCATACCGGGTATGTCGCTCAAAAGTGGTCATATGCGCGTATGTCGCTCAAAATAGGCCATACGGTGGTGTGTCACTCAAAAAAGGTCATTCGGGGTATGTAGCTCAAAAAATTTCATACCCGGGTATGATACTCAAAACACGTCATACCCGGGTATGACGCTCAAAAAAGGTCATACCGGGTATGTCGCTCAAAAGTGGTCATATGCGCGTATGTCGCTCAAAATAGGCCATACGGTGGTGTGTCACTCAAAAAAGGTCATTCGGGGTATGTAGCTCAAAAAATTTCATACCTGGGTATGATGCTCAAAACACGTCATACCCGGATATGTCGCTAAAAAAAGGTCATACCGGGTATGTCCCTCGAAAGTGGTCAAACTTGTGTATGTCGCTCAAAATGGGCCATACAGTGGTGTGTCACTCAAAAAAGGTCATTCGGCGTATGTAGCTCAAAAAATTTCATACCCGGGTATGATGCTCAAAACACGTCATACCCGGGTATGTCACTCAAAAAAGTTCATACCGGGTATGTCGCTCAAAAGTGTTCAAACTTGTGTATGTCGCTAAAAATAGGCCATACGGTGGTGTGTCACTCAAAAAAGATCATTCGGCGTATGTAGCTCAAAAAATGTCATACCTGGGTATGATGCTCAAAACACGTCATACCCGGATATGTCGCTCAAAAAAGGTCATACCTGGTATGTCGCTCAAAAGTGGTCAAACTTGTGTATGTCGCTCAAAATGGGCCATACAGTGGTGTGTCACTCAAAAAAGATCATTCGGCGTATGTAGCTCAAAAAATTTCATACCTGGGTATGATGCTCAAAACACGTCATACCCGGATATGTCGCTCAAAAAAGGTCATACCTGGTATGTCGCTCAAAAGTGGTCAAACTTGTGTATGTCGCTCAAAATGGGCCATACAGTGGTGTGTCACTCAAAAAAGATCATTCGGCGTATGTAGCTCAAAAAATTTCATACCCGGGTATGATGCTCAAAACACGTCATACCCGGGTATGTCGCTCAAAAAAGGTCATACCGGGTATGTCGCTCAAAAGTGGTCATATGCGCGTATGTCGCTCAAAATAGGCCATACGGTGGTGTGTCACTCAAAAAAGGTCATT
The DNA here is from genome assembly GCA_036785175.1 of Eupleurogrammus muticus. Lineage (NCBI taxonomy): Eukaryota > Metazoa > Chordata > Actinopteri > Scombriformes > Trichiuridae > Eupleurogrammus > Eupleurogrammus muticus. The sequence continues at coordinate 9,607,141 of JAYKQN010000007.1, forward strand.
CGGGGTATATAGCTCAAAAAATGTCATACCTGGGTATGATGCTCAAAACACGTCATACCCGGATATGTCGCTCAAAAAAGGTCATACCGGGTATGTCGCTCAAAAGTGTTCAAACTTGTGTATGTTGCTCAAAATGGGCCATACGGTGGTGTGTCACTCAAAAAAGGTCATTCGGCGTATGTAGCTCAAAAAATGTCATATCCGGGTATGATGCTCAAAACATGTCATACCCGGGTATGTCGCTCAAAAAAGGTCATACCGGGTATGTCGCTCAAAAGTGGTCATATGCGCGTATGTCGCTCAAAATAGGCCATACGGTGGTGTGTCACTCAAAAAAGGTCATTCGGGGTATGTAACTCAAAAAATGTCATACCTGGGTATGATGCTCAAAACACGTCATACCCGGGTATGTCGCTCAAAAAAGGTCATACCGGGTACGTCGCTCAAAAGTGTTCAAACTTGTGTATGTCACTCAAAATAGGCCATACGGTGGTGTGTCACTCAAAAAAGGTCATTCGGGGTATATAGCTCAAAAAATTTCATACCTGGGTATGATGCTCAAAACACGTCATACCCGGATATGTCGCTCAAAAAAGGTCATACCTGGTATGTCGCTCAAAAGTAGTCAAACTTGTGTATGTCGCTCAAAATGGGCCATACAGTGGTGTGTCACTCAAAAAAGATCATTCGGCATATGTAGCTCAAAAAATGTCATACCTGGGTATGATGCTCATAACACGTCATACCCGGATATGTCGCTCAAAAAAGGTCATACCGGGTATGTCGCTCAAAAGTGTTCAAACTTGTGTATGTTGCTCAAAATGGGCCATACGGTGGTGTGTCACTCAAAAAAGGTCATTCGGCGTATGTAGCTCAAAAAATGTCATATCCGGGTATGATGCTCAAAACACGTCATACCCGGGTATGTCGCTCAAAAAAGGTCATACCGGGTATGTCGCTCAAAAGTGGTCATATGCGCGTATGTCGCTCAAAATAGGCCATACGGTGGTGTGTCACTCAAAAAAGGTCATTCGGGGTATGTAGCTCAAAAAATTTCATACCTGGGTATGATGCTCAAAACACGTCATACCCGGATATGTCGCTCAAAAAGGTCATACCGAGTATGTCGCTCAAAAGTGGTCAAACTTGTGTATGTCGCTCAAAATGGGCCATACGGTGTTGTGTCACTCAAAAAAGGTCATTCGGGATATGTAGCTCAAAAAATTTCATACCTGGGTATGATGCTCAAAACACGTCATACCCAGGTATGTCGCTCAAAAAAGGTCATACCGGGTATGTCGCTCAAAAGTGGTCAAACTTGTGTATGTCGCTCAAAATGGGCCATACGTTGGTGTGTCACTCAAAAAAGGTCATTCGGCGTATGTAGCTCAAAAAATTTCATACCCGTGTATGATGCTCAAAACACGTCATACCCGGATATGTCGCTCAAAAAAGGTCATACCTGGTATGTCGCTCAAAAGTGGTCAAACTTGTGTATGTCGCTCAAAATGGGCCATACAGTGGTGTGTCACTCAAAAAAGATCATTCGGCGTATGTAGCTCAAAAAATTTCATACCTGGGTATGATGCTCAAAACACGTCATACCCGGATATGTTGCTCAAAAAAGGTCATACCTGGTATGTCGCTCAAAAGTGGTCAAACTTGTGTATGTCGCTCAAAATGGGCCATACAGTGGTGTGTCACTCAAAAAAGATCATTCGGCGTATGTAGCTCAAAAAATTTCATACCCGGGTATGATGCTCAAAACACGTCATACCCGGGTATGTCGCTCAAAAAAGGTCATACCGGGTATGTCGCTCAAAAGTGGTCATATGCGCGTATGTCGCTCAAAATAGGCCATACGGTGGTGTGTCACTCAAAAAAGGTCATTCGGGGTATATAGCTCAAAAAATTTCATACCTGGGTATGATGCTCAAAACACGTCATACCCGGATATGTCGCTCAAAAAAGGTCATACCGGGTATGTCCCTCGAAAGTGGTCAAACTTGTGTATGTCGCTCAAAATGGGCCATACGGTGGTGTGTCACTCAAAAAAGGTCATTCGGCGTATGTAGCTCAAAAAATTTCATACCTGGGTATGATGCTCAAAACACGTCATACCCGGATATGTCGCTCAAAAAGGTCATACCGGGTATGTCGCTCGAAAGTGGTCAAACTTGTGTATGTCGCTCAAAATGGGCCATACGGTGGTGTGTCACTCAAAAAAGGTCATTCGGCGTATGTAGCTCAAAAAATTTCATACCCGGGTATGATGCTCAAAACACGTCATACCCGGGTATGTCGCTCAAAAAAGGTCATACCGGGTATGTCCCTCAAAAGTGGTCAAACTTGTGTATGTCGCTCAAAATGGGCCATACGGTGGTGTGTCACTCAAAAAAGGTCATTCGGCGTATGTAGCTCAAAAAATTTCATACCCGGGTATGATGCTCAAAACACGTCATACCCGGGTATGTCGCTCAAAAAGGTCATACCGAGTATGTCGCTCAAAAGTGGTCATATGCGCGTATGTCGCTCAAAATAGGCCATACGGTGGTGTGTCACTCAAAAAAGGTCATTCGGGGTATGTAGCTCAAAAAATGTCATACCCGGGTATGATGCTCAAAACACGTCATACCCGGGTATGTCGCTCAAAAAAGGTCATACCGGGTACGTCGCTCAAAAGTGGTCAAACTTGTGTATGTCGCTCAAAATAGGCCATACGGTGGTGTGTCACTCAAAAAAGGTCATTCGGCGTATGTAGCTCAAAAAATTTCATACCCGGGTATGATGCTCAAAACACGTCATACCCGGGTATGTCGCTCAAAAAAGGTCATACCGGGTATGTCGCTCAAAAGTGGTCAAACTTGTGTATGTCGCTCAAAATGGGCCATACGGTGGTGTGTCACTCAAAAAAGGTCATTCGGCGTATGTAGCTCAAAAAATTTCATACCCGGGTATGATGCTCAAAACACGTCATACCCGGGTATGTCGCTCAAAAAGGTCATACCGAGTATGTCGCTCAAAAGTGGTCATATGCGCGTATGTCGCTCAAAATAGGCCATACGGTGGTGTGTCACTCAAAAAAGGTCATTCGGGGTATGTAGCTCAAAAAATGTCATACCCGGGTATGATGCTCAAAACACGTCATACCCGGGTATGTCGCTCAAAAAAGGTCATACCGGGTACGTCGCTCAAAAGTGGTCAAACTTGTGTATGTCGCTCAAAATAGGCCATACGGTGGTGTGTCACTCAAAAAAGGTCATTCGGCGTATGTAGCTCAAAAAATGTCATATCCTGTTATGATGCTCAAAACACGTCATACCCGGGTATGTCTCTCAAAAAAGGTCATACCGGGTATGTCGCTCAAAAGTGGTCATATGCGCGTATGTCGCTCAAAATAGGCCATACGGTGGTGTGTCACTCAAAAAAGGTCATTCGGCGTATGTAGCTCAAAAAATTTCATACCCGGGTATGATGCTCAAAACACGTCATACCCGGGTATGTCGCTCAAAAAAGGTCATACCGGGTATGTCCCTCGAAAGTGGTCAAACTTGTGTATGTCGCTCAAAATGGGCCATACGGTGGTGTGTCACTCAAAAAAGGTCATTCGGCGTATGTAGCTCAAAAAATTTCATACCTGGGTATGATGCTCAAAACACGTCATACCCGGATATGTCGCTCAAAAAGGTCATACCGGGTATGTCGCTCGAAAGTGGTCAAACTTGTGTATGTCGCTCAAAATGGGCCATACGGTGGTGTGTCACTCAAAAAAGGTCATTCGGCGTATGTAGCTCAAAAAATTTCATACCCGGGTATGATGCTCAAAACACGTCATACCCGGGTATGTCGCTCAAAAAAGGTCATACCGGGTATGTCCCTCAAAAGTGGTCAAACTTGTGTATGTCGCTCAAAATGGGCCATACGGTGGTGTGTCACTCAAAAAAGGTCATTCGGCGTATGTAGCTCAAAAAATTTCATACCCGGGTATGATGCTCAAAACACGTCATACCCGGGTATGTCGCTCAAAAAGGTCATACCGAGTATGTCGCTCAAAAGTGGTCATATGCGCGTATGTCGCTCAAAATAGGCCATACGGTGGTGTGTCACTCAAAAAAGGTCATTCGGGGTATGTAGCTCAAAAAATGTCATACCCGGGTATGATGCTCAAAACACGTCATACCCGGGTATGTCGCTCAAAAAAGGTCATACCGGGTACGTCGCTCAAAAGTGGTCAAACTTGTGTATGTCGCTCAAAATAGGCCATACGGTGGTGTGTCACTCAAAAAAGGTCATTCGGCGTATGTAGCTCAAAAAATTTCATACCCGGGTATGATGCTCAAAACACGTCATACCCGGGTATGTCGCTCAAAAAAGGTCATACCGGGTATGTCGCTCAAAAGTGGTCAAACTTGTGTATGTCGCTCAAAATGGGCCATACGGTGGTGTGTCACTCAAAAAAGGTCATTCGGCGTATGTAGCTCAAAAAATTTCATACCCGGGTATGATGCTCAAAACACGTCATACCCGGGTATGTCGCTCAAAAAGGTCATACCGAGTATGTCGCTCAAAAGTGGTCATATGCGCGTATGTCGCTCAAAATAGGCCATACGGTGGTGTGTCACTCAAAAAAGGTCATTCGGGGTATGTAGCTCAAAAAATGTCATACCCGGGTATGATGCTCAAAACACGTCATACCCGGGTATGTCGCTCAAAAAAGGTCATACCGGGTACGTCGCTCAAAAGTGGTCAAACTTGTGTATGTCGCTCAAAATAGGCCATACGGTGGTGTGTCACTCAAAAAAGGTCATTCGGCGTATGTAGCTCAAAAAATTTCATACCCGGGTATGATGCTCAAAACACGTCATACCCGGGTATGTCGCTCAAAAAAGGTCATACCGGGTATGTCCCTCGAAAGTGGTCAAACTTGTGTATGTCGCTCAAAATGGGCCATACGGTGGTGTGTCACTCAAAAAAGGTCATTCGGCGTATGTAGCTCAAAAAATTTCATACCTGGGTATGATGCTCAAAACACGTCATACCCGGATATGTCGCTCAAAAAGGTCATACCGGGTATGTCGCTCGAAAGTGGTCAAACTTGTGTATGTCGCTCAAAATGGGCCATACGGTGGTGTGTCACTCAAAAAAGGTCATTCGGCGTATGTAGCTCAAAAAATTTCATACCCGGGTATGATGCTCAAAACACGTCATACCCGGGTATGTCGCTCAAAAAAGGTCATACCGGGTATGTCCCTCAAAAGTGGTCAAACTTGTGTATGTCGCTCAAAATGGGCCATACGGTGGTGTGTCACTCAAAAAAGGTCATTCGGCGTATGTAGCTCAAAAAATTTCATACCCGGGTATGATGCTCAAAACACGTCATACCCGGGTATGTCGCTCAAAAAGGTCATACCGAGTATGTCGCTCAAAAGTGGTCATATGCGCGTATGTCGCTCAAAATAGGCCATACGGTGGTGTGTCACTCAAAAAAGGTCATTCGGGGTATGTAGCTCAAAAAATGTCATACCCGGGTATGATGCTCAAAACACGTCATACCCGGGTATGTCGCTCAAAAAAGGTCATACCGGGTACGTCGCTCAAAAGTGGTCAAACTTGTGTATGTCGCTCAAAATAGGCCATACGGTGGTGTGTCACTCAAAAAAGGTCATTCGGCGTATGTAGCTCAAAAAATTTCATACCCGGGTATGATGCTCAAAACACGTCATACCCGGGTATGTCGCTCAAAAAAGGTCATACCGGGTATGTCGCTCAAAAGTGGTCAAACTTGTGTATGTCGCTCAAAATGGGCCATACGGTGGTGTGTCACTCAAAAAAGGTCATTCGGCGTATGTAGCTCAAAAAATTTCATACCCGGGTATGATGCTCAAAACACGTCATACCCGGGTATGTCGCTCAAAAAGGTCATACCGAGTATGTCGCTCAAAAGTGGTCATATGCGCGTATGTCGCTCAAAATAGGCCATACGGTGGTGTGTCACTCAAAAAAGGTCATTCGGGGTATGTAGCTCAAAAAATGTCATACCCGGGTATGATGCTCAAAACACGTCATACCCGGGTATGTCGCTCAAAAAAGGTCATACCGGGTACGTCGCTCAAAAGTGGTCAAACTTGTGTATGTCGCTCAAAATAGGCCATACGGTGGTGTGTCACTCAAAAAAGGTCATTCGGCGTATGTAGCTCAAAAAATGTCATATCCTGTTATGATGCTCAAAACACGTCATACCCGGGTATGTCTCTCAAAAAAGGTCATACCGGGTATGTCGCTCAAAAGTGGTCATATGCGCGTATGTCGCTCAAAATAGGCCATACGGTGGTGTGTCACTCAAAAAAGGTCATTCGGCGTATGTAGCTCAAAAAATTTCATACCCGGGTATGATGCTCAAAACACGTCATACCCGGGTATGTCGCTCAAAAAAGGTCATACCGGGTATGTCCCTCGAAAGTGGTCAAACTTGTGTATGTCGCTCAAAATGGGCCATACGGTGGTGTGTCACTCAAAAAAGGTCATTCGGCGTATGTAGCTCAAAAAATTTCATACCTGGGTATGATGCTCAAAACACGTCATACCCGGATATGTCGCTCAAAAAGGTCATACCGGGTATGTCGCTCGAAAGTGGTCAAACTTGTGTATGTCGCTCAAAATGGGCCATACGGTGGTGTGTCACTCAAAAAAGGTCATTCGGCGTATGTAGCTCAAAAAATTTCATACCCGGGTATGATGCTCAAAACACGTCATACCCGGGTATGTCGCTCAAAAAAGGTCATACCGGGTACGTCGCTCAAAAGTGGTCAAACTTGTGTATGTCGCTCAAAATGGGCCATACGGTGGTGTGTCACTCAAAAAAGATCATTCGGCGCATGTAGCTCAAAAAATTTCATACCCGGGTATGATGCTCAAAACACGTCATACCCGGGTATGTCGCTCAAAAAAGGTCATACCGGGTATGTCGCTCAAAAGTGGTCATATGCGCGTATGTCGCTCAAAATAGGCCATACGGTGGTGTGTCACTCAAAAAAGGTCATTCGGGGTATGTAGCTCAAAAAATTTCATACCTGGGTATGATGCTCAAAACACGTCATACCCGGATATGTCGCTCAAAAAGGTCATACCGGGTATGTCGCTCAAAAGTGGTCAAACTTGTGTATGTCGCTCAAAATGGGCCATACGGTGGTGTGTCACTCAAAAAAGGTCATTCGGCGTATGTAGCTCAAAAAATTTCATACCCGGGTATGATGCTCAAAACACGTCATACCCGGGTATGTCGCTCAAAAAGGTCATACCGAGTATGTCGCTCAAAAGTGGTCATATGCGCGTATGTCGCTCAAAATAGGCCATACGGTGGTGTGTCACTCAAAAAAGATCATTCGGCGCATGTAGCTCAAAAAATTTCATACCCGGGTATGATGCTCAAAACACGTCATACCCGGGTATGTCGCTCAAAAAAGGTCATACCGGGTATGTCGCTCAAAAGTGGTCATATGCGCGTATGTCGCTCAAAATAGGCCATACGGTGGTGTGTCACTCAAAAAAGGTCATTCGGGGTATGTAGCTCAAAAAATTTCATACCTGGGTATGATGCTCAAAACACGTCATACCCGGATATGTCGCTCAAAAAGGTCATACCGGGTATGTCGCTCAAAAGCGGTCAAACTTGTGTATGTCGCTCAAAATTGGCCATACGGTGGTGTGTCACTCAAAAAAGGTCATTCGGGGTATGTAGCTCAAAAAATTTCATACCCGGGTATGATGCTCAAAACACGTCATACCCGGGTATGTCGCTCAAAAAAGGTCATACCGGGTACGTCGCTCAAAAGTGGTCAAACTTGTGTATGTCGCTCAAAATAGGCCATACGGTGGTGTGTCACTCAAAAAAGCTCATTCGGCGTATGTAGCTCAAAAAATTTCATACCCGGGTATGATGCTCAAAACACGTCATACCCGGGTATGTCGCTCAAAAAGGTCATACCGAGTATGTGGCTCAAAAGTGGTCATATGCGCGTATGTCGCTCAAAATAGGCCATACGGTGGTGTGTCACTCAAAAAAGGTCATTCGGGGTATGTAGCTCAAAAAAATTTCATACCTGGGTATGATGCTCAAAACACGTCATACCCGGATATGTCGCACAAAAAAGGTCATACCGGGTATGTCGCTCAAAAGTGTTCAAACTTGTATATGTCGCTCAAAATAGGCCATACGGTGGTGTGTCACTCAAAAAAGATCATTCGGCGTATGTAACTCAAAAAATTTCATACCCGGGTATGATGCTCAAAACACGTCATACCCGGGTATGTCGCTCAAAATAGGCCATACGGTGGTGTGTCACTCAAAAAAGGTCATTCGGGGTATGTAGCTCAAAAAATTTCATACCTGGGTATGATGCTCAAAACACGTCATACCCGGATATGTCGCTCAAAAAGGTCATACCGGGTATGTCGCTCAAAAGCGGTCAAACTTGTGTATGTCGCTCAAAATTGGCCATACGGTGGTGTGTCACTCAAAAAAGGTCATTCGGGGTATGTAGCTCAAAAAATTTCATACCTGGGTATGATGCTCAAAACACGTCATACCCGGATATGTCGCTCAAAAAATGTCATACCGGGTATGTCGCTCAAAAGTGGTCAAACTTGTGTATGTCGCTCAAAATGGGCCATACGGTGGTGTGTCACTCAAAAAAGGTCATTCGGCGTATGTAGCTCAAAAAATTTCATACCTGGGTATGATGCTCAAAACACGTCATACCCAGATATGTCGCTTAAAAAAGGTCATACCAGGTATGTCGCTCAAAAGTGGTCATATGCACGTATGTCGCTCAAAATAGGCCATACAGTGGTGTGTCACTCAAAAAAGGTCATTCGGGGTATGTAGCTCAAAAAATTTCATACCTGGGTATGATGCTCAAAATACGTCATACCCGGATATGTCGCTCAAAAAAGGTCATACCGGGTATGTCGCTCAAAAGTGGTCAAACTTGTGTATGTCGCTCAAAGTGGGCCATACGGTGGTGTGTCACTCAAAAAAGGTCATTCGGCGTATGTAGCTCAAAAAATTTCATACCCGGGTATGATGCTCAAAACACGTCATACCCGGGTATGTCGCTCAAAAAAGGTCATACCGGGTACGTCGCTCAAAAGTGTTCAAACTTGTGTATGTCACTCAAAATAGGCTATACGGTGGTGTGTCACTCAAAAAAGGTAATTCGGGGTATGTAGCTCAAAAAATTTCATACCTGGGTATGATGCTCAAAACACGTCATACCCGGATATGTCGCTCAAAAAGGTCATACCGGGTATGTCGCTCAAAAGTGGTCAAACTTGTGTATGTCGCTCAAAATGGGCCATACGGTGGTGTGTCACTCAAAAAAGCTCATTCGGCGTATGTAGCTCAAAAAATTTCATACCCGGGTATGATGCTCAAAACACGTCATACCCGGGTATGTCGCTCAAAAAGGTCATACCGGGTATGTCGCTCAAAAGTGGTCATATGCGCGTATGTCGCTCAAAATAGGCCATACGGTGGTGTGTCACTCAAAAAAGGTCATTCGGGGTATGTAGCTCAAAAAATTTCATACCCGGGTATGATACTCAAAACACGTCATACCCGGGTATGACGCTCAAAAAAGGTCATACCGGGTATGTCGCTCAAAAGTGGTCATATGCGCGTATGTCGCTCAAAATAGGCCATACGGTGGTGTGTCACTCAAAAAAGGTCATTCGGGGTATGTAGCTCAAAAAATTTCATACCTGGGTATGATGCTCAAAACACGTCATACCCGGATATGTCGCTAAAAAAAGGTCATACCGGGTATGTCCCTCGAAAGTGGTCAAACTTGTGTATGTCGCTCAAAATGGGCCATACAGTGGTGTGTCACTCAAAAAAGGTCATTCGGCGTATGTAGCTCAAAAAATTTCATACCCGGGTATGATGCTCAAAACACGTCATACCCGGGTATGTCACTCAAAAAAGTTCATACCGGGTATGTCGCTCAAAAGTGTTCAAACTTGTGTATGTCGCTAAAAATAGGCCATACGGTGGTGTGTCACTCAAAAAAGATCATTCGGCGTATGTAGCTCAAAAAATTTCATACCTGGGTATGATGCTCAAAACACGTCATACCCGGATATGTCGCTCAAAAAAGGTCATACCTGGTATGTCGCTCAAAAGTGGTCAAACTTGTGTATGTCGCTCAAAATGGGCCATACAGTGGTGTGTCACTCAAAAAAGATCATTCGGCGTATGTAGCTCAAAAAATTTCATACCCGGGTATGATGCTCAAAACACGTCATACCCGGGTATGTCGCTCAAAAAAGGTCATACCGGGTATGTCGCTCAAAAGTGGTCATATGCGCGTATGTCGCTCAAAATAGGCCATACGGTGGTGTGTCACTCAAAAAAGGTCATTCGGGGTATATAGCTCAAAAAATTTCATACCTGGGTATGATGCTCAAAACACGTCATACCCGGATATGTCGCTCAAAAAGGTCATACCGAGTATGTCGCTCAAAAGTGGTCATATGCGCGTATGTCGCTCAAAATAGGCCATACGGTGGTGTGTCACTCAAAAAAGATCATTCAGCGTATGTAGCTCAAAAAATTTCATACCTGGGTATGATGCTCAAAACACGTCATACCCGGATATGTCGCTCAAAAAAGGTCATACCGGGTATGTCGCTCAAAAGTGTTCAAACTTGTGTATGTTGCTCAAAATGGGCCATACGGTGGTGTGTCACTCAAAAAAGGTCATTCGGGATATGTAGCTCAAAAAATTTCATACCCGGGTATGATGCTCAAAACACGTCATACCCGGGTATGTCGCTCAAAAAAGGTCATACCGGGTATGTCGCTCAAAAGTGGTCATATGACCGTATGTCACTCAAAATAGGCCATACGGTGGTGTGTCACTCAAAAAAGGTCATTCGGGGTATGTAGCTCAAAAAATTTCATACCTGGGTATGATGCTCAAAACACGTCATACCCGGATATGACGTTCAAAAAAGGTCATACCGGGTATGTCGCTCAAAAGTGGTCAAACTTGTGTATGTCGCTCAAAATGGGCCATACGGTGTTGTGTCACTCAAAAAAGGTCATTCGGGATATGTAGCTCAAAAAATTTCATACCTGGGTATGATGCTCAAAACACGTCATACCCGGGTATGTCGCTCAAAAAAGGTCATACCGGGTATGTCGCTCAAAAGTGGTCAAACTTGTGTATGTCGCTCAAAATGGGCCATACGTTGGTGTGTCACTCAAAAAAGGTCATTCGGCGTATGTAGCTCAAAAAATTTCATACCCGTGTATGATGCTCAAAACACTTCATACCCGGGTATGTCGCTCAAAAACGTCATACCGAGTATGTCGCTCAAAAGTGGTCATATGCGCGTATGTCGCTCAAAATAGGCCATACGGTGGTGTGTCACTCAAAAAAGATCATTCGGCGTATGTAGCTCAAAAAATGTCATACCTGGGTATGATGCTCAAAACACGTCATACCCGGATATGTCGCTCAAAAAAGGTCATACCTGGTATGTCGCTCAAAAGTGGTCAATCTTGTGTATGTCGCTCAAAATGGGCCATACAGTGGTGTGTCACTCAAAAAAGGTCATTCGGGGTATATAGCTCAAAAAATTTCATACCTGGGTATGATGCTCAAAACACGTCATACCCGGATATGTCGCTCAAAAAAGGTCATACCTGGTATGTTGCTCAAAAGTGGTCAAACTTGTGTATGTCGCTCAAAATGGGCCATACAGTGGTGTGTCACTCAAAAAAGATCATTCGGCGTATGTAGCTCAAAAAATTTCATACCCGGGTATGATGCTCAAAACACGTCATACCCGGGTATGTCTCTCAAAAAAGGTCATACCGGGTATGTCGCTCAAAAGTGGTCATATGCGCGTATGTCGCTCAAAATAGGCCATACGGTGGTGTGTCACTCAAAAAAGGTCATTCGGGGTATGTAGCTCAAAAAATTTCATACCTGGGTATGATGCTCAAAACACGTCATACCCGGATATGTCGCTCAAAAAGGTCATACCGAGTATGTCGCTCAAAAGTGGTCATATGCGCGTATGTCGCTCAAAATAGGCCATACGGTGGTGTGTCACTCAAAAAAGATCATTCGGCGTATGTAGCTCAAAAAATTTCATACCTGGGTATGATGCTCAAAACACGTCATACCCGGATATGTCGCTCAAAAAAGGTCATACCGGGTATGTCGCTCAAAAGTGTTCAAACTTGTTTATGTTGCTCAAAATGGGCCATACGGTGGTGTGTCACTCAAAAAAGGTCATTCGGCGTATGTAGCTCAAAAAATTTCATACCCGGGTATGATGCTCAAAACACGTCATACCCGGGTATGTCACTCAAAAAAGTTCATACCGGGTATGTCGCTCAAAAGTGTTCAAACTTGTGTATGTCGCTAAAAATAGGCCATACGGTGGTGTGTCACTCAAAAAAGATCATTCGGCGTATGTAGCTCAAAAAATGTCATACCTGGGTATGATGCTCAAAACACGTCATACCCGGATATGTCGCTCAAAAAAGGTCATACCTGGTATGTCGCTCAAAAGTGGTCAAACTTGTGTATGTCGCTCAAAATGGGCCATACAGTGGTGTGTCACTCAAAAAAGATCATTCGGCGTATGTAGCTCAAAAAATTTCATACCTGGGTAGGATGCTCAAAACACGTCATACCCGGATATGTCGCTCAAAAAAGGTCATACCTGGTATGTCGCTCAAAAGTGGTCAAACTTGTGTATGTCGCTCAAAATGGGCCATACAGTGGTGTGTCACTCAAAAAAGATCATTCGGCGTATGTAGCTCAAAAAATTTCATACCCGGGTATGATGCTCAAAACACGTCATACCCGGGTATGTCGCTCAAAAAAGGTCATACCGGGTATGTCGCTCAAAAGTGGTCATATGCGCGTATGTCGCTCAAAATAGGCCATACGGTGGTGTGTCACTCAAAAAAGGTCATTCGGGGTATATAGCTCAAAAAATTTCATACCTGGGTATGATGCTCAAAACACGTCATACCCGGATATGTCGCTCAAAAAGGTCATACCGAGTATGTCGCTCAAAAGTGGTCATATGCGCGTATGTCGCTCAAAATAGTCCATACGGTGGTGTGTCACTCAAAAAAGATCATTCGGCGTATGTAGCTCAAAAAATGTCATACCTGGGTATGATGCTCAAAACACGTCATACCCGGATATGTCGCTCAAAAAAGGTCATACCGGGTATGTCGCTCAAAAGTGTTCAAACTTGTGTATGTTGCTCAAAATGGGCCATACGGTGGTGTGTCACTCAAAAAAGGTCATTCGGCGTATGTAGCTCAAAAAATGTCATATCCGGGTATGATGCTCAAAACATGTCATATCCGGGTATGTCGCTCAAAAAAAGTCATACCGGGTATGTCGCTCAAAAGTGGTCATATGCGCGTATGTCGCTCAAAATAGGCCATACGGTGGTGTGTCACTCAAAAAAGGTCATTCGGGGTATGTAACTCAAAAAATGTCATACCTGGGTATGATGCTCAAAACACGTCATACCCGGGTATGTCGCTCAAAAAAGGTCATACCGGGTACGTCGCTCAAAAGTGTTCAAACTTGTGTATGTCACTCAAAATAGGCCATACGGTGGTGTGTCACTCAAAAAAGGTCATTCGGGGTATATAGCTCAAAAAATTTCATACCTGGGTATGATGCTCAAAACACGTCATACCCGGATATGTCGCTCAAAAAAGGTCATACCTGGTATGTCGCTCAAAAGTGGTCAAACTTGTGTATGTCGCTCAAAATGGGCCATACAGTGGTGTGTCACTCAAAAAAGATCATTCGGCGTATGTAGCTCAAAAAATGTCATACCTGGGTATGATGCTCAAAACACGTCATACCCGGATATTTCGCTCAAAAAAGGTCATACCGGGTATGTCGCTCAAAAGTGTTCAAACTTGTGTATGTTGCTCAAAATGGGCCATACGGTGGTGTGTCACTCAAAAAAGGTCATTCGGCGTATGTAGCTCAAAAAATGTCATATCCGGGTATGATGCTCAAAACACGTCATACCCGGGTATGTCGCTCAAAAGTGGTCATATGCGCGTATGTCGCTCAAAATAGGCCATACGGTGGTGTGTCACTCAAAAAAGGTCATTCGGGGTATGTAGCTCAAAAAATTTCATACCTGGGTATGATGCTCAAAACACGTCATACCCGGATATGTCGCTCAAAAAGGTCATACCGAGTATGTCGCTCAAAAGTGGTCAAACTTGTGTATGTCGCTCAAAATGGGCCATACGGTGTTGTGTCACTCAAAAAAGGTCATTCGGGATATGTAGCTCAAAAAATTTCATACCTGGGTATGATGCTCAAAACACGTCATACCCGGGTATGTCGCTCAAAAAAGGTCATACCGGGTATGTCGCTCAAAAGTGGTCAAACTTGTGTATGTCGCTCAAAATGGGCCATACGTTGGTGTGTCACTCAAAAAAGGTCATTCGGCGTATGTAGCTCAAAAAATTTCATACCCGTGTATGATGCTCAAAACACGTCATACCCGGATATGTCGCTCAAAAAAGGTCATACCTGGTATGTCGCTCAAAAGTGGTCAAACTTGTGTATGTCGCTCAAAATGGGCCATACAGTGGTGTGTCACTCAAAAAAGATCATTCGGCGTATGTAGCTCAAAAAATTTCATACCTGGGTATGATGCTCAAAACACGTCATACCCGGATATGTTGCTCAAAAAAGGTCATACCTGGTATGTCGCTCAAAAGTGGTCAAACTTGTGTATGTCGCTCAAAATGGGCCATACAGTGGTGTGTCACTCAAAAAAGATCATTCGGCGTATGTAGCTCAAAAAATTTCATACCCGGGTATGATGCTCAAAACACGTCATACCCGGGTATGTCGCTCAAAAAAGGTCATACCGGGTATGTCGCTCAAAAGTGGTCATATGCGCGTATGTCGCTCAAAATAGGCCATACGGTGGTGTGTCACTCAAAAAAGGTCATTCGGGGTATATAGCTCAAAAAATTTCATACCTGGGTATGATGCTCAAAACACGTCATACCCGGATATGTCGCTCAGAAAGGTCATACCGAGTATGTCGCTCAAAAGTGGTCAAATGCGCGTATGTCGCTCAAAATAGTCCATACGGTGGTGTGTCACTCAAAAAAGATCATTCGGCGTATGTAGCTCAAAAAATGTCATACCCGGGTATGATGCTCAAATCACGTCATACCCGGGTATGTCGCTCAAAAAAGGTCATACCGGGTACGTCGCTCAAAAGTGGTCAAACTTGTGTATGTCGCTCAAAATAGGCCATACGGTGGTGTGTCACTCAAAAAAGGTCATTCGGCGTATGTAGCTCAAAAAATGTCATATCCTGTTATGATGCTCAAAACACGTCATACCCGGGTATGTCTCTCAAAAAAGGTCATACCGGGTATGTCGCTCAAAAGTGGTCATATGCGCGTATGTCGCTCAAAATAGGCCATACGGTGGTGTGTCACTCAAAAAAGGTCATTCGGCGTATGTAGCTCAAAAAATTTCATACCCGGGTATGATGCTCAAAACACGTCATACCCGGGTATGTCGCTCAAAAAAGGTCATACCGGGTATGTCCCTCGAAAGTGGTCAAACTTGTGTATGTCGCTCAAAATGGGCCATACGGTGGTGTGTCACTCAAAAAAGGTCATTCGGCGTATGTAGCTCAAAAAATTTCATACCTGGGTATGATGCTCAAAACACGTCATACCCGGATATGTCGCTCAAAAAGGTCATACCGGGTATGTCGCTCGAAAGTGGTCAAACTTGTGTATGTCACTCAAAATGGGCCATACGGTGGTGTGTCACTCAAAAAAGGTCATTCGGCGTATGTAGCTCAAAAAATTTCATACCCGGGTATGATGCTCAAAACACGTCATACCCGGGTATGTCGCTCAAAAAAGGTCATACCGGGTACGTCGCTCAAAAGTGGTCAAACTTGTGTATGTCGCTCAAAATGGGCCATACGGTGGTGTGTCACTCAAAAAAGATCATTCGGCGTATGTAGCTCAAAAAATTTCATACCCGGGTATGATGCTCAAAACACGTCATACCCGGATATGTCGCTCAAAAAGGTCATACCGGGTATGTCGCTCAAAAGTGGTCAAACTTGTGTATGTCGCTCAAAATGGGCCATACGGTGGTGTGTCACTCAAAAAAGGTCATTCGGCGTATGTAGCTCAAAAAATTTCATACCCGGGTATGATGCTCAAAACACGTCATACCCGGGTATGTCGCTCAAAAAGGTCATACCGAGTATGTCGCTCAAAAGTGGTCATATGCGCGTATGTCGCTCAAAATAGGCCATACGGTGGTGTGTCACTCAAAAAAGGTCATTCGGGGTATGTAGCTCAAAAAATGTCATACCCGGGTATGATGCTCAAAACACGTCATACCCGGGTATGTCGCTCAAAAAAGGTCATACCGGGTACGTCGCTCAAAAGTGGTCAAACTTGTGTATGTCGCTCAAAATAGGCCATACGGTGGTGTGTCACTCAAAAAAGGTCATTCGGCGTATGTAGCTCAAAAAATGTCATATCCTGTTATGATGCTCAAAACACGTCATACCCGGGTATGTCTCTCAAAAAAGGTCATACCGGGTATGTCGCTCAAAAGTGGTCATATGCGCGTATGTCGCTCAAAATAGGCCATACGGTGGTGTGTCACTCAAAAAAGGTCATTCGGCGTATGTAGCTCAAAAAATTTCATACCCGGGTATGATGCTCAAAACACGTCATACCCGGGTATGTCGCTCAAAAAAGGTCATACCGGGTATGTCCCTCGAAAGTGGTCAAACTTGTGTATGTCGCTCAAAATGGGCCATACGGTGGTGTGTCACTCAAAAAAGGTCATTCGGCGTATGTAGCTCAAAAAATTTCATACCTGGGTATGATGCTCAAAACACGTCATACCCGGATATGTCGCTCAAAAAGGTCATACCGGGTATGTCGCTCGAAAGTGGTCAAACTTGTGTATGTCGCTCAAAATGGGCCATACGGTGGTGTGTCACTCAAAAAAGGTCATTCGGCGTATGTAGCTCAAAAAATTTCATACCCGGGTATGATGCTCAAAACACGTCATACCCGGGTATGTCGCTCAAAAAAGGTCATACCGGGTACGTCGCTCAAAAGTGGTCAAACTTGTTTATGTC
Source organism: Eupleurogrammus muticus (assembly GCA_036785175.1). NCBI lineage: Eukaryota > Metazoa > Chordata > Actinopteri > Scombriformes > Trichiuridae > Eupleurogrammus > Eupleurogrammus muticus. Next base: position 9,624,355 of record JAYKQN010000007.1, read on the forward strand.
GCTCAAAATGGGCCATACGGTGGTGTGTCACTCAAAAAAGATCATTCGGCGTATGTAGCTCAAAAAATTTCATACCCGGGTATGATGCTCAAAACACGTCATACCCGGGTATGTCGCTCAAAAAAGGTCATACCGGGTATGTCGCTCAAAAGTGGTCATATGCGCGTATGTCGCTCAAAATAGGCCATACGGTGGTGTGTCACTCAAAAAAGGTCATTCGGGGTATGTAGCTCAAAAAATTTCATACCTGGGTATGATGCTCAAAACACGTCATACCCGGATATGTCGCTCAAAAAGGTCATACCGGGTATGTCGCTCAAAAGTGGTCAAACTTGTGTATGTCGCTCAAAATGGGCCATACGGTGGTGTGTCACTCAAAAAAGGTCATTCGGCGTATGTAGCTCAAAAAATTTCATACCCGGGTATGATGCTCAAAACACGTCATACCCGGGTATGTCGCTCAAACTTGTGTATGTCGCTCAAAGTGGGCCATACGGTGGTGTGTCACTCAAAAAAGGTCATTCGGGGTATGTAGCTCAAAAAAATTTCATACCTGGGTATGATGCTCAAAACACGTCATACCCGGGTATGTCGCTCAAAATAGGCCATACGGTGGTGTGTCACTCAAAAAAGGTCATTCGGGGTATGTAGCTCAAAAAATTTCATACCCGGGTATGATGCTCAAAACACGTCATACCCGGGTATGTCGCTCAAAAAGGTCATACCGGGTATGTCGCTCAAAAGTGGTCATATGCGCGTATGTCGCTCAAAATAGGCCATACGGTGGTGTGTCACTCAAAAAAGGTCATTCGGGGTATGTAGCTCAAAAAATTTCATACCCGGGTATGATACTCACAACACGTCATACCCGGGTATGTCGCTCAAAAAAGGTCATACCGGGTATGTCGCTCGAAAGTGGTCATATGCGCGTATGTCGCTCAAAATAGGCCATACGGTGGTGTGTCACTCAAAAAAGGTCATTCGGGGTATGTAGCTCAAAAAATTTCATACCTGGGTATGATGCTCAAAACACGTCATACCCGGATATGTCGCTCAAAAAATGTCATACCGGGTATGTCGCTCAAAAGTGTTCAAAATTGTGTATGTCGCTCAAAATGGGCCATACAGTGGTGTGTCACTCAAAAAAGGTCATTCGGCGTATGTAGCTCAAAAAATTTCATACCTGGGTATGATGCTCAAAACACGTCATACCAGGATATGTCGCTCAAAAAAGGTCATACCGGGTATGTCGCTCAAAAGTGGTCAAACTTGTGTATGTCGCTCAAAATGGGCCATACGGTGGTGTGTCACTCAAAAAAGGTCATTCGGGGTATGTAGCTCAAAAAATTTCATACCTGGGTATGATGCTCAAAACACGTCATACCCGGGTATGTCGCTCAAAAAGGTCATACCGGGTATGTCGCTCAAAAGTGGTCATATGCGCGTATGTCGCTCAAAATAGGCCATACGGTGGTGTGTCACTCAAAAAAGGTCATTCGGGGTATGTAGCTCAAAAAATTTCATACCCGGGTATGATACTCAAAACACGTCATACCCGGGTATGACGCTCAAAAAAGGTCATACCGGGTATGTCGCTCAAAAGTGGTCATATGCGCGTATGTCGCTCAAAATACGCCATACGGTGGTGTGTCACTCAAAAAAGGTCATTCGGGGTATGTAAAAAAATTTCATACCTGGGTATGATGCTCAAAACACGTCATACCCGGGTATGTCGCTCAAAAAAGGTCATACCGGGTACGTCGCTCAAAAGTGTTCAAACTTGTGTATGTCACTCAAAATAGGCCATACGGTGGTGTGTCACTCAAAAAAGGTCATTCGGGGTATATAGCTCAAAAAATTTCATACCTGGGTATGATGCTCAAAACACGTCATACCCGGATATGTCGCTCAAAAAAGGTCATACCTGGTATGTCGCTCAAAAGTGGTCAAACTTGTGTATGTCGCTCAAAATGGGCCATACAGTGGTGTGTCACTCAAAAAAGATCATTCGGCGTATGTAGCTCAAAAAATTTCATACCCGGGTATGATGCTCAAAACACGTCATACCCGGGTATGTCGCTCAAAAAAGGTCATACCGGGTATGTCGCTCAAAAGTGGTCATATGCGCGTATGTCGCTCAAAATAGGCCATACGGTGGTGTGTCACTCAAAAAAGGTCATTCGGGGTATGTAGCTCAAAAAATTTCATACCCGGGTATGATGCTCAAAACACGTCATACCCGGGTATGTCACTCAAAAAAGTTCATACCGGGTATGTCGCTCAAAAGTCTTCAAACTTGTGTATGTCGCTAAAAATAGGCCATACGGTGGTGTGTCACTCAAAAAAGGTCATTCGGCGTATGTAGCTCAAAAAATTTCATACCCGGGTATGATGCTCAAAACACGTCATACCCGGGTATGTCGCTCAAAAAAGGTCATACCGGGTACGTCGCTCAAAAGTGGTCAAACTTGTGTATGTCGCTCAAAATGGGCCATACGGTGGTGTGTCACTCAAAAAAGATCATTCGGCGTATGTAGCTCAAAAAATTTCATACCCGGGTATGATGCTCAAAACACGTCATACCCGGGTATGTCGCTCAAAAAAGGTCATACCGGGTATGTCGCTCAAAAGTGGTCATATGCGCGTATGTCGCTCAAAATAGGCCATACGGTGGTGTGTCACTCAAAAAAGGTCATTCGGGGTATGTAAAAAAATTTCATACCTGGGTATGATGCTCAAAACACGTCATACCCGGGTATGTCGCTCAAAAAAGGTCATACCGGGTACGTCGCTCAAAAGTGTTCAAACTTGTGTATGTCACTCAAAATAGGCCATACGGTGGTGTGTCACTCAAAAAAGGTCATTCGGGGTATATAGCTCAAAAAATTTCATACCTGGGTATGATGCTCAAAACACGTCATACCCGGATATGTCGCTCAAAAAAGGTCATACCTGGTATGTCGCTCAAAAGTGGTCAAACTTGTGTATGTCGCTCAAAATGGGCCATACAGTGGTGTGTCACTCAAAAAAGGTCATTCGGGGTATGTAGCTCAAAAAATTTCATACCTGGGTATGATGCTCAAAACACGTCATACCCGGATATGTCGCTCAAAAAGGTCATAACGAGTATGTCGCTCAAAAGTGGTCATATGCGCGTATGTCGCTCAAAATAGGCCATACGGTGGTGTGTCACTCAAAAAAGATCATTCAGCGTATGTAGCTCAAAAAATTTCATACCTGGGTATGATGCTCAAAACACGTCATACCCGGATATGTCGCTCAAAAAAGGTCATACCGGGTATGTCGCTCAAAAGTGTTCAAACTTGTGTATGTTGCTCAAAATGGGCCATACGGTGGTGTGTCACTCAAAAAAGGTCATTCGGCGTATGTAGCTCAAAAAATTTCATACCCGGGTATGATGCTCAAAACACGTCATACCCGGGTATGTCACTCAAAAAAGTTCATACCGGGTATGTCGCTCAAAAGTCTTCAAACTTGTGTATGTCGCTAAAAATAGGCCATACGGTGGTGTGTCACTCAAAAAAGGTCATTCGGCGTATGTAGCTCAAAAAATTTCATACCCGGGTATGATGCTCAAAACACGTCATACCCGGGTATGTCGCTCAAAAAAGGTCATACCGGGTACGTCGCTCAAAAGTGGTCAAACTTGTGTATGTCGCTCAAAATGGGCCATACGGTGGTGTGTCACTCAAAAAAGGTCATTCGGCGTATGTAGCTCAAAAAATTTCATACCCGGGTATGATGCTCAAAACAGGTCATACCCGGGTATGTCGCTCAAAAAGGTCACACCGAGTATGTCGCTCAAAAGTGGTCATATGCGCGTATGTCGCTCAAAATAGGCCATACGGTGGTGTGTCACTCAAAAAAGGTCATTCGGGGTATGTAGCTAAAAAAAATTTCATACCTGGGTATGATGCTCAAAACACGTCATACCCGGATATGTCGCACAAAAAAGGTCATACCGGGTATGTCGCTCAAAAGTGTTCAAACTTGTATATGTCGCTCAAAATAGGCCATACGGTGGTGTGTCACTCAAAAAAGATCATTCGGCGTATGTAACTAAAAAAATTTCATACCCGGGTATGATGCTCAAAACACGTCATACCCGGGTATGTCGCTCAAAATAGGCCATACGGTGGTGTGTCACTCAAAAAAGGTCATTCGGCGTATGTAGCTCAAAAAATTTCATACCCGGGTATGATGCTCAAAACACGTCATACCCGGATATGACGTTCAAAAAAGGTCATACCGGGTATGTCGCTCAAAAGTGGTCAAACTTGTGTATGTCGCTCAAAATGGGCCATACGGTGTTGTGTCACTCAAAAAAGGTCATTCGGGATATGTAGCTCAAAAAATTTCATACCTGGGTATGATGCTCAAAACACGTCATACCCGGGTATGTCGCTCAAAAAAGGTCATACCGGGTATGTCGCTCAAAAGTGGTCATATGCGCGTATGTCGCTCAAAATAGGCCATACGATGGTGTGTCACTCAAAAAAGGTCATTCGGGGTATATAGCTCAAAAAATTTCATACCTGGGTATGATGCTCAAAACACGTCATACCCGGATATGTCGCTCAAAAAGGTCATACCGAGTATGTCGCTCAAAAGTGGTCATATGCGCGTATGTCGCTCAAAATAGTCCATACGGTGGTGTGTCACTCAAAAAAGATCATTCGGCGTATGTAGCTCAAAAAATGTCATACCTGGGTATGATGCTCAAAACACGTCATACCCGGATATGTCGCTCAAAAAAGGTCATACCGGGTATGTCGCTCAAAAGTGTTCAAACTTGTGTATGTTGCTCAAAATGGGCCATACGGTGGTGTGTCACTCCATAAAGGTCATTCGGCGTATGTAGCTCAAAAAATGTCATATCCGGGTATGATGCTCAAAACACGTCATACCCGGGTATGTCGCTCAAAAAAGGTCATACCGGGTATGTCGCTCAAAAGTGGTCATATGCGCGTATGTCGCTCAAAATAGTCCATACGGTGGTGTGTCACTCAAAAAAGATCATTCGGCGTATGTAGCTCAAAAAATGTCATACCTGGGTATGATGCTCAAAACACGTCATACCCGGATATGTCGCTCAAAAAAGGTCATACCGGGTATGTCGCTCAAAAGTGTTCAAACTTGTGTATGTTGCTCAAAATGGGCCATACGGTGGTGTGTCACTCAAAAAAGGTCATTCGGCGTATGTAGCTCAAAAAATGTCATATCCGGGTATGATGCTCAAAACACGTCATACCCGGGTATGTCGCTCAAAAAAGGTCATACCGGGTATGTCGCTCAAAAGTGGTCAAACTTGTGTATGTCGCTCAAAATAGTCCATACGGTGGTGTGTCACTCAAAAAAGATCATTCGGCGTATGTAGCTCAAAAAATGTCATACCTGGGTATGATGCTCAAAACACGTCATACCCGGATATGTCGCTCAAAAAAGGTCATACCGGGTATGTCGCTCAAAAGTGTTCAAACTTGTGTATGTTGCTCAAAATGGGCCATACGGTGGTGTGTCACTCCATAAAGGTCATTCGGCGTATGTAGCTCAAAAAATGTCATATCCGGGTATGATGCTCAAAACACGTCATACCCGGGTATGTCGCTCAAAAAAGGTCATACCGGGTATGTCGCTCAAAAGTGGTCATATGCGCGTATGTCGCTCAAAATAGTCCATACGGTGGTGTGTCACTCAAAAAAGATCATTCGGCGTATGTAGCTCAAAAAATGTCATACCTGGGTATGATGCTCAAAACACGTCATACCCGGATATGTCGCTCAAAAAAGGTCATACCGGGTATGTCGCTCAAAAGTGTTCAAACTTGTGTATGTTGCTCAAAATGGGCCATACGGTGGTGTGTCACTCAAAAAAGGTCATTCGGCGTATGTAGCTCAAAAAATGTCATATCCGGGTATGATGCTCAAAACACGTCATACCCGGGTATGTCGCTCAAAAAAGGTCATACCGGGTATGTCGCTCGAAAGTGGTCATATGCGCGTATGTCGCTCAAAATAGGCCATACGGTGGTGTGTCACTCAAAAAAGGTCATTCGGGGTATGTAACTCAAAAAATTTCATACCTGGGTATGATGCTCAAAACACGTCATACCCGGGTATGTCGCTCAAAAAAGGTCATACCGGGTATGTCGCTCAAAAGTGGTCAAACTTGTGTATGTCGCTCAAAATGGGCCATACGGTGGTGTGTCACTCAAAAAAGATCATTCGGCGTATGTAGCTCAAAAAATTTCATACCCGGGTATGATGCTCAAAACACGTCATACCCGGGTATGTCGCTCAAAAAAGGTCATACCGGGTATGTCGCTCAAAAGTGGTCATATGCGCGTATGTCGCTCAAAATAGGCCATACGGTGGTGTGTCACTCAAAAAAGGTCATTCGGGGTATGTAAAAAAATTTCATACCTGGGTATGATGCTCAAAACACGTCATACCCGGGTATGTCGCTCAAAAAAGGTCATACCGGGTACGTCGCTCAAAAGTGTTCAAACTTGTGTATGTCACTCAAAATAGGCCATACGGTGGTGTGTCACTCAAAAAAGGTCATTCGGGGTATATAGCTCAAAAAATTTCATACCTGGGTATGATGCTCAAAACACGTCATACCCGGATATGTCGCTCAAAAAAGGTCATACCTGGTATGTCGCTCAAAAGTGGTCAAACTTGTGTATGTCGCTCAAAATGGGCCATACAGTGGTGTGTCACTCAAAAAAGGTCATTCGGGGTATGTAGCTCAAAAAATTTCATACCTGGGTATGATGCTCAAAACACGTCATACCCGGATATGTCGCTCAAAAAGGTCATAACGAGTATGTCGCTCAAAAGTGGTCATATGCGCGTATGTCGCTCAAAATAGGCCATACGGTGGTGTGTCACTCAAAAAAGATCATTCAGCGTATGTAGCTCAAAAAATTTCATACCTGGGTATGATGCTCAAAACACGTCATACCCGGATATGTCGCTCAAAAAAGGTCATACCGGGTATGTCGCTCAAAAGTGTTCAAACTTGTGTATGTTGCTCAAAATGGGCCATACGGTGGTGTGTCACTCAAAAAAGGTCATTCGGCGTATGTAGCTCAAAAAATTTCATACCCGGGTATGATGCTCAAAACACGTCATACCCGGGTATGTCACTCAAAAAAGTTCATACCGGGTATGTCGCTCAAAAGTCTTCAAACTTGTGTATGTCGCTAAAAATAGGCCATACGGTGGTGTGTCACTCAAAAAAGGTCATTCGGCGTATGTAGCTCAAAAAATTTCATACCCGGGTATGATGCTCAAAACACGTCATACCCGGGTATGTCGCTCAAAAAAGGTCATACCGGGTACGTCGCTCAAAAGTGGTCAAACTTGTGTATGTCGCTCAAAATGGGCCATACGGTGGTGTGTCACTCAAAAAAGGTCATTCGGCGTATGTAGCTCAAAAAATTTCATACCCGGGTATGATGCTCAAAACAGGTCATACCCGGGTATGTCGCTCAAAAAGGTCACACCGAGTATGTCGCTCAAAAGTGGTCATATGCGCGTATGTCGCTCAAAATAGGCCATACGGTGGTGTGTCACTCAAAAAAGGTCATTCGGGGTATGTAGCTCAAAAAAATTTCATACCTGGGTATGATGCTCAAAACACGTCATACCCGGATATGTCGCACAAAAAAGGTCATACCGGGTATGTCGCTCAAAAGTGTTCAAACTTGTATATGTCGCTCAAAATAGGCCATACGGTGGTGTGTCACTCAAAAAAGATCATTCGGCGTATGTAACTAAAAAAATTTCATACCCGGGTATGATGCTCAAAACACGTCATACCCGGGTATGTCGCTCAAAATAGGCCATACGGTGGTGTGTCACTCAAAAAAGGTCATTCGGCGTATGTAGCTCAAAAAATTTCATACCCGGGTATGATGCTCAAAACACGTCATACCCGGATATGACGTTCAAAAAAGGTCATACCGGGTATGTCGCTCAAAAGTGGTCAAACTTGTGTATGTCGCTCAAAATGGGCCATACGGTGTTGTGTCACTCAAAAAAGGTCATTCGGGATATGTAGCTCAAAAAATTTCATACCTGGGTATGATGCTCAAAACACGTCATACCCGGGTATGTCGCTCAAAAAAGGTCATACCGGGTATGTCGCTCAAAAGTGGTCATATGCGCGTATGTCGCTCAAAATAGGCCATACGATGGTGTGTCACTCAAAAAAGGTCATTCGGGGTATATAGCTCAAAAAATTTCATACCTGGGTATGATGCTCAAAACACGTCATACCCGGATATGTCGCTCAAAAAGGTCATACCGAGTATGTCGCTCAAAAGTGGTCATATGCGCGTATGTCGCTCAAAATAGTCCATACGGTGGTGTGTCACTCAAAAAAGATCATTCGGCGTATGTAGCTCAAAAAATGTCATACCTGGGTATGATGCTCAAAACACGTCATACCCGGATATGTCGCTCAAAAAAGGTCATACCGGGTATGTCGCTCAAAAGTGTTCAAACTTGTGTATGTTGCTCAAAATGGGCCATACGGTGGTGTGTCACTCCATAAAGGTCATTCGGCGTATGTAGCTCAAAAAATGTCATATCCGGGTATGATGCTCAAAACACGTCATACCCGGGTATGTCGCTCAAAAAAGGTCATACCGGGTATGTCGCTCAAAAAAGGTCATACCGGGTATGTCGCTCAAAAGTGGTCATATGCGCGTATGTCGCTCAAAATAGTCCATACGGTGGTGTGTCACTCAAAAAAGATCATTCGGCGTATGTAGCTCAAAAAATGTCATACCTGGGTATGATGCTCAAAACACGTCATACCCGGATATGTCGCTCAAAAAAGGTCATACCGGGTATGTCGCTCAAAAGTGTTCAAACTTGTGTATGTTGCTCAAAATGGGCCATACGGTGGTGTGTCACTCCATAAAGGTCATTCGGCGTATGTAGCTCAAAAAATGTCATATCCGGGTATGATGCTCAAAACACGTCATACCCGGGTATGTCGCTCAAAAAAGGTCATACCGGGTATGTCGCTCAAAAGTGGTCATATGCGCGTATGTCGCTCAAAATAGTCCATACGGTGGTGTGTCACTCAAAAAAGATCATTCGGCGTATGTAGCTCAAAAAATGTCATACCTGGGTATGATGCTCAAAACACGTCATACCCGGATATGTCGCTCAAAAAAGGTCATACCGGGTATGTCGCTCAAAAGTGTTCAAACTTGTGTATGTTGCTCAAAATGGGCCATACGGTGGTGTGTCACTCAAAAAAGGTCATTCGGCGTATGTAGCTCAAAAAATGTCATATCCGGGTATGATGCTCAAAACACGTCATACCCGGGTATGTCGCTCAAAAAAGGTCATACCGGGTATGTCGCTCGAAAGTGGTCATATGCGCGTATGTCGCTCAAAATAGGCCATACGGTGGTGTGTCACTCAAAAAAGGTCATTCGGGGTATGTAACTCAAAAAATTTCATACCTGGGTATGATGCTCAAAACACGTCATACCCGGGTATGTCGCTCAAAAAAGGTCATACCGGGTATGTCGCTCAAAAGTGGTCAAACTTGTGTATGTCGCTCAAAATGGGCCATACGGTGGTGTGTCACTCAAAAAAGATCATTCGGCGTATGTAGCTCAAAAAATTTCATACCCGGGTATGATGCTCAAAACACGTCATACCCGGGTATGTCGCTCAAAAAAGGTCATACCGGGTATGTCGCTCAAAAGTGGTCATATGCGCGTATGTCGCTCAAAATAGGCCATACGGTGGTGTGTCACTCAAAAAAGGTCATTCGGGGTATGTAAAAAAATTTCATACCTGGGTATGATGCTCAAAACACGTCATACCCGGGTATGTCGCTCAAAAAAGGTCATACCGGGTACGTCGCTCAAAAGTGTTCAAACTTGTGTATGTCACTCAAAATAGGCCATACGGTGGTGTGTCACTCAAAAAAGGTCATTCGGGGTATATAGCTCAAAAAATTTCATACCTGGGTATGATGCTCAAAACACGTCATACCCGGATATGTCGCTCAAAAAAGGTCATACCTGGTATGTCGCTCAAAAGTGGTCAAACTTGTGTATGTCGCTCAAAATGGGCCATACAGTGGTGTGTCACTCAAAAAAGGTCATTCGGGGTATGTAGCTCAAAAAATTTCATACCTGGGTATGATGCTCAAAACACGTCATACCCGGATATGTCGCTCAAAAAGGTCATAACGAGTATGTCGCTCAAAAGTGGTCATATGCGCGTATGTCGCTCAAAATAGGCCATACGGTGGTGTGTCACTCAAAAAAGATCATTCAGCGTATGTAGCTCAAAAAATTTCATACCTGGGTATGATGCTCAAAACACGTCATACCCGGATATGTCGCTCAAAAAAGGTCATACCGGGTATGTCGCTCAAAAGTGTTCAAACTTGTGTATGTTGCTCAAAATGGGCCATACGGTGGTGTGTCACTCAAAAAAGGTCATTCGGCGTATGTAGCTCAAAAAATTTCATACCCGGGTATGATGCTCAAAACACGTCATACCCGGGTATGTCACTCAAAAAAGTTCATACCGGGTATGTCGCTCAAAAGTCTTCAAACTTGTGTATGTCGCTAAAAATAGGCCATACGGTGGTGTGTCACTCAAAAAAGGTCATTCGGCGTATGTAGCTCAAAAAATTTCATACCCGGGTATGATGCTCAAAACACGTCATACCCGGGTATGTCGCTCAAAAAAGGTCATACCGGGTACGTCGCTCAAAAGTGGTCAAACTTGTGTATGTCGCTCAAAATGGGCCATACGGTGGTGTGTCACTCAAAAAAGGTCATTCGGCGTATGTAGCTCAAAAAATTTCATACCCGGGTATGATGCTCAAAACAGGTCATACCCGGGTATGTCGCTCAAAAAGGTCACACCGAGTATGTCGCTCAAAAGTGGTCATATGCGCGTATGTCGCTCAAAATAGGCCATACGGTGGTGTGTCACTCAAAAAAGGTCATTCGGGGTATGTAGCTCAAAAAAATTTCATACCTGGGTATGATGCTCAAAACACGTCATACCCGGATATGTCGCACAAAAAAGGTCATACCGGGTATGTCGCTCAAAAGTGTTCAAACTTGTATATGTCGCTCAAAATAGGCCATACGGTGGTGTGTCACTCAAAAAAGATCATTCGGCGTATGTAACTAAAAAAATTTCATACCCGGGTATGATGCTCAAAACACGTCATACCCGGGTATGTCGCTCAAAATAGGCCATACGGTGGTGTGTCACTCAAAAAAGGTCATTCGGCGTATGTAGCTCAAAAAATTTCATACCCGGGTATGATGCTCAAAACACGTCATACCCGGATATGACGTTCAAAAAAGGTCATACCGGGTATGTCGCTCAAAAGTGGTCAAACTTGTGTATGTCGCTCAAAATGGGCCATACGGTGTTGTGTCACTCAAAAAAGGTCATTCGGGATATGTAGCTCAAAAAATTTCATACCTGGGTATGATGCTCAAAACACGTCATACCCGGGTATGTCGCTCAAAAAAGGTCATACCGGGTATGTCGCTCAAAAGTGGTCATATGCGCGTATGTCGCTCAAAATAGGCCATACGATGGTGTGTCACTCAAAAAAGGTCATTCGGGGTATATAGCTCAAAAAATTTCATACCTGGGTATGATGCTCAAAACACGTCATACCCGGATATGTCGCTCAAAAAGGTCATACCGAGTATGTCGCTCAAAAGTGGTCATATGCGCGTATGTCGCTCAAAATAGTCCATACGGTGGTGTGTCACTCAAAAAAGATCATTCGGCGTATGTAGCTCAAAAAATGTCATACCTGGGTATGATGCTCAAAACACGTCATACCCGGATATGTCGCTCAAAAAAGGTCATACCGGGTATGTCGCTCAAAAGTGTTCAAACTTGTGTATGTTGCTCAAAATGGGCCATACGGTGGTGTGTCACTCCATAAAGGTCATTCGGCGTATGTAGCTCAAAAAATGTCATATCCGGGTATGATGCTCAAAACACGTCATACCCGGGTATGTCGCTCAAAAAAGGTCATACCGGGTATGTCGCTCAAAAGTGGTCATATGCGCGTATGTCGCTCAAAATAGTCCATACGGTGGTGTGTCACTCAAAAAAGATCATTCGGCGTATGTAGCTCAAAAAATGTCATACCTGGGTATGATGCTCAAAACACGTCATACCCGGATATGTCGCTCAAAAAAGGTCATACCGGGTATGTCGCTCAAAAGTGTTCAAACTTGTGTATGTTGCTCAAAATGGGCCATACGGTGGTGTGTCACTCAAAAAAGGTCATTCGGCGTATGTAGCTCAAAAAATGTCATATCCGGGTATGATGCTCAAAACACGTCATACCCGGGTATGTCGCTCAAAAAAGGTCATACCGGGTATGTCGCTCAAAAGTGGTCAAACTTGTGTATGTCGCTCAAAATAGTCCATACGGTGGTGTGTCACTCAAAAAAGATCATTCGGCGTATGTAGCTCAAAAAATGTCATACCTGGGTATGATGCTCAAAACACGTCATACCCGGATATGTCGCTCAAAAAAGGTCATACCGGGTATGTCGCTCAAAAGTGTTCAAACTTGTGTATGTTGCTCAAAATGGGCCATACGGTGGTGTGTCACTCCATAAAGGTCATTCGGCGTATGTAGCTCAAAAAATGTCATATCCGGGTATGATGCTCAAAACACGTCATACCCGGGTATGTCGCTCAAAAAAGGTCATACCGGGTATGTCGCTCAAAAGTGGTCATATGCGCGTATGTCGCTCAAAATAGTCCATACGGTGGTGTGTCACTCAAAAAAGATCATTCGGCGTATGTAGCTCAAAAAATGTCATACCTGGGTATGATGCTCAAAACACGTCATACCCGGATATGTCGCTCAAAAAAGGTCATACCGGGTATGTCGCTCAAAAGTGTTCAAACTTGTGTATGTTGCTCAAAATGGGCCATACGGTGGTGTGTCACTCAAAAAAGGTCATTCGGCGTATGTAGCTCAAAAAATGTCATATCCGGGTATGATGCTCAAAACACGTCATACCCGGGTATGTCGCTCAAAAAAGGTCATACCGGGTATGTCGCTCGAAAGTGGTCATATGCGCGTATGTCGCTCAAAATAGGCCATACGGTGGTGTGTCACTCAAAAAAGGTCATTCGGGGTATGTAAAAAAATTTCATACCTGGGTATGATGCTCAAAACACGTCATACCCGGGTATGTCGCTCAAAAAAGGTCATACCGGGTACGTCGCTCAAAAGTGTTCAAACTTGTGTATGTCACTCAAAATAGGCCATACGGTGGTGTGTCACTCAAAAAAGGTCATTCGGGGTATATAGCTCAAAAAATTTCATACCTGGGTATGATGCTCAAAACACGTCATACCCGGATATGTCGCTCAAAAAAGGTCATACCTGGTATGTCGCTCAAAAGTGGTCAAACTTGTGTATGTCGCTCAAAATGGGCCATACAGTGGTGTGTCACTCAAAAAAGGTCATTCGGGGTATGTAGCTCAAAAAATTTCATACCTGGGTATGATGCTCAAAACACGTCATACCCGGATATGTCGCTCAAAAAGGTCATAACGAGTATGTCGCTCAAAAGTGGTCATATGCGCGTATGTCGCTCAAAATAGGCCATACGGTGGTGTGTCACTCAAAAAAGATCATTCAGCGTATGTAGCTCAAAAAATTTCATACCTGGGTATGATGCTCAAAACACGTCATACCCGGATATGTCGCTCAAAAAAGGTCATACCGGGTATGTCGCTCAAAAGTGTTCAAACTTGTGTATGTTGCTCAAAATGGGCCATACGGTGGTGTGTCACTCAAAAAAGGTCATTCGGCGTATGTAGCTCAAAAAATTTCATACCCGGGTATGATGCTCAAAACACGTCATACCCGGGTATGTCACTCAAAAAAGTTCATACCGGGTATGTCGCTCAAAAGTCTTCAAACTTGTGTATGTCGCTAAAAATAGGCCATACGGTGGTGTGTCACTCAAAAAAGGTCATTCGGCGTATGTAGCTCAAAAAATTTCATACCCGGGTATGATGCTCAAAACACGTCATACCCGGGTATGTCGCTCAAAAAAGGTCATACCGGGTACGTCGCTCAAAAGTGGTCAAACTTGTGTATGTCGCTCAAAATGGGCCATACGGTGGTGTGTCACTCAAAAAAGGTCATTCGGCGTATGTAGCTCAAAAAATTTCATACCCGGGTATGATGCTCAAAACAGGTCATACCCGGGTATGTCGCTCAAAAAGGTCACACCGAGTATGTCGCTCAAAAGTGGTCATATGCGCGTATGTCGCTCAAAATAGGCCATACGGTGGTGTGTCACTCAAAAAAGGTCATTCGGGGTATGTAGCTCAAAAAAATTTCATACCTGGGTATGATGCTCAAAACACGTCATACCCGGATATGTCGCACAAAAAAGGTCATACCGGGTATGTCGCTCAAAAGTGTTCAAACTTGTATATGTCGCTCAAAATAGGCCATACGGTGGTGTGTCACTCAAAAAAGATCATTCGGCGTATGTAACTAAAAAAATTTCATACCCGGGTATGATGCTCAAAACACGTCATACCCGGGTATGTCGCTCAAAATAGGCCATACGGTGGTGTGTCACTCAAAAAAGGTCATTCGGCGTATGTAGCTCAAAAAATTTCATACCCGGGTATGATGCTCAAAACACGTCATACCCGGATATGACGTTCAAAAAAGGTCATACCGGGTATGTCGCTCAAAAGTGGTCAAACTTGTGTATGTCGCTCAAAATGGGCCATACGGTGTTGTGTCACTCAAAAAAGGTCATTCGGGATATGTAGCTCAAAAAATTTCATACCTGGGTATGATGCTCAAAACACGTCATACCCGGGTATGTCGCTCAAAAAAGGTCATACCGGGTATGTCGCTCAAAAGTGGTCATATGCGCGTATGTCGCTCAAAATAGGCCATACGATGGTGTGTCACTCAAAAAAGGTCATTCGGGGTATATAGCTCAAAAAATTTCATACCTGGGTATGATGCTCAAAACACGTCATACCCGGATATGTCGCTCAAAAAGGTCATACCGAGTATGTCGCTCAAAAGTGGTCATATGCGCGTATGTCGCTCAAAATAGTCCATACGGTGGTGTGTCACTCAAAAAAGATCATTCGGCGTATGTAGCTCAAAAAATGTCATACCTGGGTATGATGCTCAAAACACGTCATACCCGGATATGTCGCTCAAAAAAGGTCATACCGGGTATGTCGCTCAAAAGTGTTCAAACTTGTGTATGTTGCTCAAAATGGGCCATACGGTGGTGTGTCACTCCATAAAGGTCATTCGGCGTATGTAGCTCAAAAAATGTCATATCCGGGTATGATGCTCAAAACACGTCATACCCGGGTATGTCGCTCAAAAAAGGTCATACCGGGTATGTCGCTCAAAAGTGGTCATATGCGCGTATGTCGCTCAAAATAGTCCATACGGTGGTGTGTCACTCAAAAAAGATCATTCGGCGTATGTAGCTCAAAAAATGTCATACCTGGGTATGATGCTCAAAACACGTCATACCCGGATATGTCGCTCAAAAAAGGTCATACCGGGTATGTCGCTCAAAAGTGTTCAAACTTGTGTATGTTGCTCAAAATGGGCCATACGGTGGTGTGTCACTCAAAAAAGGTCATTCGGCGTATGTAGCTCAAAAAATGTCATATCCGGGTATGATGCTCAAAACACGTCATACCCGGGTATGTCGCTCAAAAAAGGTCATACCGGGTATGTCGCTCAAAAGTGGTCAAACTTGTGTATGTCGCTCAAAATAGTCCATACGGTGGTGTGTCACTCAAAAAAGATCATTCGGCGTATGTAGCTCAAAAAATGTCATACCTGGGTATGATGCTCAAAACACGTCATACCCGGATATGTCGCTCAAAAAAGGTCATACCGGGTATGTCGCTCAAAAGTGTTCAAACTTGTGTATGTTGCTCAAAATGGGCCATACGGTGGTGTGTCACTCCATAAAGGTCATTCGGCGTATGTAGCTCAAAAAATGTCATATCCGGGTATGATGCTCAAAACACGTCATACCCGGGTATGTCGCTCAAAAAAGGTCATACCGGGTATGTCGCTCAAAAGTGGTCATATGCGCGTATGTCGCTCAAAATAGTCCATACGGTGGTGTGTCACTCAAAAAAGATCATTCGGCGTATGTAGCTCAAAAAATGTCATACCTGGGTATGATGCTCAAAACACGTCATACCCGGATATGTCGCTCAAAAAAGGTCATACCGGGTATGTCGCTCAAAAGTGTTCAAACTTGTGTATGTTGCTCAAAATGGGCCATACGGTGGTGTGTCACTCAAAAAAGGTCATTCGGCGTATGTAGCTCAAAAAATGTCATATCCGGGTATGATGCTCAAAACACGTCATACCCGGGTATGTCGCTCAAAAAAGGTCATACCGGGTATGTCGCTCGAAAGTGGTCATATGCGCGTATGTCGCTCAAAATAGGCCATACGGTGGTGTGTCACTCAAAAAAGGTCATTCGGGGTATGTAACTCAAAAAATTTCATACCTGGGTATGATGCTCAAAACACGTCATACCCGGGTATGTCGCTCAAAAAAGGTCATACCGGGTATGTCGCTCAAAAGTGGTCAAACTTGTGTATGTCGCTCAAAATGGGCCATACGGTGGTGTGTCACTCAAAAAAGATCATTCGGCGTATGTAGCTCAAAAAATTTCATACCCGGGTATGATGCTCAAAACACGTCATACCCGGGTATGTCGCTCAAAAAAGGTCATACCGGGTATGTCGCTCAAAAGTGGTCAAACTTGTGTATGTCGCTCAAAATGGGCCATACGGTGGTGTGTCACTCAAAAAAGGTCATTCGGCGTATGTAGCTCAAAAAATTTCATACCCGGGTATGATGCTCAAAACACGTCATACCCGGGTATGTCGCTCGAAAAAGGTCATACCGGGTATGTCGCTCAAAAGTGGTCATATGCCCGTATGTCACTCAAAATAGGCCATACGGTGGTGTGTCACTCAAAAAAGGACATTCGGGGTATGTAGCTCAAAAAATTTCATACCTGGGTATGATGCTCAAAACACGTCATACCCGGATATGACGTTCAAAAAAGGTCATACCGGGTATGTCGCTCAAAAGTGGTCAAACTTGTGTATGTCGCTCAAAATGGGCCATACGGTGTTGTGTCACTCAAAAAAGGTCATTCGGGATATGTAGCTCAAAAAATTTCATACCTGGGTATGATGCTCAAAACACGTCATACCCGGGTATGTCGCTCAAAAAAGGTCATACCGGGTATGTCGCTCAAAAGTGGTCAAACTTGTGTATGTCGCTCAAAATGGGCCATACGGTGGTGTGTCACTCAAAAAAGGTCATTCGGCGTATGTAGCTCAAAAAATTTCATACCCGTGTATGATGCTCAAAACACTTCATACCCGGGTATGTCGCTCAAAAACGTCATACCGAGTATGTCGCTCAAAAGTGGTCATATGCGCGTATGTCGCTCAAAATAGGCCATACGGTGGTGTGTCACTCAAAAAAGATCATTCGGCGTATGTAGCTCAAAAAATGTCATACCTGGGTATGATGCTCAAAACACGTCATACCCGGATATGTCGCTCAAAAAAGGTCATACCGGGTATGTCGCTCAAAAGTGGTCATATGCGCGTATGTCGCTCAAAATAGGCCATACAGTGGTGTGTCACTCAAAAAAGGTCATTCGGGGTATGTAAAAAAATTTCATACCTGGGTATGATGCTCAAAACACGTCATACCCGGGTATGTCGCTCAAAAAAGGTCATACCGGGTACGTCGCTCAAAAGTGTTCAAACTTGTGTATGTCACTCAAAATAGGCCATACGGTGGTGTGTCACTCAAAAAAGGTCATTCGGGGTATATAGCTCAAAAAATTTCATACCTGGGTATGATGCTCAAAACACGTCATACCCGGATATGTCGCTCAAAAAAGGTCATACCTGGTATGTCGCTCAAAAGTGGTCAAACTTGTGTATGTCGCTCAAAATGGGCCATACAGTGGTGTGTCACTCAAAAAAGATCATTCGGCGTATGTAGCTCAAAAAATTTCATACCCGGGTATGATGCTCAAAACACGTCATACCCGGGTATGTCGCTCAAAAAAGGTCATACCGGGTATGTCGCTCAAAAGTGGTCATATGCGCGTATGTCGCTCAAAATAGGCCATACGGTGGTGTGTCACTCAAAAAAGGTCATTCGGGGTATGTAGCTCAAAAAATTTCATACCTGGGTATGATGCTCAAAACACGTCATACCCGGATATGTCGCTCAAAAAGGTCATACCGAGTATGTCGCTCAAAAGTGGTCATATGCGCGTATGTCGCTCAAAATAGGCCATACGGTGGTGTGTCACTCAAAAAAGATCATTCAGCGTATGTAGCTCAAAAAATTTCATACCTGGGTATGATGCTCAAAACACGTCATACCCGGATATGTCGCTCAAAAAAGGTCATACCGGGTATGTCGCTCAAAAGTGTTCAAACTTGTGTATGTTGCTCAAAATGGGCCATACGGTGGTGTGTCACTCAAAAAAGGTCATTCGGCGTATGTAGCTCAAAAAATTTCATACCCGGGTATGATGCTCAAAACACGTCATACCCGGGTATGTCACTCAAAAAAGTTCATACCGGGTATGTCGCTCAAAAGTCTTCAAACTTGTGTATGTCGCTAAAAATAGGCCATACGGTGGTGTGTCACTCAAAAAAGGTCATTCGGCGTATGTAGCTCAAAAAATTTCATACCCGGGTATGATGCTCAAAACACGTCATACCCGGGTATGTCGCTCAAAAAAGGTCATACCGGGTACGTCGCTCAAAAGTGGTCAAACTTGTGTATGTCGCTCAAAATGGGCCATACGGTGGTGTGTCACTCAAAAAAGATCATTCGGCGTATGTAGCTCAAAAAATTTCATACCCGGGTATGATGCTCAAAACACGTCATACCCGGGTATGTCGCTCAAAAAAGGTCATACCGGGTATGTCGCTCAAAAGTGGTCATATGCGCGTATGTCGCTCAAAATAGGCCATACGGTGGTGTGTCACTCAAAAAAGGTCATTCGGCGTATGTAGCTCAAAAAATTTCATACCCGGGTATGATGCTCAAAACACGTCATACCCGGGTATGTCGCTCAAAAAGGTCACACCGAGTATGTC
This sequence comes from Eupleurogrammus muticus, assembly GCA_036785175.1. Lineage (NCBI taxonomy): Eukaryota > Metazoa > Chordata > Actinopteri > Scombriformes > Trichiuridae > Eupleurogrammus > Eupleurogrammus muticus. Next base: position 9,643,602 of record JAYKQN010000007.1, read on the forward strand.
GCTCAAAAGTGGTCATATGCGCGTATGTCGCTCAAAATAGGCCATACGGTGGTGTGTCACTCAAAAAAGGTCATTCGGGGTATGTAGCTCAAAAAAATTTCATACCTGGGTATGATGCTCAAAACACGTCATACCCGGATATGTCGCACAAAAAAGGTCATACCGGGTATGTCGCTCAAAAGTGTTCAAACTTGTATATGTCGCTCAAAATAGGCCATACGGTGGTGTGTCACTCAAAAAAGATCATTCGGCGTATGTAACTCAAAAAATTTCATACCCGGGTATGATGCTCAAAACACGTCATACCCGGGTATGTCGCTCAAAATAGGCCATACGGTGGTGTGTCACTCAAAAAAGGTCATTCGGGGTATGTAGCTCAAAAAATTTCATACCTGGGTATGATGCTCAAAACACGTCATACCCGGATATGTCGCTCAAAAAGGTCATACCGGGTATGTCGCTCAAAAGCGGTCAAACTTGTGTATGTCGCTCAAAATTGGCCATACGGTGGTGTGTCACTCAAAAAAGGTCATTCGGCGTATGTAGCTCAAAAAATTTCATACCCGGGTATGATGCTCAAAACACGTCATACCCGGGTATGTCGCTCAAAAAAGGTCATACCGGGTACGTCGCTCAAAAGTGGTCAAACTTGTGTATGTCGCTCAAAATAGGCCATACGGTGGTGTGTCACTCAAAAAAGGTCATTCGGGGTATGTAGCTCAAAAAATTTCATACCCGGGTATGATACTCAAAACACGTCATACCCGGGTATGACGCTCAAAAAAGGTCATACCGGGTATGTCGCTCAAAACACGTCATACCCGGGTATGTCGCTTAAAATAGGCCATACGGTGGTGTGTCACTCAAAAAAGGTCATTCGGGGTATGTAGCTCAAAAAATTTCATACCTGGGTATGATGCTCAAAACACGTCATACCCGGATATGTCGCTCAAAAAGGTCATACCGGGTATGTCGCTCAAAAGCGGTCAAACTTGTGTATGTCGCTCAAAATTGGCCATACGGTGGTGTGTCACTCAAAAAAGGTCATTCGGCGTATGTAGCTCAAAAAATTTCATACCCGGGTATGATGCTCAAAACACGTCATACCCGGGTATGTCGCTCAAAAAAGGTCATACCGGGTACGTCGCTCAAAAGTGGTCAAACTTGTGTATGTCGCTCAAAATAGGCCATACGGTGGTGTGTCACTCAAAAAAGGTCATTCGGGGTATGTAGCTCAAAAAATTTCATACCCGGGTATGATACTCAAAACACGTCATACCCGGGTATGACGCTCAAAAAAGGTCATACCGGGTATGTCGCTCAAAAGTGGTCATATGCGCGTATGTCGCTCAAAATAGGCCATACGGTGGTGTGTCACTCAAAAAAGGTCATTCGGGGTATGTAGCTCAAAAAATTTCATACCTGGGTATGATGCTCAAAACACGTCATACCCGGATATGTCGCTCAAAAAATGTCATACCGGGTATGTCGCTCAAAAGTGGTCAAACTTGTGTATGTCGCTCAAAATGGGCCATACGGTGGTGTGTCACTCAAAAAAGGTCATTCGGCGTATGTAGCTCAAAAAATTTCATACCTGGGTATGATGCTCAAAACACGTCATACCCGGATATGTCGCTCAAAAAAGGTCATACCGGGTATGTCGCTCAAAAGTGGTCAAACTTGTGTATGTCGCTCAAAAGTGGTCATATGCACGTATGTCGCTCAAAATAGGCCATACGGTGGTGTGTCACTCAAAAAAGGTCATTCGGCGTATGTAGCTCAAAAAATTTCATACCCGGGTATGATGCTCAAAACACGTCATACCCGGGTATGTCGCTCAAAAAAGGTCATACCGGGTATGTCGCTCAAAAGTGGTCATATGCCCGTATGTCACTCAAAATAGGCCATACGGTGGTGTGTCACTCAAAAAAGGTCATTCGGGGTATGTAGCTCAAAAAATTTCATACCTGGGTATGATGCTCAAAACACGTCATACCCGGATATGACGTTCAAAAAAGGTCATACCGGGTATGTCGCTCAAAAGTGGTCAAACTTGTGTATGTCGCTCAAAATGGGCCATACGGTGTTGTGTCACTCAAAAAAGGTCATTCGGGATATGTAGCTCAAAAAATTTCATACCTGGGTATGATGCTCAAAACACGTCATACCCGGGTATGTCGCTCAAAAAAGGTCATACCGGGTATGTCGCTCAAAAGTGGTCATATGCGCGTATGTCGCTCAAAATAGGCCATACGATGGTGTGTCACTCAAAAAAGGTCATTCGGGGTATATAGCTCAAAAAATTTCATACCTGGGTATGATGCTCAAAACACGTCATACCCGGATATGTCGCTCAAAAAGGTCATACCGAGTATGTCGCTCAAAAGTGGTCATATGCGCGTATGTCGCTCAAAATAGTCCATACGGTGGTGTGTCACTCAAAAAAGATCATTCGGCGTATGTAGCTCAAAAAATGTCATACCTGGGTATGATGCTCAAAACACGTCATACCCGGGTATGTCGCTCAAAAAAGGTCATACCGGGTATGTCGCTCAAAAGTGGTCATATGCCCGTATGTCACTCAAAATAGGCCATACGGTGGTGTGTCACTCAAAAAAGGTCATTCGGGGTATGTAGCTCAAAAAATTTCATACCTGGGTATGATGCTCAAAACACGTCATACCCGGATATGACGTTCAAAAAAGGTCATACCGGGTATGTCGCTCAAAAGTGGTCAAACTTGTGTATGTCGCTCAAAATGGGCCATACGGTGTTGTGTCACTCAAAAAAGGTCATTCGGGATATGTAGCTCAAAAAATTTCATACCTGGGTATGATGCTCAAAACACGTCATACCCGGGTATGTCGCTCAAAAAAGGTCATACCGGGTATGTCGCTCAAAAGTGGTCAAACTTGTGTATGTCGCTCAAAATGGGCCATACGGTGGTGTGTCACTCAAAAAAGGTCATTCGGCATATGTAGCTCAAAAAATTTCATACCCGTGTATGATGCTCAAAACACTTCATACCCGGGTATGTCGCTCAAAAACGTCATACCGAGTATGTCGCTCAAAAGTGGTCATATGCGCGTATGTCGCTCAAAATAGGCCATACGGTGGTGTGTCACTCAAAAAAGATCATTCGGCGTATGTAGCTCAAAAAATGTCATACCTGGGTATGATGCTCAAAACACGTCATACCCGGATATGTCGCTCAAAAAAGGTCATACCTGGTATGTCGCTCAAAAGTGGTCAAACTTGTGTATGTCGCTCAAAATGGGCCATACAGTGGTGTGTCACTCAAAAAAGATCATTCGGCGTATGTAGCTCAAAAAATTTCATACCCGGGTATGATGCTCAAAACACGTCATACCCGGATATGTCGCTCAAAAAGGTCATACCGAGTATGTCGCTCAAAAGTGGTCATATGCGCGTATGTCGCTCAAAATAGTCCATACGGTGGTGTGTCACTCAAAAAAGATCATTCGGCGTATGTAGCTCAAAAAATGTCATACCTGGGTATGTTGCTCAAAACACGTCATACCCGGATATGTCGCTCAAAAAAGGTCATACCGGGTATGTCGCTCAAAAGTGTTCAAACTTGTGTATGTCGCTCAAAATGGGCCATACGGTGGTGTGTCACTCAAAAAAGGTCATTCGGTGTATGTAGCTCAAAAAATTTCATACCCGGGTATGATGCTCAAAACACGTCATACCCGGGTATGTCGCTCAAAAAAGGTCATACCGGGTACGTCGCTCAAAAGTGTTCAAACTTGTGTATGTCACTCAAAATAGGCCATACGGTGGTGTGTCACTCAAAAAAGGTCATTCGGGGTATGTAGCTCAAAAAATTTCATACCCGGGTATGATGCTCAAAACACGTCATACCCGGGTATGTCTCTCAAAAAAGGTCATACCGGGTATGTCGCTCAAAAGTGGTCATATGCGCGTATGTCGCTCAAAATAGGCCATACGGTGGTGTGTCACTCAAAAAAGGTCATTCGGGGTATGTAGCTCAAAAAATTTCATACCTGGGTATGATGCTCAAAACACGTCATACCCGGATATGTCGCTCAAAATAGGCCATACGGTGGTGTGTCACTCAAAAAAGATCATTCGGCGTATGTAGCTCAAAAAATTTCATACCTGGGTATGATGCTCAAAACACGTCATACCCGGATATGTCGCTCAAAAAAGGTCATACCGGGTATGTCGCTCAAAAGTGGTCAAACTTGTGTATGTCGCTCAAAATGGGCCATACGGTGGTGTGTCACTCAAAAAGGTCATTCGGCGTATGTAGCTCAAAAAATTTCATACCCGGGTATGATGCTCAAAACACGTCATACCCGGGTATGTCGCTCAAAAAAGGTCATACCGGGTACGTCGCTCAAACGTGTTCAAACTTGTGTATGTCACTCAAAATAGGCCATACGGTGGTGTGTCACTCAAAAAAGGTCATTCGGGGTATATAGCTCAAAAAATTTCATACCCGGGTATGATGCTCAAAACACGTCATACCCGGGTATGTCTCTCAAAAAAGGTCATACCGGGTATGTCGCTCAAAAGTGGTCATATGCGCGTATGTCGCTCAAAATAGGCCATACGGTGGTGTGTCACTCAAAAAAGATCATTCGGCGTATGTAGCTCAAAAAATTTCATACCCGGGTATGATGCTCAAAACACGTCATACCCGGGTATGTCGCTCAAAAAGGTCATACCGAGTATGTCGCTCAAAAGTGGTCATATGCGCGTATGTCGCTCAAAATAGGCCATACGGTGGTGTGTCACTCAAAAAAGGTCATTCGGGGTATGTAGCTCAAAAAAATTTCATACCTGGGTATGATGCTCAAAACACGTCATACCCGGATATGTCGCACAAAAAAGGTCATACCGGGTATGTCGCTCAAAAGTGTTCAAACTTGTATATGTCGCTCAAAATAGGCCATACGGTGGTGTGTCACTCAAAAAAGATCATTCGGCGTATGTAACTCAAAAAATTTCATACCCGGGTATGATGCTCAAAACACGTCATACCCGGGTATGTCGCTCAAAATAGGCCATACGGTGGTGTGTCACTCAAAAAAGGTCATTCGGGGTATGTAGCTCAAAAAATTTCATACCTGGGTATGATGCTCAAAACACGTCATACCCGGATATGTCGCTCAAAAAGGTCATACCGGGTATGTCGCTCAAAAGCGGTCAAACTTGTGTATGTCGCTCAAAATTGGCCATACGGTGGTGTGTCTCTCAAAAAAGGTCATACCGGGTATGTCGCTCAAAAGTGGTCATATGCGCGTATGTCGCTCAAAATAGGCCATACGGTGGTGTGTCACTCAAAAAAGGTCATTCGGGGTATGTAGCTCAAAAAATTTCATACCTGGGTATGATGCTCAAAACACGTCATACCCGGATATGTCGCTCAAAATAGGCCATACGGTGGTGTGTCACTCAAAAAAGATCATTCGGCGTATGTAGCTCAAAAAATTTCATACCTGGGTATGATGCTCAAAACACGTCATACCCGGATATGTCGCTCAAAAAAGGTCATACCGGGTATGTCGCTCAAAAGTGGTCAAACTTGTGTATGTCGCTCAAAATGGGCCATACGGTGGTGTGTCACTCAAAAAGGTCATTCGGCGTATGTAGCTCAAAAAATTTCATACCCGGGTATGATGCTCAAAACACGTCATACCCGGGTATGTCGCTCAAAAAAGGTCATACCGGGTACGTCGCTCAAACGTGTTCAAACTTGTGTATGTCACTCAAAATAGGCCATACGGTGGTGTGTCACTCAAAAAAGGTCATTCGGGGTATATAGCTCAAAAAATTTCATACCCGGGTATGATGCTCAAAACACGTCATACCCGGGTATGTCTCTCAAAAAAGGTCATACCGGGTATGTCGCTCAAAAGTGGTCATATGCGCGTATGTCGCTCAAAATAGGCCATACGGTGGTGTGTCACTCAAAAAAGATCATTCGGCGTATGTAGCTCAAAAAATTTCATACCTGGGTATGATGCTCAAAACACGTCATACCCGGATATGTCGCTCAAAAAAGGTCATACCGGGTATGTCGCTCAAAAGTGTTCAAACTTGTGTATGTTGCTCAAAATGGGCCATACGGTGGTGTGTCACTCAAAAAAGGTCATTCGGCGTATGTAGCTCAAAAAATTTCATACCCGGGTATGATGCTCAAAACACGTCATACCCGGGTATGTCACTCAAAAAAGTTCATACCGGGTATGTCGCTCAAAAGTGTTCAAACTTGTGTATGTCGCTAAAAATAGGCCATACGGTGGTGTGTCACTCAAAAAAGATCATTCGGCGTATGTAGCTCAAAAAATGTCATACCTGGGTATGATGCTCAAAACACGTCATACCCGGATATGTCGCTCAAAAAAGGTCATACCTGGTATGTCGCTCAAAAGTGGTCAAACTTGTGTATGTCGCTCAAAATAGGCCATACGGTGGTGTGTCACTCAAAAAAGATCATTCGGCGTATGTAACTCAAAAAATTTCATACCCGGGTATGATGCTCAAAACACGTCATACCCGGGTATGTCGCTCAAAATAGGCCATACGGTGGTGTGTCACTCAAAAAAGGTCATTCGGGGTATGTAGCTCAAAAAATTTCATACCTGGGTATGATGCTCAAAACACGTCATACCCGGATATGTCGCTCAAAAAGGTCATACCGGGTATGTCGCTCGAAAGTGGTCAAACTTGTGTATGTCGCTCAAAATGGGCCATACGGTGGTGTGTCACTCAAAAAAGGTCATTCGGCGTATGTAGCTCAAAAAATTTCATACCCGGGTATGATGCTCAAAACACGTCATACCCGGGTATGTCGCTCAAAAAAGGTCATACCGGGTACGTCGCTCAAAAGTGGTCAAACTTGTGTATGTCGCTCAAAATGGGCCATACGGTGGTGTGTCACTCAAAAAAGATCATTCGGCGTATGTAGCTCAAAAAATTTCATACCCGGGTATGATGCTCAAAACACGTCATACCCGGGTATGTCGCTCAAAAAAGGTCATACCGGGTATGTCGCTCAAAAGTGGTCATATGCGCGTATGTCGCTCAAAATAGGCCATACGGTGGTGTGTCACTCAAAAAAGGTCATTCGGGGTATGTAGCTCAAAAAATTTCATACCTGGGTATGATGCTCAAAACACGTCATACCCGGATATGTCGCTCAAAAAGGTCATACCGGGTATGTCGCTCAAAAGTGGTCAAACTTGTGTATGTCGCTCAAAATGGGCCATACGGTGGTGTGTCACTCAAAAAAGGTCATTCGGCGTATGTAGCTCAAAAAATTTCATACCCGGGTATGATGCTCAAAACACGTCATACCCGGGTATGTCGCTCAAAAAGGTCATACCGAGTATGTCGCTCAAAAGTGGTCATATGCGCGTATGTCGCTTAAAATAGGCCATACGGTGGTGTGTCACTCAAAAAAGGTCATTCGGGGTATGTAGCTCAAAAAATTTCATACCTGGGTATGATGCTCAAAACACGTCATACCCGGATATGTCGCACAAAAAAGGTCATACCGGGTATGTCGCTCAAAAGTGTTCAAACTTGTATATGTCGCTCAAAATAGGCCATACGGTGGTGTGTCACTCAAAAAAGATCATTCGGCGTATGTAACTCAAAAAATTTCATACCCGGGTATGATGCTCAAAACACGTCATACCTGGGTATGTCGCTCAAAATAGGCCATACGGTGGTGTGTCACTCAAAAAAGGTCATTCGGGGTATGTAGCTCAAAAAATTTCATACCTGGGTATGATGCTCAAAACACGTCATACCCGGATATGTCGCTCAAAAAGGTCATACCGGGTATGTCGCTCAAAAGCGGTCAAACTTGTGTATGTCGCTCAAAATTGGCCATACGGTGGTGTGTCACTCAAAAAAGGTCATTCGGCGTATGTAGCTCAAAAAATTTCATACCCGGGTATGATGCTCAAAACACGTCATACCCGGGTATGTCGCTCAAAAAGGTCATACCGGGTATGTCGCTCAAAAGTGGTCATATGCGCGTATGTCGCTCAAAATAGGCCATACGGTGGTGTGTCACTCAAAAAAGGTCATTCGGCGTATGTAGCTCAAAAAATTTCATACCTGGGTATGATGCTCAAAACACGTCATACCCGGGTATGTCGCTCAAAAAAGGTCATACCGGGTACGTCGCTCAAAAGTGGTCAAACTTGTGTATGTCGCTCAAAATAGGCCATACGGTGGTGTGTCACTCAAAAAAGGTCATTCGGCGTATGTAGCTCAAAAAATTTCATACCCGGGTATGATGCTCAAAACACGTCATACCCGGGTATGTCGCTCAAAAAGGTCATACCGGGTATGTCGCTCAAAAGTGGTCATATGCGCGTATGTCGCTCAAAATAGGCCAGACGGTGGTGTGTCACTCAAAAAAGGTCATTCGGGGTATGTAGCTCAAAAAATTTCATACCTGGGTATGATGCTCAAAACACGTCATACCCGGATATGTCGCTCAAAAAATGTCATACCGGGTATGTCGCTCAAAAGTGGTCAAACTTGTGTATGTCGCTCAAAAAAGGTCATACCGGGTATGTCGCTCAAAAGTGTTCAAACTTGTGTATGTTGCTCAAAATGGGCCATACGGTGGTGTGTCACTCAAAAAAGGTCATTCGGCGTATGTAGCTCAAAAAATGTCATATCCGGGTATGATGCTCAAAACACGTCATACCCGGGTATGTCGCTCAAAAAATGTCATATCCGGGTATGATGCTCAAAACACGTCATACCCGGGTATGTCGCTCAAAAAAGGTCATACCGGGTATGTCGCTCAAAATGGGCCATACGGTGGTGTGTCACTCAAAAAAGGTCATTCGGCGTATGTAGCTCAAAAAATTTCATACCCGGGTATGATGCTCAAAACACGTCATACCCGGGTATGTCGCTCAAAAAAGGTCATACCGGGTATGTCGCTCAAAAGTGTTCAAACTTGTGTATGTTGCTCAAAATTGGCCATACGGTGGTGTGTCACTCAAAAAAGGTCATTCGGCGTATGTAGCTCAAAAAATTTCATACCCGGGTATGATGCTCAAAACACGTCATACCCGGGTATGTCACTCAAAAAAGTTCATACCGGGTATGTCGCTCAAAAGTGTTCAAACTTGTGTATGTCGCTAAAAATAGGCCATACGGTGGTGTGTCACTCAAAAAAGGTCATTCGGGGTATGTAGCTCAAAAAATTTCATACCCGGGTATGATGCTCAAAACACGTCATACCCGGGTATGTCGCTCAAAAAAGGTCATACCGGGTATGTCGCTCAAAAGTGGTCATATGCCCGTATGTCACTCAAAATAGGCCATACGGTGGTGTGTCACTCAAAAAAGGTCATTCGGGGTATGTAGCTCAAAAAATTTCATACCTGGGTATGATGCTCAAAACACGTCATACCCGGATATGACGTTCAAAAAAGGTCATACCGGGTATGTCGCTCAAAAGTGGTCAAACTTGTGTATGTCGCTCAAAATGGGCCATACGGTGTTGTGTCACTCAAAAAAGGTCATTCGGGATATGTAGCTCAAAAAATTTCATACCTGGGTATGATGCTCAAAACACGTCATACCCGGGTATGTCGCTCAAAAAAGGTCATACCGGGTATGTCGCTCAAAAGTGGTCAAACTTGTGTATGTCGCTCAAAATGGGCCATACGGTGGTGTGTCGCTCAAAATGGGCCATACGGTGGTGTGTCACTCAAAAAAGGTCATTCGGCGTATGTAGCTCAAAAAATTTCATACCCGTGTATGATGCTCAAAACACTTCATACCCGGGTATGTCGCTCAAAAACGTCATACCGAGTATGTCGCTCAAAAGTGGTCATATGCGCGTATGTCGCTCAAAATAGGCCATACGGTGGTGTGTCACTCAAAAAAGATCATTCGGCGTATGTAGCTCAAAAAATGTCATACCTGGGTATGATGCTCAAAACACGTCATACCCGGATATGTCGCTCAAAAAAGGTCATACCTGGTATGTCGCTCAAAAGTGGTCAAACTTGTGTATGTCGCTCAAAATGGGCCATACAGTGGTGTGTCACTCAAAAAAGATCATTCGGCGTATGTAGCTCAAAAAATTTCATACCCGGGTATGATGCTCAAAACACGTCATACCCGGGTATGTCGCTCAAAAAAGGTCATACCAGGTATGTCGCTCAAAAGTGGTCATATGCGCGTATGTCGCTCAAAATAGGCCATACGGTGGTGTGTCACTCAAAAAAGGTCATTCGGGGTATATAGCTCAAAAAATTTCATACCTGGGTATGATGCTCAAAACACGTCATACCCGGATATGTCGCTCAAAAAGGTCATACCGAGTATGTCGCTCAAAAGTGGTCATATGCGCGTATGTCGCTCAAAATAGTCCATACGGTGGTGTGTCACTCAAAAAAGATCATTCGGCGTATGTAGCTCAAAAAATGTCATACCTGGGTATGATGCTCAAAACACGTCATACCCGGATATGTCGCTCAAAAAAGGTCATACCGGGTATGTCGCTCAAAAGTGTTCAAACTTGTGTATGTTGCTCAAAATGGGCCATACGGTGGTGTGTCACTCAAAAAAGGTCATTCGGCGTATGTAGCTCAAAAAATGTCATATCCGGGTATGATGCTCAAAACACGTCATACCCGGGTATGTCGCTCAAAAAAGGTCATACCGGGTATGTCGCTCAAAAGTGGTCAAACTTGTGTATGTCGCTCAAAATGGGCCATACGGTGGTGTGTCACTCAAAAAAGGTCATTCGGCGTATGTAGCTCAAAAAATTTCATACCCGGGTATGATGCTCAAAACACGTCATACCCGGGTATGTCGCTCAAAAAAGGTCATACCGGGTATGTCGCTCAAAAGTGGTCAAACTTGTGTATGTCGCTCAAAATGGGCCATACAGTGGTGTGTCACTCAAAAAAGATCATTCGGCGTATGTAGCTCAAAAAATTTCATACCCGGGTATGATGCTCAAAACACGTCATACCCGGGTATGTCGCTCAAAAAAGGTCATACCGGGTATGTCGCTCAAAAGTGGTCAAACTTGTGTATGTCGCTCAAAATGGGCCATACGGTGGTGTGTCACTCAAAAAAGGTATTTCGGCGTATGTAGCTCAAAAAATTTCATACCCGGGTATGATGCTCAAAACACGTCATACCCGGGTATGTCGCTCAAAAAAGGTCATACCGGGTATGTCGCTCAAAAGTGGTCAAACTTGTGTATGTCGCTCAAAATGGGCCATACGGTGGTGTGTCACTCAAAAAAGGTCATTCGGCGTATGTAGCTCAAAAAATTTCATACCCGGGTATGATGCTCAAAACACGTCATACCCGGGTATGTCGCTCAAAAAAGGTCATACCGGGTATGTCGCTCAAAAGTGGTCAAACTTGTGTATGTCGCTCAAAATGGGCCATACGGTGGTGTGTCACTCAAAAAAGGTATTTCGGCGTATGTAGCTCAAAAAATTTCATACCCGGGTATGATGCTCAAAAACGTCATACCGAGTATGTCGCTCAAAAGTGGTCATATGCGCGTATGTCGCTCAAAATAGGCCATACGGTGGTGTGTCACTCAAAAAAGATCATTCGGCGTATGTAGCTCAAAAAATGTCATACCTGGGTATGATGCTCAAAACACGTCATACCCGGATATGTCGCTCAAAAAAGGTCATACCTGGTATGTCGCTCAAAAGTGGTCAAACTTGTGTATGTCGCTCAAAATGGGCCATACAGTGGTGTGTCACTCAAAAAAGATCATTCGGCGTATGTAGCTCAAAAAATTTCATACCTGGGTATGATGCTCAAAACACGTCATACCCGGATATGTCGCTCAAAAAAGGTCATACCTGGTATGTCGCTCAAAAGTGGTCAAACTTGTGTATGTCGCTCAAAATGGGCCATACAGTGGTGTGTCACTCAAAAAAGATCATTCGGCGTATGTAGCTCAAAAAATTTCATACCCGGGTATGATGCTCAAAACACGTCATACCCGGGTATGTCGCTCAAAAAAGGTCATACCGGGTATGTCGCTCAAAAGTGGTCAAACTTGTGTATGTCGCTCAAAATGGGCCATACGGTGGTGTGTCACTCAAAAAAGGTCATTCGGCGTATGTAGCTCAAAAAATTTCATACCCGGGTATGATGCTCAAAACACGTCATACCCGGGTATGTCGCTCAAAAAAGGTCATACCTGGTATGTCGCTCAAAAGTGGTCATATGCGCGTATGTCGCTCAAAATAGGCCATACGGTGGTGTGTCACTCAAAAAAGGTCATTCGGGGTATGTAACTCAAAAAATGTCGTACCTGGGTATGATGCTCAAAACACGTCATACCCGGGTATGTCGCTCAAAAAAGGTCATACCGGGTATGTCGCTCAAAAGTGTTCAAACTTGTGTATGTTGCTCAAAATAGGCCATACGGTGGTGTGTCACTCAAAAAAGGTCATTCGGGGTATGTAGCTCAAAAAATTTCATACCTGGGTATGATGCTCAAAACACGTCATACCCGGATATGTCGCTCAAAAAGGTCATACCGAGTATGTCGCTCAAAAGTGGTCATATGCGCGTATGTCGCTCAAAATAGGCCATACGGTGGTGTGTCACTCAAAAAAGATCATTCGGCGTATGTAGCTCAAAAAATTTCATACCTGGGTATGATGCTCAAAACACGTCATACCCGGATATGTCGCTCAAAAAAGGTCATACCGGGTATGTCGCTCAAAAGTGTTCAAACTTGTGTATGTTGCTCAAAATTGGCCATACGGTGGTGTGTCACTCAAAAAAGGTCATTCGGCGTATGTAGCTCAAAAAATTTCATACCCGGGTATGATGCTCAAAACACGTCTTACCCGGGTATGTCACTCAAAAAAGTTCATACCGGGTATGTCGCTCAAAAGTGGTCAAACTTGTGTATGTCGCTCAAAATGGGCCATACAGTGGTGTGTCACTCAAAAAAGATCATTCGGCGTATGTAGCTCAAAAAATTTCATACCCGGGTATGATGCTCAAAACACGTCATACCCGGGTATGTCGCTCAAAAAAGGTCATACCGGGTATGTCGCTCAAAAGTGGTCAAACTTGTGTATGTCGCTCAAAATGGGCCATACGGTGGTGTGTCACTCAAAAAAGGTCATTCGGCGTATGTAGCTCAAAAAATTTCATACCCGGGTATGATGCTCAAAACACGTCATACCCGGGTATGTCGCTCAAAAAAGGTCATACCGGGTATGTCGCTCAAAAGTGGTCATATGCGCGTATGTCGCTCAAAATAGGCCATACGGTGGTGTGTCACTCAAAAAAGATCATTCGGCGTATGTAGCTCAAAAAATTTCATACCTGGGTATGATGCTCAAAACACGTCATACCCGGGTATGTCGCTCAAAAAAGGTCATACCGGGTATGTCGCTCAAAAGTGGTCAAACTTGTGTATGTCGCTCAAAATGGGCCATACGGTGGTGTGTCACTCAAAAAAGGTCATTCGGCGTATGTAGCTCAAAAAATTTCATACCCGGGTATGATGCTCAAAACACGTCATACCCGGGTATGTCGCTCAAAAAAGGTCATACCGGGTATGTCGCTCAAAAGTGGTCATATGCCCGTATGTCACTCAAAATAGGCCATACGGTGGTGTGTCACTCAAAAAAGGTCATTCGGGGTATGTAGCTCAAAAAATTTCATACCTGGGTATGATGCTCAAAACACGTCATACCCGGATATGACGCTCAAAAAAGGTCATACCGGGTATGTCGCTCAAAAGTGGTCAAACTTGTGTATGTCGCTCAAAATGGGCCATACGGTGTTGTGTCACTCAAAAAAGGTCATTCGGGATATGTAGCTCAAAAAATTTCATACCTGGGTAAGATGCTCAAAACACGTCATACCCGGGTATGTCGCTCAAAAAAGGTCATACCGGGTATGTCGCTCAAAAGTGGTCAAACTTGTGTATGTCGCTCAAAATGGGCCATACGGTGGTGTGTCACTCAAAAAAGGTCATTCGGCGTATGTAGCTCAAAAAATTTCATACCCGGGTATGATGCTCAAAACACGTCATACCCGGGTATGTCGCTCAAAAAAGGTCATACCGGGTATGTCGCTCAAAAGTGGTCATATGCCCGTATGTCACTCAAAATAGGCCATACGGTGGTGTGTCACTCAAAAAAGGTCATTCGGGATATGTAGCTCAAAAAATTTCATACCTGGGTAAGATGCTCAAAACACGTCATACCCGGGTATGTCGCTCAAAAAAGGTCATACCGGGTATGTCGCTCAAAAGTGGTCAAACTTGTGTATGTCGCTCAAAATGGGCCATACGGTGGTGTGTCACTCAAAAAAGGTCATTCGGCGTATGTAGCTCAAAAAATTTCATACCCGGGTATGATGCTCAAAACACGTCATACCCGGGTATGTCGCTCAAAAACGTCATACCGAGTATGTCGCTCAAAAGTGGTCATATGCGCGTATGTCGCTCAAAATAGGCCATACGGTGGTGTGTCACTCAAAAAAGATCATTCGGCGTATGTAGCTCAAAAAATGTCATACCTGGGTATGATGCTCAAAACACGTCATACCCGGATATGTCGCTCAAAAAAGGTCATACCTGGTATGTCGCTCAAAAGTGGTCAAACTTGTGTATGTCGCTCAAAATGGGCCATACAGTGGTGTGTCACTCAAAAAAGATCATTCGGCGTATGTAGCTCAAAAAATTTCATACCTGGGTATGATGCTCAAAACACGTCATACCCGGATATGTCGCTCAAAAAAGGTCATACCTGGTATATCGCTCAAAAGTGGTCAAACTTGTGTATGTCGCTCAAAATGGGCCATACAGTGGTGTGTCACTCAAAAAAGATCATTCGGCGTATGTAGCTCAAAAAATGTCATACCTGGGTATGATGCTCAAAACACGTCATACCCGGATATGTCGCTCAAAAAAGGTCATACCTGGTATGTCGCTCAAAAGTGGTCAAACTTGTGTATGTCGCTCAAAATGGGCCATACAGTGGTGTGTCACTCAAAAAAGATCATTCGGCGTATGTAGCTCAAAAAATTTCATACCTGGGTATGATGCTCAAAACACGTCATACCCGGATATGTCGCTCAAAAAAGGTCATACCTGGTATGTCGCTCAAAAGTGGTCAAACTTGTGTATGTCGCTCAAAATGGGCCATACAGTGGTGTGTCACTCAAAAAAGATCATTCGGCGTATGTAGCTCAAAAAATTTCATACCCGGGTATGATGCTCAAAACACGTCATACCCGGGTATGTCGCTCAAAAAAGGTCATACCGGGTATGTCGCTCAAAAGTGGTCATATGCGCGTATGTCGCTCAAAATAGGCCATACGGTGGTGTGTCACTCAAAAAAGGTCATTCGGGGTATATAGCTCAAAAAATTTCATACCTGGGTATGATGCTCAAAACACGTCATACCCGGATATGTCGCTCAAAAAGGTCATACCGAGTATGTCGCTCAAAAGTGGTCATATGCGCGTATGTCGCTCAAAATAGGCCATACGGTGGTGTGTCACTCAAAAAAGATCATTCAGCGTATGTAGCTCAAAAAATTTCATACCTGGGTATGATGCTCAAAACACGTCATACCCGGATATGTCGCTCAAAAAAGGTCATACCGGGTATGTCGCTCAAAAGTGTTCAAACTTGTGAATGTTGCTCAAAATGGGCCATACGGTGGTGTGTCACTCAAAAAAGGTCATTCGGGATATGTAGCTCAAAAAATTTCATACCCGGGTATGATGCTCAAAACACGTCATACCCGGGTATGTCGCTCAAAAAAGGTCATACCGGGTATGTCGCTCAAAAGTGGTCATATGACCGTATGTCACTCAAAATAGGCCATACGGTGGTGTGTCACTCAAAAAAGGTCATTCGGGGTATGTAGCTCAAAAAATTTCATACCTGGGTATGATGCTCAAAACACGTCATACCCGGATATGACGTTCAAAAAAGGTCATACCGGGTATGTCGCTCAAAAGTGGTCAAACTTGTGTATGTCGCTCAAAATGGGCCATACGGTGTTGTGTCACTCAAAAAAGGTCATTCGGGATATGTAGCTCAAAAAATTTCATACCTGGGTATGATGCTCAAAACACGTCATACCCGGGTATGTCGCTCAAAAAAGGTCATACCGGGTATGTCGCTCAAAAGTGGTCAAACTTGTGTATGTCGCTCAAAATGGGCCATACGTTGGTGTGTCACTCAAAAAAGGTCATTCGGCGTATGTAGCTCAAAAAATTTCATACCCGTGTATGATGCTCAAAACACTTCATACCCGGGTATGTCGCTCAAAAACGTCATACCGAGTATGTCGCTCAAAAGTGGTCATATGCGCGTATGTCGCTCAAAATAGGCCATACGGTGGTGTGTCACTCAAAAAAGATCATTCGGCGTATGTAGCTCAAAAAATTTCATACCCGGGTATGATGCTCAAAACACGTCATACCCGGGTATGTCGCTCAAAAAAGGTCATACCGGGTATGTCGCTCAAAAGTGGTCATATGCGCGTATGTCGCTCAAAATAGGCCATACGGTGGTGTGTCACTCAAAAAAGGTCATTCGGGGTATATAGCTCAAAAAATTTCATACCTGGGTATGATGCTCAAAACACGTCATACCCGGATATGTCGCTCAAAAAGGTCATACCGAGTATGTCGCTCAAAAGTGGTCATATGCGCGTATGTCGCTCAAAATAGGCCATACGGTGGTGTGTCACTCAAAAAAGATCATTCAGCGTATGTAGCTCAAAAAATTTCATACCTGGGTATGATGCTCAAAACACGTCATACCCGGATATGTCGCTCAAAAAAGGTCATACCGGGTATGTCGCTCAAAAGTGTTCAAACTTGTGTATGTTGCTCAAAATGGGCCATACGGTGGTGTGTCACTCAAAAAAGGTCATTCGGGATATGTAGCTCAAAAAATTTCATACCCGGGTATGATGCTCAAAACACGTCATACCCGGGTATGTCGCTCAAAAAAGGTCATACCGGGTATGTCGCTCAAAAGTGGTCATATGACCGTATGTCACTCAAAATAGGCCATACGGTGGTGTGTCACTCAAAAAAGGTCATTCGGGGTATGTAGCTCAAAAAATTTCATACCTGGGTATGATGCTCAAAACACGTCATACCCGGATATGACGTTCAAAAAAGGTCATACCGGGTATGTCGCTCAAAAGTGGTCAAACTTGTGTATGTCGCTCAAAATGGGCCATACGGTGTTGTGTCACTCAAAAAAGGTCATTCGGGATATGTAGCTCAAAAAATTTCATACCTGGGTAAGATGCTCAAAACACGTCATACCCGGGTATGTCGCTCAAAAAAGGTCATACCGGGTATGTCGCTCAAAAGTGGTCAAACTTGTGTATGTCGCTCAAAATGAGCCATACGGTGGTGTGTCACTCAAAAAAGGTCATTCGGCGTATGTAGCTCAAAAAATTTCATACCCGGGTATGATGCTCAAAACACGTCATACCCGGGTATGTCGCTCAAAAACGTCATACCGAGTATGTCGCTCAAAAGTGGTCATATGCGCGTATGTCGCTCAAAATAGGCCATACGGTGGTGTGTCACTCAAAAAAGATCATTCGGCGTATGTAGCTCAAAAAATGTCATACCTGGGTATGATGCTCAAAACACGTCATACCCGGATATGTCGCTCAAAAAAGGTCATACCTGGTATGTCGCTCAAAAGTGGTCAAACTTGTGTATGTCGCTCAAAATGGGCCATACAGTGGTGTGTCACTCAAAAAAGATCATTCGGCGTATGTAGCTCAAAAAATTTCATACCTGGGTATGATGCTCAAAACACGTCATACCCGGATATGTCGCTCAAAAAAGGTCATACCTGGTATATCGCTCAAAAGTGGTCAAACTTGTGTATGTCGCTCAAAATGGGCCATACAGTGGTGTGTCACTCAAAAAAGATCATTCGGCGTATGTAGCTCAAAAAATGTCATACCTGGGTATGATGCTCAAAACACGTCATACCCGGATATGTCGCTCAAAAAAGGTCATACCTGGTATGTCGCTCAAAAGTGGTCAAACTTGTGTATGTCGCTCAAAATGGGCCATACAGTGGTGTGTCACTCAAAAAAGATCATTCGGCGTATGTAGCTCAAAAAATTTCATACCTGGGTATGATGCTCAAAACACGTCATACCCGGATATGTCGCTCAAAAAAGGTCATACCTGGTATGTCGCTCAAAAGTGGTCAAACTTGTGTATGTCGCTCAAAATGGGCCATACAGTGGTGTGTCACTCAAAAAAGATCATTCGGCGTATGTAGCTCAAAAAATTTCATACCCGGGTATGATGCTCAAAACACGTCATACCCGGGTATGTCGCTCAAAAAAGGTCATACCGGGTATGTCGCTCAAAAGTGGTCATATGCGCGTATGTCGCTCAAAATAGGCCATACGGTGGTGTGTCACTCAAAAAAGGTCATTCGGGGTATATAGCTCAAAAAATTTCATACCTGGGTATGATGCTCAAAACACGTCATACCCGGATATGTCGCTCAAAAAGGTCATACCGAGTATGTCGCTCAAAAGTGGTCATATGCGCGTATGTCGCTCAAAATAGGCCATACGGTGGTGTGTCACTCAAAAAAGATCATTCAGCGTATGTAGCTCAAAAAATTTCATACCTGGGTATGATGCTCAAAACACGTCATACCCGGATATGTCGCTCAAAAAAGGTCATACCGGGTATGTCGCTCAAAAGTGTTCAAACTTGTGAATGTTGCTCAAAATGGGCCATACGGTGGTGTGTCACTCAAAAAAGGTCATTCGGGATATGTAGCTCAAAAAATTTCATACCCGGGTATGATGCTCAAAACACGTCATACCCGGGTATGTCGCTCAAAAAAGGTCATACCGGGTATGTCGCTCAAAAGTGGTCATATGACCGTATGTCACTCAAAATAGGCCATACGGTGGTGTGTCACTCAAAAAAGGTCATTCGGGGTATGTAGCTCAAAAAATTTCATACCTGGGTATGATGCTCAAAACACGTCATACCCGGATATGACGTTCAAAAAAGGTCATACCGGGTATGTCGCTCAAAAGTGGTCAAACTTGTGTATGTCGCTCAAAATGGGCCATACGGTGTTGTGTCACTCAAAAAAGGTCATTCGGGATATGTAGCTCAAAAAATTTCATACCTGGGTATGATGCTCAAAACACGTCATACCCGGGTATGTCGCTCAAAAAAGGTCATACCGGGTATGTCGCTCAAAAGTGGTCAAACTTGTGTATGTCGCTCAAAATGGGCCATACGTTGGTGTGTCACTCAAAAAAGGTCATTCGGCGTATGTAGCTCAAAAAATTTCATACCCGTGTATGATGCTCAAAACACTTCATACCCGGGTATGTCGCTCAAAAACGTCATACCGAGTATGTCGCTCAAAAGTGGTCATATGCGCGTATGTCGCTCAAAATAGGCCATACGGTGGTGTGTCACTCAAAAAAGATCATTCGGCGTATGTAGCTCAAAAAATGTCATACCTGGGTATGATGCTCAAAACACGTCATACCCGGATATGTCGCTCAAAAAAGGTCATACCTGGTATGTCGCTCAAAAGTGGTCAATCTTGTGTATGTCGCTCAAAATGGGCCATACAGTGGTGTGTCACTCAAAAAAGGTCATTCGGGGTATATAGCTCAAAAAATTTCATACCTGGGTATGATGCTCAAAACACGTCATACCCGGATATGTCGCTCAAAAAAGGTCATACCTGGTATGTTGCTCAAAAGTGGTCAAACTTGTGTATGTCGCTCAAAATGGGCCATACAGTGGTGTGTCACTCAAAAAAGATCATTCGGCGTATGTAGCTCAAAAAATTTCATACCCGGGTATGATGCTCAAAACACGTCATACCCGGGTATGTCTCTCAAAAAAGGTCATACCGGGTATGTCGCTCAAAAGTGGTCATATGCGCGTATGTCGCTCAAAATAGGCCATACGGTGGTGTGTCACTCAAAAAAGGTCATTCGGGGTATGTAGCTCAAAAAATTTCATACCTGGGTATGATGCTCAAAACACGTCATACCCGGATATGTCGCTCAAAAAGGTCATACCGAGTATGTCGCTCAAAAGTGGTCATATGCGCGTATGTCGCTCAAAATAGGCCATACGGTGGTGTGTCACTCAAAAAAGATCATTCGGCGTATGTAGCTCAAAAAATTTCATACCTGGGTATGATGCTCAAAACACGTCATACCCGGATATGTCGCTCAAAAAAGGTCATACCGGGTATGTCGCTCAAAAGTGTTCAAACTTGTGTATGTTGCTCAAAATGGGCCATACGGTGGTGTGTCACTCAAAAAAGGTCATTCGGCGTATGTAGCTCAAAAAATTTCATACCCGGGTATGATGCTCAAAACACGTCATACCCGGGTATGTCACTCAAAAAAGTTCATACCGGGTATGTCGCTCAAAAGTGTTCAAACTTGTGTATGTCGCTAAAAATAGGCCATACGGTGGTGTGTCACTCAAAAAAGATCATTCGGCGTATGTAGCTCAAAAAATGTCATACCTGGGTATGATGCTCAAAACACGTCATACCCGGATATGTCGCTCAAAAAAGGTCATACCTGGTATGTCGCTCAAAAGTGGTCAAACTTGTGTATGTCGCTCAAAATGGGCCATACAGTGGTGTGTCACTCAAAAAAGATCATTCGGCGTATGTAGCTCAAAAAATTTCATACCTGGGTAGGATGCTCAAAACACGTCATACCCGGATATGTCGCTCAAAAAAGGTCATACCTGGTATGTCGCTCAAAAGTGGTCAAACTTGTGTATGTCGCTCAAAATGGGCCATACAGTGGTGTGTCACTCAAAAAAGATCATTCGGCGTATGTAGCTCAAAAAATTTCATACCCGGGTATGATGCTCAAAACACGTCATACCCGGGTATGTCGCTCAAAAAAGGTCATACCGGGTATGTCGCTCAAAAGTGGTCATATGCGCGTATGTCGCTCAAAATAGGCCATACGGTGGTGTGTCACTCAAAAAAGGTCATTCGGGGTATATAGCTCAAAAAATTTCATACCTGGGTATGATGCTCAAAACACGTCATACCCGGATATGTCGCTCAAAAAGGTCATACCGAGTATGTCGCTCAAAAGTGGTCATATGCGCGTATGTCGCTCAAAATAGTCCATACGGTGGTGTGTCACTCAAAAAAGATCATTCGGCGTATGTAGCTCAAAAAATGTCATACCTGGGTATGATGCTCAAAACACGTCATACCCGGATATGTCGCTCAAAAAAGGTCATACCGGGTATGTCGCTCAAAAGTGTTCAAACTTGTGTATGTTGCTCAAAATGGGCCATACGGTGGTGTGTCACTCAAAAAAGGTCATTCGGCGTATGTAGCTCAAAAAATGTCATATCCGGGTATGATGCTCAAAACATGTCATACCCGGGTATGTCGCTCAAAAAAGGTCATACCGGGTATGTCGCTCAAAAGTGGTCATATGCGCGTATGTCGCTCAAAATAGGCCATACGGTGGTGTGTCACTCAAAAAAGGTCATTCGGGGTATGTAACTCAAAAAATGTCATACCTGGGTATGATGCTCAAAACACGTCATACCCGGGTATGTCGCTCAAAAAAGGTCATACCGGGTACGTCGCTCAAAAGTGTTCAAACTTGTGTATGTCACTCAAAATAGGCCATACGGTGGTGTGTCACTCAAAAAAGGTCATTCGGGGTATATAGCTCAAAAAATTTCATACCTGGGTATGATGCTCAAAACACGTCATACCCAGGTATGTCGCTCAAAAAAGGTCATACCGGGTATGTCGCTCAAAAGTGGTCAAACTTGTGTATGTCGCTCAAAATGGGCCATACGTTGGTGTGTCACTCAAAAAAGGTCATTCGGCGTATGTAGCTCAAAAAATTTCATACCCGTGTATGATGCTCAAAACACGTCATACCCGGATATGTCGCTCAAAAAAGGTCATACCTGGTATGTCGCTCAAAAGTGGTCAAACTTGTGTATGTCGCTCAAAATGGGCCATACAGTGGTGTGTCACTCAAAAAAGATCATTCGGCGTATGTAGCTCAAAAAATTTCATACCTGGGTATGATGCTCAAAACACGTCATACCCGGATATGTTGCTCAAAAAAGGTCATACCTGGTATGTCGCTCAAAAGTGGTCAAACTTGTGTATGTCGCTCAAAATGGGCCATACAGTGGTGTGTCACTCAAAAAAGATCATTCGGCGTATGTAGCTCAAAAAATTTCATACCCGGGTATGATGCTCAAAACACGTCATACCCGGGTATGTCGCTCAAAAAAGGTCATACCGGGTATGTCGCTCAAAAGTGGTCATATGCGCGTATGTCGCTCAAAATAGGCCATACGGTGGTGTGTCACTCAAAAAAGGTCATTCGGGGTATATAGCTCAAAAAATTTCATACCTGGGTATGATGCTCAAAACACGTCATACCCGGATATGTCGCTCAAAAAGGTCATACCGAGTATGTCGCTCAAAAGTGGTCAAATGCGCGTATGTCGCTCAAAATAGTCCATACGGTGGTGTGTCACTCAAAAAAGATCATTCGGCGTATGTAGCTCAAAAAATGTCATACCCGGGTATGATGCTCAAAACACGTCATACCCGGGTATGTCGCTCAAAAAAGGTCATACCGGGTACGTCGCTCAAAAGTGGTCAAACTTGTGTATGTCGCTCAAAATAGGCCATACGGTGGTGTGTCACTCAAAAAAGGTCATTCGGCGTATGTAGCTCAAAAAATGTCATATCCTGTTATGATGCTCAAAACACGTCATACCCGGGTATGTCTCTCAAAAAAGGTCATACCGGGTATGTCGCTCAAAAGTGGTCATATGCGCGTATGTCGCTCAAAATAGGCCATACGGTGGTGTGTCACTCAAAAAAGGTCATTCGGCGTATGTAGCTCAAAAAATTTCATACCCGGGTATGATGCTCAAAACACATCATACCCGGATATGTCGCTCAAAAAGGTCATACCGGGTATGTCGCTCGAAAGTGGTCAAACTTGTGTATGTCGCTCAAAATGGGCCATACGGTGGTGTGTCACTCAAAAAAGGTCATTCGGCGTATGTAGCTCAAAAAATTTCATACCCGGGTATGATGCTCAAAACACGTCATACCCGGGTATGTCGCTCAAAAAAGGTCATACCGGGTATGTCGCTCAAAAGTGGTCAAACTTGTGTATGTCGCTCAAAATGGGCCATACGGTGGTGTGTCACTCAAAAAAGGTCATTCGGCGTATGTAGCTCAAAAAATTTCATACCCGGGTATGATGCTCAAAACACGTCATACCCGGGTATGTCGCTCAAAAAGGTCATACCGAGTATGTCGCTCAAAAGTGGTCATATGCGCGTATGTCGCTCAAAATAGGCCATACGGTGGTGTGTCACTCAAAAAAGGTCATTCGGGGTATGTAGCTCAAAAAATTTCATACCCGGGTATGATGCTCAAAACACGTCATACCCGGGTATGTCGCTCAAAAAAGGTCATACCGGGTACGTCGCTCAAAAGTGGTCAAACTTGTGTATGTCGCTCAAAATAGGCCATACGGTGGTGTGTCACTCAAAAAAGGTCATTCGGCGTATGTAGCTCAAAAAATGTCATATCCTGTTATGATGCTCAAAACACGTCATACCCGGGTATGTCTCTCAAAAAAGGTCATACCGGGTATGTCGCTCAAAAGTGGTCATATGCGCGTATGTCGCTCAAAATAGGCCATACGGTGGTGTGTCACTCAAAAAAGGTCATTCGGCGTATGTAGCTCAAAAAATTTCATACCCGGGTATGATGCTCAAAACACGTCATACCCGGGTATGTCGCTCAAAAAAGGTCATACCGGGTATGTCCCTCGAAAGTGGTCAAACTTGTGTATGTCGCTCAAAATGGGCCATACGGTGGTGTGTCACTCAAAAAAGGTCATTCGGCGTATGTAGCTCAAAAAATTTCATCCCTGGGTATGATGCTCAAAACACGTCATACCCGGATATGTCGCTCAAAAAGGTCATACCGGGTATGTCGCTCGAAAGTGGTCAAACTTGTGTATGTCGCTCAAAATGGGCCATACGGTGGTGTGTCACTCAAAAAAGGTCATTCGGCGTATGTAGCTCAAAAAATTTCATACCCGGGTATGATGCTCAAAACACGTCATACCCGGGTATGTCGCTCAAAAAAGGTCATACCGGGTACGTCGCTCAAAAGTGGTCAAACTTGTGTATGTCGCTCAAAATGGGCCATACGGTGGTGTGTCACTCAAAAAAGATCATTCGGCGCATGTAGCTCAAAAAATTTCATACCCGGGTATGATGCTCAAAACACGTCATACCCGGGTATGTCGCTCAAAAAAGGTCATACCGGGTATGTCGCTCAAAAGTGGTCATATGCGCGTATGTCGCTCAAAATAGGCCATACGGTGGTGTGTCACTCAAAAAAGGTCATTCGGGGTATGTAGCTCAAAAAATTTCATACCTGGGTATGATGCTCAAAACACGTCATACCCGGATATGTCGCTCAAAAAGGTCATACCGGGTATGTCGCTCAAAAGTGGTCAAACTTGTGTATGTCGCTCAAAATGGGCCATACGGTGGTGTGTCACTCAAAAAAGGTCATTCGGCGTATGTAGCTCAAAAAATTTCATACCCGGGTATGATGCTCAAAACACGTCATACCCGGGTATGTCGCTCAAAAAGGTCATACCGAGTATGTCGCTCAAAAGTGGTCATATGCGCGTATGTCGCTCAAAATAGGCCATACGGTGGTGTGTCACTCAAAAAAGGTCATTCGGGGTATGTAGCTCAAAAAAATTTCATACCTGGGTATGATGCTCAAAACACGTCATACCCGGATATGTCGCACAAAAAAGGTCATACCGGGTATGTCGCTCAAAAGTGTTCAAACTTGTATATGTCGCTCAAAATAGGCCATACGGTGGTGTGTCACTCAAAAAAGATCATTCGGCGTATGTAACTCAAAAAATTTCATACCCGGGTATGATGCTCAAAACACGTCATACCCGGGTATGTCGCTCAAAATAGGCCATACGGTGGTGTGTCACTCAAAAAAGGTCATTCGGGGTATGTAGCTCAAAAAATTTCATACCTGGGTATGATGCTCAAAACACGTCATACCCGTATGTGTCGCTCAAAAAGGTCATACCGGGTATGTCGCTCAAAAGCGGTCAAACTTGTGTATGTCGCTCAAAATTGGCCATACGGTGGTGTGTCACTCAAAAAAGGTCATTCGGGGTATGTAGCTCAAAAAATTTCATACCCGGGTATGATGCTCAAAACACGTCATACCCGGGTATGTCGCTCAAAAAAGGTCATACCGGGTACGTCGCTCAAAAGTGGTCAAACTTGTGTATGTCGCTCAAAATAGGCCATACGGTGGTGTGTCACTCAAAAAAGCTCATTCGGCGTATGTAGCTCAAAAAATTTCATACCCGGGTATGATGCTCAAAACACGTCATACCCGGGTATGTCGCTCAAAAAGGTCATACCGAGTATGTGGCTCAAAAGTGGTCATATGCGCGTATGTCGCTCAAAATAGGCCATACGGTGGTGTGTCACTCAAAAAAGGTCATTCGGGGTATGTAGCTCAAAAAAATTTCATACCTGGGTATGATGCTCAAAACACATCATACCCGGATATGTCGCACAAAAAAGGTCATACCGGGTATGTCGCTCAAAAGTGTTCAAACTTGTATATGTCGCTCAAAATAGGCCATACGGTGGTGTGTCACTCAAAAAAGATCATTCGGCGTATGTAACTCAAAAAATTTCATACCCGGGTATGATGCTCAAAACACGTCATACCCGGGTATGTCGCTCAAAATAGGCCATACGGTGGTGTGTCACTCAAAAAAGGTCATTCGGGGTATGTAGCTCAAAAAATTTCATACCTGGGTATGATGCTCAAAACACGTCATACCCGGATATGTCGCTCAAAAAATGTCATACCGGGTATGTCGCTCAAAAGTGGTCAAACTTGTGTATGTCGCTCAAAATGGGCCATACGGTGGTGTGTCACTCAAAAAAGGTCATTCGGCGTATGTAGCTCAAAAAATTTCATACCTGGGTATGATACTCAAAACACGTCATACCCGGGTATGTCGCTCAAAAAAGGTCATACCGGGTATGTCGCTCGAAAGTGGTCATATGCGCGTATGTCGCTCAAAATAGGCCATACGGTGGTGTGTCACTCAAAAAAGGTCATTCAGGGTATGTAGCTCAAAAATTTTTATACCCGGGTATGATGCTCAAAACACGTCATACCCGGTTATGTCGCTCAAAAAAGGTCATACTGGGTATGTCGCTCAAAAGTGTTCAAAATTGTGTATGTCGCTCAAAATGGGCCATACAGTGGTGTGTCACTCAAAAAAGGTCATTGGGCGTATGTAGCTCAAAAAATTTCATACCTGGGTATGATGCTCAAAACACGTCATACCCGGATATGTCGCTCAAAAAAGGTCATACCGGGTATGTCGCTCAAAAGTGGTCAAACTTGTGTATGTCGCTCAAAATGGGCCATACGGTGGTGTGTCACTCAAAAAAGGTCATTCGGGGTATGTAGCTCAAAAAATTTCATACCTGGGTATGATGCTCAAAACACGTCATACCCAGATATGTCGCTTAAAAAAGGTCATACCAGGTATGTCGCTCAAAAGTGGTCATATGCACGTATGTCGCTCAAAATAGGCCATACAGTGGTGTGTCACTCAAAAAAGGTCATTCGGGGTATGTAGCTCAAAAAATTTCATACCTGGGTATGATGCTCAAAATACGTCATACCCGGATATGTCGCTCAAAAAAGGTCATACCGGGTATGTCGCTCAAAAGTGGTCAAACTTGTGTATGTCGCTCAAAGTGGGCCATACGGTGGTGTGTCACTCAAAAAAGGTCATTCGGCGTATGTAGCTCAAAAAATTTCATACCCGGGTATGATGCTCAAAACACGTCATACCCGGGTATGTCGCTCAAAAAAGGTCATACCGGGTACGTCACTCAAAAGTGTTCAAACTTGTGTATGTCACTCAAAATAGGCTATACGGTGGTGTGTCACTCAAAAAAGGTAATTCGGGGTATGTAGCTCAAAAAATTTCATACCTGGGTATGATGCTCAAAACACGTCATACCCGGATATGTCGCTCAAAAAGGTCATACCGGGTATGTCGCTCAAAAGTGGTCAAACTTGTGTATGTCGCTCAAAATGGGCCATACGGTGGTGTGTCACTCAAAAAAGCTCATTCGGCGTATGTAGCTCAAAAAATTTCATACCCGGGTATGATGCTCAAAACACGTCATACCCGGGTATGTCGCTCAAAAAGGTCATACCGGGTATGTCGCTCAAAAGTGGTCATATGCGCGTATGTCGCTCAAAATAGGCCATACGGTGGTGTGTCACTCAAAAAAGGTCATTCGGGGTATGTAGCTCAAAAAATTTCATACCCGGGTATGATACTCAAAACACGTCATACCCGGGTATGACGCTCAAAAAAGGTCATACCGGGTATGTCGCTCAAAAGTGGTCATATGCGCGTATGTCGCTCAAAATAGGCCATACGGTGGTGTGTCACTCAAAAAAGGTCATTCGGGGTATGTAGCTCAAAAAATTTCATACCTGGGTATGATGCTCAAAACACGTCATAACCAGATATGTCGCTAAAAAAAGGTCATACCGGGTATGTCCCTCGAAAGTGGTCAAACTTGTGTATGTCGCTCAAAATGGGCCATACAGTGGTGTGTCACTCAAAAAAGGTCATTCGGCGTATGTAGCTCAAAAAATTTCATACCCGGGTATGATGCTCAAAACACGTCATACCCGGGTATGTCACTCAAAAAAGTTCATACCGGGTATGTCGCTCAAAAGTGTTCAAACTTGTGTATGTCGCTAAAAATAGGCCATACGGTGGTGTGTCACTCAAAAAAGATCATTCGGCGTATGTAGCTCAAAAAATGTCATACCTGGGTATGATGCTCAAAACACGTCATACCCGGATATGTCGCTCAAAAAAGGTCATACCTGGTATGTCGCTCAAAAGTGGTCAAACTTGTGTATGTCGCTCAAAATGGGCCATACAGTGGTGTGTCACTCAAAAAAGATCATTCGGCGTATGTAGCTCAAAAAATTTCATACCTGGGTATGATGCTCAAAACACGTCATACCCGGATATGTCGCTCAAAAAAGGTCATACCTGGTATGTCGCTCAAAAGTGGTCAAACTTGTGTATGTCGCTCAAAATGGGCCATACAGTGGTGTGTCACTCAAAAAAGATCATTCGGCGTATGTAGCTCAAAAAATTTCATACCCGGGTATGATGCTCAAAACACGTCATACCCGGGTATGTCGCTCAAAAAAGGTCATACCGGGTATGTCGCTCAAAAGTGGTCATATGCGCGTATGTCGCTCAAAATAGGCCATACGGTGGTGTGTCACTCAAAAAAGGTCATTCGGGGTATATAGCTCAAAAAATTTCATACCTGGGTATGATGCTCAAAACACGTCATACCCGGATATGTCGCTCAAAAAGGTCATACCGAGTATGTCGCTCAAAAGTGGTCATATGCGCGTATGTCGCTCAAAATAGGCCATACGGTGGTGTGTCACTCAAAAAAGATCATTCAGCGTATGTAGCTCAAAAAATTTCATACCTGGGTATGATGCTCAAAACACGTCATACCCGGATATGTCGCTCAAAAAAGGTCATACCGGGTATGTCGCTCAAAAGTGTTCAAACTTGTGTATGTTGCTCAAAATGGGCCATACGGTGGTGTGTCACTCAAAAAAGGTCATTCGGGATATGTAGCTCAAAAAATTTCATACCCGGGTATGATGCTCAAAACACGTCATACCCGGGTATGTCGCTCAAAAAAGGTCATACCGGGTATGTCGCTCAAAAGTGGTCATATGACCGTATGTCACTCAAAATAGGCCATACGGTGGTGTGTCACTCAAAAAAGGTCATTCGGGGTATGTAGCTCAAAAAATTTCATACCTGGGTATGATGCTCAAAACACGTCATACCCGGATATGACGTTCAAAAAAGGTCATACCGGGTATGTCGCTCAAAAGTGGTCAAACTTGTGTATGTCGCTCAAAATGGGCCATACGGTGTTGTGTCACTCAAAAAAGGTCATTCGGGATATGTAGCTCAAAAAATTTCATACCTGGGTATGATGCTCAAAACACGTCATACCCGGGTATGTCGCTCAAAAAAGGTCATACCGGGTATGTCGCTCAAAAGTGGTCAAACTTGTGTATGTCGCTCAAAATGGGCCATACGTTGGTGAGTCACTCAAAAAAGGTCATTCGGCGTATGTAGCTCAAAAAATTTCATACCCGTGTATGATGCTCAAAACACTTCATACCCGGGTATGTCGCTCAAAAACGTCATACCGAGTATGTCGCTCAAAAGTGGTCATATGCGCGTATGTCGCTCAAAATAGGCCATACGGGGTGTGTCACTCAAAAAAGATCATTCGGCGTATGTAGCTCAAAAAATGTCATACCTGGGTATGATGCTCAAAACACGTCATACCCGGATATGTCGCTCAAAAAAGGTCATACCTGGTATGTCGCTCAAAAGTGGTCAATCTTGTGTATGTCGCTCAAAATGGGCCATACAGTGGTGTGTCACTCAAAAAAGGTCATTCGGGGTATATAGCTCAAAAAATTTCATACCTGGGTATGATGCTCAAAACACGTCATACCCGGATATGTCGCTCAAAAAAGGTCATACCTGGTATGTTGCTCAAAAGTGGTCAAACTTGTGTATGTCGCTCAAAATGGGCCATACAGTGGTGTGTCACTCAAAAAAGATCATTCGGCGTATGTAGCTCAAAAAATTTCATACCCGGGTATGATGCTCAAAACACGTCATACCCGGGTATGTCTCTCAAAAAAGGTCATACCGGGTATGTCGCTCAAAAGTGGTCATATGCGCGTATGTCGCTCAAAATAGGCCATACGGTGGTGTGTCACTCAAAAAAGGTCATTCGGGGTATGTAGCTCAAAAAATTTCATACCTGGGTATGATGCTCAAAACACGTCATACCCGGATATGTCGCTCAAAAAGGTCATACCGAGTATGTCGCTCAAAAGTGGTCATATGCGCGTATGTCGCTCAAAATAGGCCATACGGTGGTGTGTCACTCAAAAAAGATCATTCGGCGTATGTAGCTCAAAAAATTTCATACCTGGGTATGATGCTCAAAACACGTCATACCCGGATATGTCGCTCAAAAAAGGTCATACCGGGTATGTCGCTCAAAAGTGTTCAAACTTGTTTATGTTGCTCAAAATGGGCCATACGGTGGTGTGTCACTCAAAAAAGGTCATTCGGCGTATGTAGCTCAAAAAATTTCATACCCGGGTATGATGCTCAAAACACGTCATACCCGGGTATGTCACTCAAAAAAGTTCATACCGGGTATGTCGCTCAAAAGTGGTCAAACTTGTGTATGTCGCTCAAAATGGGCCATACAGTGGTGTGTCACTCAAAAAAGATCATTCGGCGTATGTAGCTCAAAAAATTTCATACCTGGGTAGGATGCTCAAAACACGTCATACCCGGATATGTCGCTCAAAAAAGGTCATACCTGGTATGTCGCTCAAAAGTGGTCAAACTTGTGTATGTCGCTCAAAATGGGCCATACAGTGGTGTGTCACTCAAAAAAGATCATTCGGCGTATGTAGCTCAAAAAATTTCATACCCGGGTATGATGCTCAAAACACGTCATACCCGGGTATGTCTCTCAAAAAAGGTCATACCGGGTATGTCGCTCAAAAGTGGTCATATGCGCGTATGTCGCTCAAAATAGGCCATACGGTGGTGTGTCACTCAAAAAAGGTCATTCGGGGTATATAGCTCAAAAAATTTCATACCTGGGTATGATGCTCAAAACACGTCATACCCGGATATGTCGCTCAAAAAGGTCATACCGAGTATGTCGCTCAAAAGTGGTCATATGCGCGTATGTCGCTCAAAATAGTCCATACGGTGGTGTGTCACTCAAAAAAGATCATTCGGCGTATGTAGCTCAAAAAATGTCATACCTGGGTATGATGCTCAAAACACGTCATACCCGGATATGTCGCTCAAAAAAGGTCATACCGGGTATGTCGCTCAAAAGTGTTCAAACTTGTGTATGTTGCTCAAAATGGGCCATACGGTGGTGTGTCACTCAAAAAAGGTCATTCGGCGTATGTAGCTCAAAAAATGTCATATCCGGGTATGATGCTCAAAACATGTCATATCCGGGTATGTCGCTCAAAAAAGGTCATACCGGGTATGTCGCTCAAAAGTGGTCATATGCGCGTATGTCGCTCAAAATAGGCCATACGGTGGTGTGTCACTCAAAAAAGGTCATTCGGGGTATGTAACTCAAAAAATGTCATACCTGGGTATGATGCTCAAAACACGTCATACCCGGGTATGTCGCTCAAAAAAGGTCATACCGGGTACGTCGCTCAAAAGTGTTCAAACTTGTGTATGTCACTCAAAATAGGCCATACGGTGGTGTGTCACTCAAAAAAGGTCATTCGGGGTATATAGCTCAAAAAATTTCATACCTGGGTATGATGCTCAAAACACGTCATACCCGGATATGTCGCTCAAAAAAGGTCATACCTGGTATGTCGCTCAAAAGTGGTCAAACTTGTGTATGTCGCTCAAAATGGGCCATACAGTGGTGTGTCACTCAAAAAAGATCATTCGGCGTATGTAGCTCAAAAAATGTCATACCTGGGTATGATGCTCAAAACACGTCATACCCGGATATGTCGCTCAAAAAAGGTCATACCGGGTATGTCGCTCAAAAGTGTTCAAACTTGTGTATGTTGCTCAAAATGGGCCATACGGTGGTGTGTCACTCAAAAAAGGTCATTCGGCGTATGTAGCTCAAAAAATGTCATATCCGGGTATGATGCTCAAAACACGTCATACCCGGGTATGTCGCTCAAAAAAGGTCATACCGGGTATGTCGCTCAAAAGTGGTCATATGCGCGTATGTCGCTCAAAATAGGCCATACGGTGGTGTGTCACTCAAAAAAGGTCATTCGGGGTATGTAGCTCAAAAAATTTCATACCTGGGTATGATGCTCAAAACACGTCATACCCGGATATGTCGCTCAAAAAGGTCATACCGAGTATGTCGCTCAAAAGTGGTCAAACTTGTGTATGTCGCTCAAAATGGGCCATACGGTGTTGTGTCACTCAAAAAAGGTCATTCGGGATATGTAGCTCAAAAAATTTCATACCTGGGTATGATGCTCAAAACACGTCATACCCGGGTATGTCGCTCAAAAAAGGTCATACCGGGTATGTCGCTCAAAAGTGGTCAAACTTGTGTATGTCGCTCAAAATGGGCCATACGTTGGTGTGTCACTCAAAAAAGGTCATTCGGCGTATGTAGCTCAAAAAATTTCATACCCGTGTATGATGCTCAAAACACGTCATACCCGGATATGTCGCTCAAAAAAGGTCATACCTGGTATGTCGCTCAAAAGTGGTCAAACTTGTGTATGTCGCTCAAAATGGGCCATACAGTGGTGTGTCACTCAAAAAAGATCATTCGGCGTATGTAGCTCAAAAAATTTCATACCTGGGTATGATGCTCAAAACACGTCATACCCGGATATGTTGCTCAAAAAAGGTCATACCTGGTATGTCGCTCAAAAGTGGTCAAACTTGTGTATGTCGCTCAAAATGGGCCATACAGTGGTGTGTCACTCAAAAAAGATCATTCGGCGTATGTAGCTCAAAAAATTTCATACCCGGGTATGATGCTCAAAACACATCATACCCGGGTATGTCGCTCAAAAAAGGTCATACCGGGTATGTCGCTCAAAAGTGGTCATATGCGCGTATGTCGCTCAAAATAGGCCATACGGTGGTGTGTCACTCAAAAAAGGTCATTCGGGGTATATAGCTCAAAAAATTTCATACCTGGGTATGATGCTCAAAACACGTCATACCCGGATATGTCGCTCAAAAAGGTCATACCGAGTATGTCGCTCAAAAGTGGTCAAATGCGCGTATGTCGCTCAAAATAGTCCATACGGTGGTGTGTCACTCAAAAAAGATCATTCGGCGTATGTAGCTCAAAAAATGTCATACCCGGGTATGATGCTCAAAACACGTCATACCCGGGTATGTCGCTCAAAAAAGGTCATACCGGGTACGTCGCTCAAAAGTGGTCAAACTTGTGTATGTCGCTCAAAATAGGCCATACGGTGGTGTGTCACTCAAAAAAGGTCATTCGGCGTATGTAGCTCAAAAAATGTCATATCCTGTTATGATGCTCAAAACACGTCATACCCGGGTATGTCTCTCAAAAAAGGTCATACCGGGTATGTCGCTCAAAAGTGGTCATATGCGCGTATGTCGCTCAAAATAGGCCATACGGTGGTGTGTCACTCAAAAAAGGTCATTCGGCGTATGTAGCTCAAAAAATTTCATACCCGGGTATGATGCTCAAAACACGTCATACCCGGGTATGTCGCTCAAAAAAGGTCATACCGGGTATGTCCCTCGAAAGTGGTCAAACTTGTGTATGTCGCTCAAAATGGGCCATACGGTGGTGTGTCACTCAAAAAAGGTCATTCGGCGTATGTAGCTCAAAAAATTTCATACCTGGGTATGATGCTCAAAACACGTCATACCCGGATATGTCGCTCAAAAAGGTCATACCGGGTATGTCGCTCGAAAGTGGTCAAACTTGTGTATGTCGCTCAAAATGGGCCATACGGTGGTGTGTCACTCAAAAAAGGTCATTCGGCGTATGTAGCTCAAAAAATTTCATACCCGGGTATGATGCTCAAAACACGTCATACCCGGGTATGTCGCTCAAAAAAGGTCATACCGGGTACGTCGCTCAAAAGTGGTCAAACTTGTGTATGTCGCTCAAAATGGGCCATACGGTGGTGTGTCACTCAAAAAAGATCATTCGGCGTATGTAGCTCAAAAAATTTCATACCCGGGTATGATGCTCAAAACACGTCATACCCGGATATGTCGCTCAAAAAGGTCATACCGGGTATGTCGCTCAAAAGTGGTCAAACTTGTGTATGTCGCTCAAAATGGGCCATACGGTGGTGTGTCACTCAAAAAAGGTCATTCGGCGTATGTAGCTCAAAAAATTTCATACCCGGGTATGATGCTCAAAACACGTCATACCCGGGTATGTCGCTCAAAAAGGTCATACCGAGTATGTCGCTCAAAAGTGGTCATATGCGCGTATGTCGCTCAAAATAGGCCATACGGTGGTGTGTCACTCAAAAAAGGTCATTCGGGGTATGTAGCTCAAAAAATGTCATACCCGGGTATGATGCTCAAAACACGTCATACCCGGGTATGTCGCTCAAAAAAGGTCATACCGGGTACGTCGCTCAAAAGTGGTCAAACTTGTGTATGTCGCTCAAAATAGGCCATACGGTGGTGTGTCACTCAAAAAAGGTCATTCGGCGTATGTAGCTCAAAAAATGTCATATCCTGTTATGATGCTCAAAACACGTCATACCCGGGTATGTCTCTCAAAAAAGGTCATACCGGGTATGTCGCTCAAAAGTGGTCATATGCGCGTATGTCGCTCAAAATAGGCCATACGGTGGTGTGTCACTCAAAAAAGGTCATTCGGGGTATGTAGCTCAAAAAATTTCATACCTGGGTATGATGCTCAAAACACGTCATACCCGGATATGTCGCTCAAAAAGGTCATACCGAGTATGTCGCTCAAAAGTGGTCATATGCGCGTATGTCGCTCAAAATAGGCCATACGGTGGTGTGTCACTCAAAAAAGATCATTCGGCGTATGTAGCTCAAAAAATTTCATACCTGGGTATGATGCTCAAAACACGTCATACCCGGATATGTCGCTCAAAAAAGGTCATACCGGGTATGTCGCTCAAAAGTGTTCAAACTTGTTTATGTTGCTCAAAATGGGCCATACGGTGGTGTGTCACTCAAAAAAGGTCATTCGGCGTATGTAGCTCAAAAAATTTCATACCCGGGTATGATGCTCAAAACACGTCATACCCGGGTATGTCACTCAAAAAAGTTCATACCGGGTATGTCGCTCAAAAGTGTTCAAACTTGTGTATGTCGCTAAAAATAGGCCATACGGTGGTGTGTCACTCAAAAAAGATCATTCGGCGTATGTAGCTCAAAAAATGTCATACCTGGGTATGATGCTCAAAACACGTCATACCCGGATATGTCGCTCAAAAAAGGTCATACCTGGTATGTCGCTCAAAAGTGGTCAAACTTGTGTATGTCGCTCAAAATGGGCCATACAGTGGTGTGTCACTCAAAAAAGATCATTCGGCGTATGTAGCTCAAAAAATTTCATACCTGGGTAGGATGCTCAAAACACGTCATACCCGGATATGTCGCTCAAAAAAGGTCATACCTGGTATGTCGCTCAAAAGTGGTCAAACTTGTGTATGTCGCTCAAAATGGGCCATACAGTGGTGTGTCACTCAAAAAAGATCATTCGGCGTATGTAGCTCAAAAAATTTCATACCCGGGTATGATGCTCAAAACACGTCATACCCGGGTATGTCTCTCAAAAAAGGTCATACCGGGTATGTCGCTCAAAAGTGGTCATATGCGCGTATGTCGCTCAAAATAGGCCATACGGTGGTGTGTCACTCAAAAAAGGTCATTCGGGGTATATAGCTCAAAAAATTTCATACCTGGGTATGATGCTCAAAACACGTCATACCCGGATATGTCGCTCAAAAAGGTCATACCGAGTATGTCGCTCAAAAGTGGTCATATGCGCGTATGTCGCTCAAAATAGTCCATACGGTGGTGTGTCACTCAAAAAAGATCATTCGGCGTATGTAGCTCAAAAAATGTCATACCTGGGTATGATGCTCAAAACACGTCATACCCGGATATGTCGCTCAAAAAAGGTCATACCGGGTATGTCGCTCAAAAGTGTTCAAACTTGTGTATGTTGCTCAAAATGGGCCATACGGTGGTGTGTCACTCAAAAAAGGTCATTCGGCGTATGTAGCTCAAAAAATGTCATATCCGGGTATGATGCTCAAAACATGTCATATCCGGGTATGTCGCTCAAAAAAGGTCATACCGGGTATGTCGCTCAAAAGTGGTCATATGCGCGTATGTCGCTCAAAATAGGCCATACGGTGGTGTGTCACTCAAAAAAGGTCATTCGGGGTATGTAACTCAAAAAATGTCATACCTGGGTATGATGCTCAAAACACGTCATACCCGGGTATGTCGCTCAAAAAAGGTCATACCGGGTACGTCGCTCAAAAGTGTTCAAACTTGTGTATGTCACTCAAAATAGGCCATACGGTGGTGTGTCACTCAAAAAAGGTCATTCGGGGTATATAGCTCAAAAAATTTCATACCTGGGTATGATGCTCAAAACACGTCATACCCGGATATGTCGCTCAAAAAAGGTCATACCTGGTATGTCGCTCAAAAGTGGTCAAACTTGTGTATGTCGCTCAAAATGGGCCATACAGTGGTGTGTCACTCAAAAAAGATCATTCGGCGTATGTAGCTCAAAAAATGTCATACCTGGGTATGATGCTCAAAACACGTCATACCCGGATATGTCGCTCAAAAAAGGTCATACCGGGTATGTCGCTCAAAAGTGTTCAAACTTGTGTATGTTGCTCAAAATGGGCCATACGGTGGTGTGTCACTCAAAAAAGGTCATTCGGCGTATGTAGCTCAAAAAATGTCATATCCGGGTATGATGCTCAAAACACGTCATACCCGGGTATGTCGCTCAAAAAAGGTCATACCGGGTATGTCGCTCAAAAGTGGTCATATGCGCGTATGTCGCTCAAAATAGGCCATACGGTGGTGTGTCACTCAAAAAAGGTCATTCGGGGTATGTAGCTCAAAAAATTTCATACCTGGGTATGATGCTCAAAACACGTCATACCCGGATATGTCGCTCAAAAAGGTCATACCGAGTATGTCGCTCAAAAGTGGTCAAACTTGTGTATGTCGCTCAAAATGGGCCATACGGTGTTGTGTCACTCAAAAAAGGTCATTCGGGATATGTAGCTCAAAAAATTTCATACCTGGGTATGATGCTCAAAACACGTCATACCCGGGTATGTCGCTCAAAAAAGGTCATACCGGGTATGTCGCTCAAAAGTGGTCAAACTTGTGTATGTCGCTCAAAATGGGCCATACGTTGGTGTGTCACTCAAAAAAGGTCATTCGGCGTATGTAGCTCAAAAAATTTCATACCCGTGTATGATGCTCAAAACACGTCATACCCGGATATGTCGCTCAAAAAAGGTCATACCTGGTATGTCGCTCAAAAGTGGTCAAACTTGTGTATGTCGCTCAAAATGGGCCATACAGTGGTGTGTCACTCAAAAAAGATCATTCGGCGTATGTAGCTCAAAAAATTTCATACCTGGGTATGATGCTCAAAACACGTCATACCCGGATATGTTGCTCAAAAAAGGTCATACCTGGTATGTCGCTCAAAAGTGGTCAAACTTGTGTATGTCGCTCAAAATGGGCCATACAGTGGTGTGTCACTCAAAAAAGATCATTCGGCGTATGTAGCTCAAAAAATTTCATACCCGGGTATGATGCTCAAAACACATCATACCCGGGTATGTCGCTCAAAAAAGGTCATACCGGGTATGTCGCTCAAAAGTGGTCATATGCGCGTATGTCGCTCAAAATAGGCCATACGGTGGTGTGTCACTCAAAAAAGGTCATTCGGGGTATATAGCTCAAAAAATTTCATACCTGGGTATGATGCTCAAAACACGTCATACCCGGATATGTCGCTCAAAAAGGTCATACCGAGTATGTCGCTCAAAAGTGGTCAAATGCGCGTATGTCGCTCAAAATAGTCCATACGGTGGTGTGTCACTCAAAAAAGATCATTCGGCGTATGTAGCTCAAAAAATGTCATACCCGGGTATGATGCTCAAAACACGTCATACCCGGGTATGTCGCTCAAAAAAGGTCATACCGGGTACGTCGCTCAAAAGTGGTCAAACTTGTGTATGTCGCTCAAAATAGGCCATACGGTGGTGTGTCACTCAAAAAAGGTCATTCGGCGTATGTAGCTCAAAAAATGTCATATCCTGTTATGATGCTCAAAACACGTCATACCCGGGTATGTCTCTCAAAAAAGGTCATACCGGGTATGTCGCTCAAAAGTGGTCATATGCGCGTATGTCGCTCAAAATAGGCCATACGGTGGTGTGTCACTCAAAAAAGGTCATTCGGCGTATGTAGCTCAAAAAATTTCATACCCGGGTATGATGCTCAAAACACGTCATACCCGGGTATGTCGCTCAAAAAAGGTCATACCGGGTATGTCCCTCGAAAGTGGTCAAACTTGTGTATGTCGCTCAAAATGGGCCATACGGTGGTGTGTCACTCAAAAAAGGTCATTCGGCGTATGTAGCTCAAAAAATTTCATACCTGGGTATGATGCTCAAAACACGTCATACCCGGATATGTCGCTCAAAAAGGTCATACCGGGTATGTCGCTCGAAAGTGGTCAAACTTGTGTATGTCGCTCAAAATGGGCCATACGGTGGTGTGTCACTCAAAAAAGGTCATTCGGCGTATGTAGCTCAAAAAATTTCATACCCGGGTATGATGCTCAAAACACGTCATACCCGGGTATGTCGCTCAAAAAAGGTCATACCGGGTACGTCGCTCAAAAGTGGTCAAACTTGTGTATGTCGCTCAAAATGGGCCATACGGTGGTGTGTCACTCAAAAAAGATCATTCGGCGTATGTAGCTCAAAAAATTTCATACCCGGGTATGATGCTCAAAACACGTCATACCCGGATATGTCGCTCAAAAAGGTCATACCGGGTATGTCGCTCAAAAGTGGTCAAACTTGTGTATGTCGCTCAAAATGGGCCATACGGTGGTGTGTCACTCAAAAAAGGTCATTCGGCGTATGTAGCTCAAAAAATTTCATACCCGGGTATGATGCTCAAAACACGTCATACCCGGGTATGTCGCTCAAAAAGGTCATACCGAGTATGTCGCTCAAAAGTGGTCATATGCGCGTATGTCGCTCAAAATAGGCCATACGGTGGTGTGTCACTCAAAAAAGGTCATTCGGGGTATGTAGCTCAAAAAATGTCATACCCGGGTATGATGCTCAAAACACGTCATACCCGGGTATGTCGCTCAAAAAAGGTCATACCGGGTACGTCGCTCAAAAGTGGTCAAACTTGTGTATGTCGCTCAAAATAGGCCATACGGTGGTGTGTCACTCAAAAAAGGTCATTCGGCGTATGTAGCTCAAAAAATGTCATATCCTGTTATGATGCTCAAAACACGTCATACCCGGGTATGTCTCTCAAAAAAGGTCATACCGGGTATGTCGCTCAAAAGTGGTCATATGCGCGTATGTCGCTCAAAATAGGCCATACGGTGGTGTGTCACTCAAAAAAGGTCATTCGGCGTATGTAGCTCAAAAATTTCATACCCGGGTATGATGCTCAAAACACGTCATACCCGGGTATGTCGCTCAAAAAAGGTCATACCGGGTATGTCCCTCGAAAGTGGTCAAACTTGTGTATGTCGCTCAAAATGGGCCATACGGTGGTGTGTCACTCAAAAAAGGTCATTCGGCGTATGTAGCTCAAAAAATTTCATACCTGGGTATGATGCTCAAAACACGTCATACCCGGATATGTCGCTCAAAAAGGTCATACCGGGTATGTCGCTCGAAAGTGGTCAAACTTGTGTATGTCGCTCAAAATGGGCCATACGGTGGTGTGTCACTCAAAAAAGGTCATTCGGCGTATGTAGCTCAAAAAATTTCATACCCGGGTATGATGCTCAAAACACGTCATACCCGGGTATGTCGCTCAAAAAAGGTCATACCGGGTACGTCGCTCAAAAGTGGTCAAACTTGTGTATGTCGCTCAAAATGGGCCATACGGTGGTGTGTCACTCAAAAAAGATCATTCGGCGTATGTAGCTCAAAAAATTTCATACCCGGGTATGATGCTCAAAACACGTCATACCCGGGTATGTCGCTCAAAATAGGCCATACGGTGGTGTGTCACTCAAAAAAGGTCATTCGGGGTATGTAGCTCAAAAAATTTCATACCTGGGTATGATGCTCAAAACACGTCATACCCGGATATGTCGCTCAAAAAGGTCATACCGGGTATGTCGCTCAAAAGTGGTCAAACTTGTGTATGTCGCTCAAAATAGGCCATACGGTGGTGTGTCACTCAAAAAAGCTCATTCGGCGTATGTAGCTCAAAAAATTTCATACCCGGGTATGATGCTCAAAACACGTCATACCCGGGTATGTCGCTCAAAAAGGTCATACCGGGTATGTCGCTCAAAAGTGGTCATATGCGCGTATGTCGCTCAAAATAGGCCATACGGTGGTGTGTCACTCAAAAAAGGTCATTCGGGGTATGTAGCTCAAAAAATTTCATACCCGGGTATGATACTCAAAACACGTCATACCCGGGTATGACGCTCAAAAAAGGTCATACCGGGTATGTCGCTCAAAAGTGGTCATATGCGCGTATGTCGCTCAAAATAGGCCATACGGTGGTGTGTCACTCAAAAAAGGTCATTCAGGGTATGTAGCTCAAAAATTTTTATACCCGGGTATGATGCTCAAAACACGTCATACCCGGTTATGTCGCTCAAAAAAGGTCATACTGGGTATGTCGCTCAAAAGTGTTCAAAATTGTGTATGTCGCTCAAAATGGGCCATACAGTGGTGTGTCACTCAAAAAAGGTCATTGGGCGTATGTAGCTCAAAAAATTTCATACCTGGGTATGATGCTCAAAACACGTCATACCCGGATATGTCGCTCAAAAAAGGTCATACCGGGTATGTCGCTCAAAAGTGGTCAAACTTGTGTATGTCGCTCAAAATGGGCCATACGGTGGTGTGTCACTCAAAAAAGGTCATTCGGGGTATGTAGCTCAAAAAATTTCATACCTGGGTATGATGCTCAAAACACGTCATACCCAGATATGTCGCTTAAAAAAGGTCATACCAGGTATGTCGCTCAAAAGTGGTCATATGCACGTATGTCGCTCAAAATAGGCCATACGGTGGTGTGTCACTCAAAAAAGGTCATTCGGGGTATGTAACTCAAAAAATGTCATACCTGGGTATGATGCTCAAAACACGTCATACCCGGGTATGTCGCTCAAAAAAGGTCATACCGGGTACGTCGCTCAAAAGTGTTCAAACTTGTGTATGTCACTCAAAATAGGCCATACGGTGGTGTGTCACTCAAAAAAGGTCATTCGGGGTATATAGCTCAAAAAATTTCATACCTGGGTATGATGCTCAAAACACGTCATACCCGGATATGTCGCTCAAAAAAGGTCATACCTGGTATGTCGCTCAAAAGTGGTCAAACTTGTGTATGTCGCTCAAAATGGGCCATACAGTGGTGTGTCACTCAAAAAAGATCATTCGGCGTATGTAGCTCAAAAAATGTCATACCTGGGTATGATGCTCAAAACACGTCATACCCGGATATGTCGCTCAAAAAAGGTCATACCGGGTATGTCGCTCAAAAGTGTTCAAACTTGTGTATGTTGCTCAAAATGGGCCATACGGTGGTGTGTCACTCAAAAAAGGTCATTCGGCGTATGTAGCTCAAAAAATGTCATATCCGGGTATGATGCTCAAAACACGTCATACCCGGGTATGTCGCTCAAAAAAGGTCATACCGGGTATGTCGCTCAAAAGTGGTCATATGCGCGTATGTCGCTCAAAATAGGCCATACGGTGGTGTGTCACTCAAAAAAGGTCATTCGGGGTATGTAGCTCAAAAAATTTCATACCTGGGTATGATGCTCAAAACACGTCATACCCGGATATGTCGCTCAAAAAGGTCATACCGAGTATGTCGCTCAAAAGTGGTCAAACTTGTGTATGTCGCTCAAAATGGGCCATACGGTGTTGTGTCACTCAAAAAAGGTCATTCGGGATATGTAGCTCAAAAAATTTCATACCTGGGTATGATGCTCAAAACACGTCATACCCGGGTATGTCGCTCAAAAAAGGTCATACCGGGTATGTCGCTCAAAAGTGGTCAAACTTGTGTATGTCGCTCAAAATGGGCCATACGTTGGTGTGTCACTCAAAAAAGGTCATTCGGCGTATGTAGCTCAAAAAATTTCATACCCGTGTATGATGCTCAAAACACGTCATACCCGGATATGTCGCTCAAAAAAGGTCATACCTGGTATGTCGCTCAAAAGTGGTCAAACTTGTGTATGTCGCTCAAAATGGGCCATACAGTGGTGTGTCACTCAAAAAAGATCATTCGGCGTATGTAGCTCAAAAAATTTCATACCTGGGTATGATGCTCAAAACACGTCATACCCGGATATGTTGCTCAAAAAAGGTCATACCTGGTATGTCGCTCAAAAGTGGTCAAACTTGTGTATGTCGCTCAAAATGGGCCATACAGTGGTGTGTCACTCAAAAAAGATCATTCGGCGTATGTAGCTCAAAAAATTTCATACCCGGGTATGATGCTCAAAACACATCATACCCGGGTATGTCGCTCAAAAAAGGTCATACCGGGTATGTCGCTCAAAAGTGGTCATATGCGCGTATGTCGCTCAAAATAGGCCATACGGTGGTGTGTCACTCAAAAAAGGTCATTCGGGGTATATAGCTCAAAAAATTTCATACCTGGGTATGATGCTCAAAACACGTCATACCCGGATATGTCGCTCAAAAAGGTCATACCGAGTATGTCGCTCAAAAGTGGTCAAATGCGCGTATGTCGCTCAAAATAGTCCATACGGTGGTGTGTCACTCAAAAAAGATCATTCGGCGTATGTAGCTCAAAAAATGTCATACCCGGGTATGATGCTCAAAACACGTCATACCCGGGTATGTCGCTCAAAAAAGGTCATACCGGGTACGTCGCTCAAAAGTGGTCAAACTTGTGTATGTCGCTCAAAATAGGCCATACGGTGGTGTGTCACTCAAAAAAGGTCATTCGGCGTATGTAGCTCAAAAAATGTCATATCCTGTTATGATGCTCAAAACACGTCATACCCGGGTATGTCTCTCAAAAAAGGTCATACCGGGTATGTCGCTCAAAAGTGGTCATATGCGCGTATGTCGCTCAAAATAGGCCATACGGTGGTGTGTCACTCAAAAAAGGTCATTCGGCGTATGTAGCTCAAAAAATTTCATACCCGGGTATGATGCTCAAAACACGTCATACCCGGGTATGTCGCTCAAAAAAGGTCATACCGGGTATGTCCCTCGAAAGTGGTCAAACTTGTGTATGTCGCTCAAAATGGGCCATACGGTGGTGTGTCACTCAAAAAAGGTCATTCGGCGTATGTAGCTCAAAAAATTTCATACCTGGGTATGATGCTCAAAACACGTCATACCCGGATATGTCGCTCAAAAAGGTCATACCGGGTATGTCGCTCGAAAGTGGTCAAACTTGTGTATGTCGCTCAAAATGGGCCATACGGTGGTGTGTCACTCAAAAAAGGTCATTCGGCGTATGTAGCTCAAAAAATTTCATACCCGGGTATGATGCTCAAAACACGTCATACCCGGGTATGTCGCTCAAAAAAGGTCATACCGGGTACGTCGCTCAAAAGTGGTCAAACTTGTGTATGTCGC
Source organism: Eupleurogrammus muticus (assembly GCA_036785175.1). Lineage (NCBI taxonomy): Eukaryota > Metazoa > Chordata > Actinopteri > Scombriformes > Trichiuridae > Eupleurogrammus > Eupleurogrammus muticus. The sequence goes on from JAYKQN010000007.1 coordinate 9,687,295, forward strand.
TCAAAATGGGCCATACGGTGGTGTGTCACTCAAAAAAGATCATTCGGCGTATGTAGCTCAAAAAATTTCATACCCGGGTATGATGCTCAAAACACGTCATACCCGGATATGTCGCTCAAAAAGGTCATACCGGGTATGTCGCTCAAAAGTGGTCAAACTTGTGTATGTCGCTCAAAATGGGCCATACGGTGGTGTGTCACTCAAAAAAGGTCATTCGGCGTATGTAGCTCAAAAAATTTCATACCCGGGTATGATGCTCAAAACACGTCATACCCGGGTATGTCGCTCAAAAAGGTCATACCGAGTATGTCGCTCAAAAGTGGTCATATGCGCGTATGTCGCTCAAAATAGGCCATACGGTGGTGTGTCACTCAAAAAAGGTCATTCGGGGTATGTAGCTCAAAAAATGTCATACCCGGGTATGATGCTCAAAACACGTCATACCCGGGTATGTCGCTCAAAAAAGGTCATACCGGGTACGTCGCTCAAAAGTGGTCAAACTTGTGTATGTCGCTCAAAATAGGCCATACGGTGGTGTGTCACTCAAAAAAGGTCATTCGGCGTATGTAGCTCAAAAAATGTCATATCCTGTTATGATGCTCAAAACACGTCATACCCGGGTATGTCTCTCAAAAAAGGTCATACCGGGTATGTCGCTCAAAAGTGGTCATATGCGCGTATGTCGCTCAAAATAGGCCATACGGTGGTGTGTCACTCAAAAAAGGTCATTCGGGGTATGTAGCTCAAAAAATTTCATACCTGGGTATGATGCTCAAAACACGTCATACCCGGATATGTCGCTCAAAAAGGTCATACCGAGTATGTCGCTCAAAAGTGGTCATATGCGCGTATGTCGCTCAAAATAGGCCATACGGTGGTGTGTCACTCAAAAAAGATCATTCGGCGTATGTAGCTCAAAAAATTTCATACCTGGGTATGATGCTCAAAACACGTCATACCCGGATATGTCGCTCAAAAAAGGTCATACCGGGTATGTCGCTCAAAAGTGTTCAAACTTGTTTATGTTGCTCAAAATGGGCCATACGGTGGTGTGTCACTCAAAAAAGGTCATTCGGCGTATGTAGCTCAAAAAATTTCATACCCGGGTATGATGCTCAAAACACGTCATACCCGGGTATGTCACTCAAAAAAGTTCATACCGGGTATGTCGCTCAAAAGTGTTCAAACTTGTGTATGTCGCTAAAAATAGGCCATACGGTGGTGTGTCACTCAAAAAAGATCATTCGGCGTATGTAGCTCAAAAAATGTCATACCTGGGTATGATGCTCAAAACACGTCATACCCGGATATGTCGCTCAAAAAAGGTCATACCTGGTATGTCGCTCAAAAGTGGTCAAACTTGTGTATGTCGCTCAAAATGGGCCATACAGTGGTGTGTCACTCAAAAAAGATCATTCGGCGTATGTAGCTCAAAAAATTTCATACCTGGGTAGGATGCTCAAAACACGTCATACCCGGATATGTCGCTCAAAAAAGGTCATACCTGGTATGTCGCTCAAAAGTGGTCAAACTTGTGTATGTCGCTCAAAATGGGCCATACAGTGGTGTGTCACTCAAAAAAGATCATTCGGCGTATGTAGCTCAAAAAATTTCATACCCGGGTATGATGCTCAAAACACGTCATACCCGGGTATGTCTCTCAAAAAAGGTCATACCGGGTATGTCGCTCAAAAGTGGTCATATGCGCGTATGTCGCTCAAAATAGGCCATACGGTGGTGTGTCACTCAAAAAAGGTCATTCGGGGTATATAGCTCAAAAAATTTCATACCTGGGTATGATGCTCAAAACACGTCATACCCGGATATGTCGCTCAAAAAGGTCATACCGAGTATGTCGCTCAAAAGTGGTCATATGCGCGTATGTCGCTCAAAATAGTCCATACGGTGGTGTGTCACTCAAAAAAGATCATTCGGCGTATGTAGCTCAAAAAATGTCATACCTGGGTATGATGCTCAAAACACGTCATACCCGGATATGTCGCTCAAAAAAGGTCATACCGGGTATGTCGCTCAAAAGTGTTCAAACTTGTGTATGTTGCTCAAAATGGGCCATACGGTGGTGTGTCACTCAAAAAAGGTCATTCGGCGTATGTAGCTCAAAAAATGTCATATCCGGGTATGATGCTCAAAACATGTCATATCCGGGTATGTCGCTCAAAAAAGGTCATACCGGGTATGTCGCTCAAAAGTGGTCATATGCGCGTATGTCGCTCAAAATAGGCCATACGGTGGTGTGTCACTCAAAAAAGGTCATTCGGGGTATGTAACTCAAAAAATGTCATACCTGGGTATGATGCTCAAAACACGTCATACCCGGGTATGTCGCTCAAAAAAGGTCATACCGGGTACGTCGCTCAAAAGTGTTCAAACTTGTGTATGTCACTCAAAATAGGCCATACGGTGGTGTGTCACTCAAAAAAGGTCATTCGGGGTATATAGCTCAAAAAATTTCATACCTGGGTATGATGCTCAAAACACGTCATACCCGGATATGTCGCTCAAAAAAGGTCATACCTGGTATGTCGCTCAAAAGTGGTCAAACTTGTGTATGTCGCTCAAAATGGGCCATACAGTGGTGTGTCACTCAAAAAAGATCATTCGGCGTATGTAGCTCAAAAAATGTCATACCTGGGTATGATGCTCAAAACACGTCATACCCGGATATGTCGCTCAAAAAAGGTCATACCGGGTATGTCGCTCAAAAGTGTTCAAACTTGTGTATGTTGCTCAAAATGGGCCATACGGTGGTGTGTCACTCAAAAAAGGTCATTCGGCGTATGTAGCTCAAAAAATGTCATATCCGGGTATGATGCTCAAAACACGTCATACCCGGGTATGTCGCTCAAAAAAGGTCATACCGGGTATGTCGCTCAAAAGTGGTCATATGCGCGTATGTCGCTCAAAATAGGCCATACGGTGGTGTGTCACTCAAAAAAGGTCATTCGGGGTATGTAGCTCAAAAAATTTCATACCTGGGTATGATGCTCAAAACACGTCATACCCGGATATGTCGCTCAAAAAGGTCATACCGAGTATGTCGCTCAAAAGTGGTCAAACTTGTGTATGTCGCTCAAAATGGGCCATACGGTGTTGTGTCACTCAAAAAAGGTCATTCGGGATATGTAGCTCAAAAAATTTCATACCTGGGTATGATGCTCAAAACACGTCATACCCGGGTATGTCGCTCAAAAAAGGTCATACCGGGTATGTCGCTCAAAAGTGGTCAAACTTGTGTATGTCGCTCAAAATGGGCCATACGTTGGTGTGTCACTCAAAAAAGGTCATTCGGCGTATGTAGCTCAAAAAATTTCATACCCGTGTATGATGCTCAAAACACGTCATACCCGGATATGTCGCTCAAAAAAGGTCATACCTGGTATGTCGCTCAAAAGTGGTCAAACTTGTGTATGTCGCTCAAAATGGGCCATACAGTGGTGTGTCACTCAAAAAAGATCATTCGGCGTATGTAGCTCAAAAAATTTCATACCTGGGTATGATGCTCAAAACACGTCATACCCGGATATGTTGCTCAAAAAAGGTCATACCTGGTATGTCGCTCAAAAGTGGTCAAACTTGTGTATGTCGCTCAAAATGGGCCATACAGTGGTGTGTCACTCAAAAAAGATCATTCGGCGTATGTAGCTCAAAAAATTTCATACCCGGGTATGATGCTCAAAACACATCATACCCGGGTATGTCGCTCAAAAAAGGTCATACCGGGTATGTCGCTCAAAAGTGGTCATATGCGCGTATGTCGCTCAAAATAGGCCATACGGTGGTGTGTCACTCAAAAAAGGTCATTCGGGGTATATAGCTCAAAAAATTTCATACCTGGGTATGATGCTCAAAACACGTCATACCCGGATATGTCGCTCAAAAAGGTCATACCGAGTATGTCGCTCAAAAGTGGTCAAATGCGCGTATGTCGCTCAAAATAGTCCATACGGTGGTGTGTCACTCAAAAAAGATCATTCGGCGTATGTAGCTCAAAAAATGTCATACCCGGGTATGATGCTCAAAACACGTCATACCCGGGTATGTCGCTCAAAAAAGGTCATACCGGGTACGTCGCTCAAAAGTGGTCAAACTTGTGTATGTCGCTCAAAATAGGCCATACGGTGGTGTGTCACTCAAAAAAGGTCATTCGGCGTATGTAGCTCAAAAAATGTCATATCCTGTTATGATGCTCAAAACACGTCATACCCGGGTATGTCTCTCAAAAAAGGTCATACCGGGTATGTCGCTCAAAAGTGGTCATATGCGCGTATGTCGCTCAAAATAGGCCATACGGTGGTGTGTCACTCAAAAAAGGTCATTCGGCGTATGTAGCTCAAAAAATTTCATACCCGGGTATGATGCTCAAAACACGTCATACCCGGGTATGTCGCTCAAAAAAGGTCATACCGGGTATGTCCCTCGAAAGTGGTCAAACTTGTGTATGTCGCTCAAAATGGGCCATACGGTGGTGTGTCACTCAAAAAAGGTCATTCGGCGTATGTAGCTCAAAAAATTTCATACCTGGGTATGATGCTCAAAACACGTCATACCCGGATATGTCGCTCAAAAAGGTCATACCGGGTATGTCGCTCGAAAGTGGTCAAACTTGTGTATGTCGCTCAAAATGGGCCATACGGTGGTGTGTCACTCAAAAAAGGTCATTCGGCGTATGTAGCTCAAAAAATTTCATACCCGGGTATGATGCTCAAAACACGTCATACCCGGGTATGTCGCTCAAAAAAGGTCATACCGGGTACGTCGCTCAAAAGTGGTCAAACTTGTGTATGTCGCTCAAAATGGGCCATACGGTGGTGTGTCACTCAAAAAAGATCATTCGGCGTATGTAGCTCAAAAAATTTCATACCCGGGTATGATGCTCAAAACACGTCATACCCGGATATGTCGCTCAAAAAGGTCATACCGGGTATGTCGCTCAAAAGTGGTCAAACTTGTGTATGTCGCTCAAAATGGGCCATACGGTGGTGTGTCACTCAAAAAAGGTCATTCGGCGTATGTAGCTCAAAAAATTTCATACCCGGGTATGATGCTCAAAACACGTCATACCCGGGTATGTCGCTCAAAAAGGTCATACCGAGTATGTCGCTCAAAAGTGGTCATATGCGCGTATGTCGCTCAAAATAGGCCATACGGTGGTGTGTCACTCAAAAAAGGTCATTCGGGGTATGTAGCTCAAAAAATGTCATACCCGGGTATGATGCTCAAAACACGTCATACCCGGGTATGTCGCTCAAAAAAGGTCATACCGGGTACGTCGCTCAAAAGTGGTCAAACTTGTGTATGTCGCTCAAAATAGGCCATACGGTGGTGTGTCACTCAAAAAAGGTCATTCGGCGTATGTAGCTCAAAAAATGTCATATCCTGTTATGATGCTCAAAACACGTCATACCCGGGTATGTCTCTCAAAAAAGGTCATACCGGGTATGTCGCTCAAAAGTGGTCATATGCGCGTATGTCGCTCAAAATAGGCCATACGGTGGTGTGTCACTCAAAAAAGGTCATTCGGCGTATGTAGCTCAAAAATTTCATACCCGGGTATGATGCTCAAAACACGTCATACCCGGGTATGTCGCTCAAAAAAGGTCATACCGGGTATGTCCCTCGAAAGTGGTCAAACTTGTGTATGTCGCTCAAAATGGGCCATACGGTGGTGTGTCACTCAAAAAAGGTCATTCGGCGTATGTAGCTCAAAAAATTTCATACCTGGGTATGATGCTCAAAACACGTCATACCCGGATATGTCGCTCAAAAAGGTCATACCGGGTATGTCGCTCGAAAGTGGTCAAACTTGTGTATGTCGCTCAAAATGGGCCATACGGTGGTGTGTCACTCAAAAAAGGTCATTCGGCGTATGTAGCTCAAAAAATTTCATACCCGGGTATGATGCTCAAAACACGTCATACCCGGGTATGTCGCTCAAAAAAGGTCATACCGGGTACGTCGCTCAAAAGTGGTCAAACTTGTGTATGTCGCTCAAAATGGGCCATACGGTGGTGTGTCACTCAAAAAAGATCATTCGGCGTATGTAGCTCAAAAAATTTCATACCCGGGTATGATGCTCAAAACACGTCATACCCGGGTATGTCGCTCAAAATAGGCCATACGGTGGTGTGTCACTCAAAAAAGGTCATTCGGGGTATGTAGCTCAAAAAATTTCATACCTGGGTATGATGCTCAAAACACGTCATACCCGGATATGTCGCTCAAAAAGGTCATACCGGGTATGTCGCTCAAAAGTGGTCAAACTTGTGTATGTCGCTCAAAATAGGCCATACGGTGGTGTGTCACTCAAAAAAGCTCATTCGGCGTATGTAGCTCAAAAAATTTCATACCCGGGTATGATGCTCAAAACACGTCATACCCGGGTATGTCGCTCAAAAAGGTCATACCGGGTATGTCGCTCAAAAGTGGTCATATGCGCGTATGTCGCTCAAAATAGGCCATACGGTGGTGTGTCACTCAAAAAAGGTCATTCGGGGTATGTAGCTCAAAAAATTTCATACCCGGGTATGATACTCAAAACACGTCATACCCGGGTATGACGCTCAAAAAAGGTCATACCGGGTATGTCGCTCAAAAGTGGTCATATGCGCGTATGTCGCTCAAAATAGGCCATACGGTGGTGTGTCACTCAAAAAAGGTCATTCAGGGTATGTAGCTCAAAAATTTTTATACCCGGGTATGATGCTCAAAACACGTCATACCCGGTTATGTCGCTCAAAAAAGGTCATACTGGGTATGTCGCTCAAAAGTGTTCAAAATTGTGTATGTCGCTCAAAATGGGCCATACAGTGGTGTGTCACTCAAAAAAGGTCATTGGGCGTATGTAGCTCAAAAAATTTCATACCTGGGTATGATGCTCAAAACACGTCATACCCGGATATGTCGCTCAAAAAAGGTCATACCGGGTATGTCGCTCAAAAGTGGTCAAACTTGTGTATGTCGCTCAAAATGGGCCATACGGTGGTGTGTCACTCAAAAAAGGTCATTCGGGGTATGTAGCTCAAAAAATTTCATACCTGGGTATGATGCTCAAAACACGTCATACCCAGATATGTCGCTTAAAAAAGGTCATACCAGGTATGTCGCTCAAAAGTGGTCATATGCACGTATGTCGCTCAAAATAGGCCATACGGTGGTGTGTCACTCAAAAAAGGTCATTCGGGGTATGTAGCTCAAAAAATTTCATACCTGGGTATGATGCTCAAAATACGTCATACCCGGATATGTCGCTCAAAAAAGGTCATACCGGGTATGTCGCTCAAAAGTGGTCAAACTTGTGTATGTCGCTCAAAGTGGGCCATACGGTGGTGTGTCACTCAAAAAAGGTCATTCGGCGTATGTAGCTCAAAAAATTTCATACCCGGGTATGATGCTCAAAACACGTCATACCCGGGTATGTCGCTCAAAAAAGGTCATACCGGGTACGTCGCTCAAAAGTGTTCAAACTTGTGTATGTCACTCAAAATAGGCTATACGGTGGTGTGTCACTCAAAAAAGGTAATTCGGGGTATGTAGCTCAAAAAATTTCATACCTGGGTATGATGCTCAAAACACGTCATACCCGGATATGTCGCTCAAAAAGGTCATACCGGGTATGTCGCTCAAAAGTGGTCATATGCGCGTATGTCGCTCAAAATAGGCCATACGGTGGTGTGTCACTCAAAAAAGGTCATTCGGGGTATGTAGCTCAAAAAATTTCATACCTGGGTATGATGCTCAAAACACGTCATACCCGGATATGTCGCTCAAAAAGGTCATACCGAGTATGTCGCTCAAAAGTGGTCATATGCGCGTATGTCGCTCAAAATAGGCCATACGGTGGTGTGTCACTCAAAAAAGATCATTCGGCGTATGTAGCTCAAAAAATTTCATACCTGGGTATGATGCTCAAAACACGTCATACCCGGATATGTCGCTCAAAAAAGGTCATACCGGGTATGTCGCTCAAAAGTGTTCAAACTTGTGTATGTTGCTCAAAATGGGCCATACGGTGGTGTGTCACTCAAAAAAGGTCATTCGGCGTATGTAGCTCAAAAAATTTCATACCCGGGTATGATGCTCAAAACACGTCATACCCGGATATGTCGCTCAAAAAAGGTCATACCTGGTATGTCGCTCAAAAGTGGTCAAACTTGTGTATGTCGCTCAAAATGGGCCATACAGTGGTGTGTCACTCAAAAAAGATCATTCGGCGTATGTAGCTCAAAAAATTTCATACCTGGGTAGGATGCTCAAAACACGTCATACCCGGATATGTCGCTCAAAAAAGGTCATACCTGGTATGTCGCTCAAAAGTGGTCAAACTTGTGTATGTCGCTCAAAATGGGCCATACAGTGGTGTGTCACTCAAAAAAGATCATTCGGCGTATGTAGCTCAAAAAATTTCATACCCGGGTATGATGCTCAAAACACGTCATACCCGGGTATGTCGCTCAAAAAAGGTCATACCGGGTATGTCGCTCAAAAGTGGTCATATGCGCGTATGTCGCTCAAAATAGGCCATACGGTGGTGTGTCACTCAAAAAAGGTCATTCGGGGTATATAGCTCAAAAAATTTCATACCTGGGTATGATGCTCAAAACACGTCATACCCGGATATGTCGCTCAAAAAGGTCATACCGAGTATGTCGCTCAAAAGTGGTCATATGCGCGTATGTCGCTCAAAATAGTCCATACGGTGGTGTGTCACTCAAAAAAGATCATTCGGCGTATGTAGCTCAAAAAATGTCATACCTGGGTATGATGCTCAAAACACGTCATACCCGGATATGTCGCTCAAAAAAGGTCATACCGGGTATGTCGCTCAAAAGTGTTCAAACTTGTGTATGTTGCTCAAAATGGGCCATACGGTGGTGTGTCACTCAAAAAAGGTCATTCGGCGTATGTAGCTCAAAAAATGTCATATCCGGGTATGATGCTCAAAACATGTCATACCCGGGTATGTCGCTCAAAAAAGGTCATACCGGGTATGTCGCTCAAAAGTGGTCATATGCGCGTATGTCGCTCAAAATAGGCCATACGGTGGTGTGTCACTCAAAAAAGGTCATTCGGGGTATGTAACTCAAAAAATGTCATACCTGGGTATGATGCTCAAAACACGTCATACCCGGGTATGTCGCTCAAAAAAGGTCATACCGGGTACGTCGCTCAAAAGTGTTCAAACTTGTGTATGTCACTCAAAATAGGCCATACGGTGGTGTGTCACTCAAAAAAGGTCATTCGGGGTATATAGCTCAAAAAATTTCATACCTGGGTATGATGCTCAAAACACGTCATACCCGGATATGTCGCTCAAAAAAGGTCATACCTGGTATGTCGCTCAAAAGTAGTCAAACTTGTGTATGTCGCTCAAAATGGGCCATACAGTGGTGTGTCACTCAAAAAAGATCATTCGGCGTATGTAGCTCAAAAAATGTCATACCTGGGTATGATGCTCAAAACACGTCATACCCGGATATGTCGCTCAAAAAAGGTCATACCGGGTATGTCGCTCAAAAGTGGTCATATGCGCGTATGTCGCTCAAAATAGGCCATACGGTGGTGTGTCACTCAAAAAAGGTCATTCGGGGTATGTAGCTCAAAAAATTTCATACCTGGGTATGATGCTCAAAACACGTCATACCCGGATATGTCGCTCAAAAAGGTCATACCGAGTATGTCGCTCAAAAGTGGTCAAACTTGTGTATGTCGCTCAAAATGGGCCATACGGTGTTGTGTCACTCAAAAAAGGTCATTCGGGATATGTAGCTCAAAAAATTTCATACCTGGGTATGATGCTCAAAACACGTCATACCCAGGTATGTCGCTCAAAAAAGGTCATACCGGGTATGTCGCTCAAAAGTGGTCAAACTTGTGTATGTCGCTCAAAATGGGCCATACGTTGGTGTGTCACTCAAAAAAGGTCATTCGGCGTATGTAGCTCAAAAAATTTCATACCCGTGTATGATGCTCAAAACACGTCATACCCGGATATGTCGCTCAAAAAAGGTCATACCTGGTATGTCGCTCAAAAGTGGTCAAACTTGTGTATGTCGCTCAAAATGGGCCATACAGTGGTGTGTCACTCAAAAAAGATCATTCGGCGTATGTAGCTCAAAAAATTTCATACCTGGGTATGATGCTCAAAACACGTCATACCCGGATATGTTGCTCAAAAAAGGTCATACCTGGTATGTCGCTCAAAAGTGGTCAAACTTGTGTATGTCGCTCAAAATGGGCCATACAGTGGTGTGTCACTCAAAAAAGATCATTCGGCGTATGTAGCTCAAAAAATTTCATACCCGGGTATGATGCTCAAAACACGTCATACCCGGGTATGTCGCTCAAAAAAGGTCATACCGGGTATGTCGCTCAAAAGTGGTCATATGCGCGTATGTCGCTCAAAATAGGCCATACGGTGGTGTGTCACTCAAAAAAGGTCATTCGGGGTATATAGCTCAAAAAATTTCATACCTGGGTATGATGCTCAAAACACGTCATACCCGGATATGTCGCTCAAAAAGGTCATACCGAGTATGTCGCTCAAAAGTGGTCAAATGCGCGTATGTCGCTCAAAATAGTCCATACGGTGGTGTGTCACTCAAAAAAGATCATTCGGCGTATGTAGCTCAAAAAATGTCATACCCGGGTATGATGCTCAAAACACGTCATACCCGGGTATGTCGCTCAAAAAAGGTCATACCGGGTACGTCGCTCAAAAGTGGTCAAACTTGTGTATGTCGCTCAAAATAGGCCATACGGTGGTGTGTCACTCAAAAAAGGTCATTCGGCGTATGTAGCTCAAAAAATGTCATATCCTGTTATGATGCTCAAAACACGTCATACCCGGGTATGTCTCTCAAAAAAGGTCATACCGGGTATGTCGCTCAAAAGTGGTCATATGCGCGTATGTCGCTCAAAATAGGCCATACGGTGGTGTGTCACTCAAAAAAGGTCATTCGGCGTATGTAGCTCAAAAAATTTCATACCCGGGTATGATGCTCAAAACACGTCATACCCGGATATGTCGCTCAAAAAGGTCATACCGGGTATGTCGCTCGAAAGTGGTCAAACTTGTGTATGTCGCTCAAAATGGGCCATACGGTGGTGTGTCACTCAAAAAAGGTCATTCGGCGTATGTAGCTCAAAAAATTTCATACCCGGGTATGATGCTCAAAACACGTCATACCCGGGTATGTCGCTCAAAAAAGGTCATACCGGGTATGTCGCTCAAAAGTGGTCAAACTTGTGTATGTCGCTCAAAATGGGCCATACGGTGGTGTGTCACTCAAAAAAGGTCATTCGGCGTATGTAGCTCAAAAAATTTCATACCCGGGTATGATGCTCAAAACACGTCATACCCGGGTATGTCGCTCAAAAAGGTCATACCGAGTATGTCGCTCAAAAGTGGTCATATGCGCGTATGTCGCTCAAAATAGGCCATACGGTGGTGTGTCACTCAAAAAAGGTCATTCGGGGTATGTAGCTCAAAAAATTTCATACCCGGGTATGATGCTCAAAACACGTCATACCCGGGTATGTCGCTCAAAAAAGGTCATACCGGGTACGTCGCTCAAAAGTGGTCAAACTTGTGTATGTCGCTCAAAATAGGCCATACGGTGGTGTGTCACTCAAAAAAGGTCATTCGGCGTATGTAGCTCAAAAAATGTCATATCCTGTTATGATGCTCAAAACACGTCATACCCGGGTATGTCTCTCAAAAAAGGTCATACCGGGTATGTCGCTCAAAAGTGGTCATATGCGCGTATGTCGCTCAAAATAGGCCATACGGTGGTGTGTCACTCAAAAAAGGTCATTCGGCGTATGTAGCTCAAAAAATTTCATACCCGGGTATGATGCTCAAAACACGTCATACCCGGGTATGTCGCTCAAAAAAGGTCATACCGGGTATGTCCCTCGAAAGTGGTCAAACTTGTGTATGTCGCTCAAAATGGGCCATACGGTGGTGTGTCACTCAAAAAAGGTCATTCGGCGTATGTAGCTCAAAAAATTTCATACCTGGGTATGATGCTCAAAACACGTCATACCCGGATATGTCGCTCAAAAAGGTCATACCGGGTATGTCGCTCGAAAGTGGTCAAACTTGTGTATGTCGCTCAAAATGGGCCATACGGTGGTGTGTCACTCAAAAAAGGTCATTCGGCGTATGTAGCTCAAAAAATTTCATACCCGGGTATGATGCTCAAAACACGTCATACCCGGGTATGTCGCTCAAAAAAGGTCATACCGGGTACGTCGCTCAAAAGTGGTCAAACTTGTGTATGTCGCTCAAAATGGGCCATACGGTGGTGTGTCACTCAAAAAAGATCATTCGGCGCATGTAGCTCAAAAAATTTCATACCCGGGTATGATGCTCAAAACACGTCATACCCGGGTATGTCGCTCAAAAAAGGTCATACCGGGTATGTCGCTCAAAAGTGGTCATATGCGCGTATGTCGCTCAAAATAGGCCATACGGTGGTGTGTCACTCAAAAAAGGTCATTCGGGGTATGTAGCTCAAAAAATTTCATACCTGGGTATGATGCTCAAAACACGTCATACCCGGATATGTCGCTCAAAAAGGTCATACCGGGTATGTCGCTCAAAAGTGGTCAAACTTGTGTATGTCGCTCAAAATGGGCCATACGGTGGTGTGTCACTCAAAAAAGGTCATTCGGCGTATGTAGCTCAAAAAATTTCATACCCGGGTATGATGCTCAAAACACGTCATACCCGGGTATGTCGCTCAAAAAGGTCATACCGAGTATGTCGCTCAAAAGTGGTCATATGCGCGTATGTCGCTCAAAATAGGCCATACGGTGGTGTGTCACTCAAAAAAGGTCATTCGGGGTATGTAGCTCAAAAAAATTTCATACCTGGGTATGATGCTCAAAACACGTCATACCCGGATATGTCGCACAAAAAAGGTCATACCGGGTATGTCGCTCAAAAGTGTTCAAACTTGTATATGTCGCTCAAAATAGGCCATACGGTGGTGTGTCACTCAAAAAAGATCATTCGGCGTATGTAACTCAAAAAGTTTCATACCCGGGTATGATGCTCAAAACACGTCATACCCGGGTATGTCGCTCAAAATAGGCCATACGGTGGTGTGTCACTCAAAAAAGGTCATTCGGGGTATGTAGCTCAAAAAATTTCATACCTGGGTATGATGCTCAAAACACGTCATACCCGTATGTGTCGCTCAAAAAGGTCATACCGGGTATGTCGCTCAAAAGCGGTCAAACTTGTGTATGTCGCTCAAAATTGGCCATACGGTGGTGTGTCACTCAAAAAAGGTCATTCGGGGTATGTAGCTCAAAAAATTTCATACCCGGGTATGATGCTCAAAACACGTCATACCCGGGTATGTCGCTCAAAAAAGGTCATACCGGGTACGTCGCTCAAAAGTGGTCAAACTTGTGTATGTCGCTCAAAATAGGCCATACGGTGGTGTGTCACTCAAAAAAGCTCATTCGGCGTATGTAGCTCAAAAAATTTCATACCCGGGTATGATGCTCAAAACACGTCATACCCGGGTATGTCGCTCAAAAAGGTCATACCGAGTATGTGGCTCAAAAGTGGTCATATGCGCGTATGTCGCTCAAAATAGGCCATACGGTGGTGTGTCACTCAAAAAAGGTCATTCGGGGTATGTAGCTCAAAAAAATTTCATACCTGGGTATGATGCTCAAAACACATCATACCCGGATATGTCGCACAAAAAAGGTCATACCGGGTATGTCGCTCAAAAGTGTTCAAACTTGTATATGTCGCTCAAAATAGGCCATACGGTGGTGTGTCACTCAAAAAAGGTCATTCGGGGTATGTAGCTCAAAAAATTTCATACCTGGGTATGATGCTCAAAACACGTCATACCCGGATATGTCGCTCAAAAAATGTCATACCGGGTATGTCGCTCAAAAGTGGTCAAACTTGTGTATGTCGCTCAAAATGGGCCATACGGTGGTGTGTCACTCAAAAAAGGTCATTCGGCGTATGTAGCTCAAAAAATTTCATACCTGGGTATGATACTCAAAACACGTCATACCCGGGTATGTCGCTCAAAAAAGGTCATACCGGGTATGTCGCTCGAAAGTGGTCATATGCGCGTATGTCGCTCAAAATAGGCCATACGGTGGTGTGTCACTCAAAAAAGGTCATTCAGGGTATGTAGCTCAAAAATTTTTATACCCGGGTATGATGCTCAAAACACGTCATACCCGGTTATGTCGCTCAAAAAAGGTCATACTGGGTATGTCGCTCAAAAGTGTTCAAAATTGTGTATGTCGCTCAAAATGGGCCATACAGTGGTGTGTCACTCAAAAAAGGTCATTGGGCGTATGTAGCTCAAAAAATTTCATACCTGGGTATGATGCTCAAAACACGTCATACCCGGATATGTCGCTCAAAAAAGGTCATACCGGGTATGTCGCTCAAAAGTGGTCAAACTTGTGTATGTCGCTCAAAATGGGCCATACGGTGGTGTGTCACTCAAAAAAGGTCATTCGGGGTATGTAGCTCAAAAAATTTCATACCTGGGTATGATGCTCAAAATACGTCATACCCGGATATGTCGCTCAAAAAAGGTCATACCGGGTATGTCGCTCAAAAGTGGTCAAACTTGTGTATGTCGCTCAAAGTGGGCCATACGGTGGTGTGTCACTCAAAAAAGGTCATTCGGCGTATGTAGCTCAAAAAATTTCATACCCGGGTATGATGCTCAAAACACGTCATACCCGGGTATGTCGCTCAAAAAAGGTCATACCGGGTACGTCGCTCAAAAGTGTTCAAACTTGTGTATGTCACTCAAAATAGGCTATACGGTGGTGTGTCACTCAAAAAAGGTAATTCGGGGTATGTAGCTCAAAAAATTTCATACCTGGGTATGATGCTCAAAACACGTCATACCCGGATATGTCGCTCAAAAAGGTCATACCGGGTATGTCGCTCAAAAGTGGTCAAACTTGTGTATGTCGCTCAAAATGGGCCATACGGTGGTGTGTCACTCAAAAAAGCTCATTCGGCGTATGTAGCTCAAAAAATTTCATACCCGGGTATGATGCTCAAAACACGTCATACCCGGGTATGTCGCTCAAAAAGGTCATACCGGGTATGTCGCTCAAAAGTGGTCATATGCGCGTATGTCGCTCAAAATAGGCCATACGGTGGTGTGTCACTCAAAAAAGGTCATTCGGGGTATGTAGCTCAAAAAATTTCATACCCGGGTATGATACTCAAAACACGTCATACCCGGGTATGACGCTCAAAAAAGGTCATACCGGGTATGTCGCTCAAAAGTGGTCATATGCGCGTATGTCGCTCAAAATAGGCCATACGGTGGTGTGTCACTCAAAAAAGGTCATTCGGGGTATGTAGCTCAAAAAATTTCATACCTGGGTATGATGCTCAAAACACGTCATACCCGGATATGTCGCTAAAAAAAGGTCATACCGGGTATGTCCCTCGAAAGTGGTCAAACTTGTGTATGTCGCTCAAAATGGGCCATACAGTGGTGTGTCACTCAAAAAAGGTCATTCGGCGT
The DNA here is from genome assembly GCA_036785175.1 of Eupleurogrammus muticus. Classification (NCBI taxonomy): domain Eukaryota; kingdom Metazoa; phylum Chordata; class Actinopteri; order Scombriformes; family Trichiuridae; genus Eupleurogrammus; species Eupleurogrammus muticus. Next base: position 9,702,858 of record JAYKQN010000007.1, read on the forward strand.
ATGTAGCTCAAAAAATTTCATACCCGGGTATGATGCTCAAAACATGTCATACCCGGGTATGTCACTCAAAAAAGTTCATACCGGGTATGTCGCTCAAAAGTGTTCAAACTTGTGTATGTCGCTAAAAATAGGCCATACGGTGGTGTGTCACTCAAAAAAGATCATTCGGCGTATGTAGCTCAAAAAATGTCATACCTGGGTATGATGCTCAAAACACGTCATACCCGGATATGTCGCTCAAAAAAGGTCATACCTGGTATGTCGCTCAAAAGTGGTCAAACTTGTGTATGTCGCTCAAAATGGGCCATACAGTGGTGTGTCACTCAAAAAAGATCATTCGGCGTATGTAGCTCAAAAAATTTCATACCTGGGTATGATGCTCAAAACACGTCATACCCGGATATGTCGCTCAAAAAAGGTCATACCTGGTATGTCGCTCAAAAGTGGTCAAACTTGTGTATGTCGCTCAAAATGGGCCATACAGTGGTGTGTCACTCAAAAAAGATCATTCGGCGTATGTAGCTCAAAAAATTTCATACCCGGGTATGATGCTCAAAACACGTCATACCCGGGTATGTCGCTCAAAAAAGGTCATACCGGGTATGTCGCTCAAAAGTGGTCATATGCGCGTATGTCGCTCAAAATAGGCCATACGGTGGTGTGTCACTCAAAAAAGGTCATTCGGGGTATATAGCTCAAAAAATTTCATACCTGGGTATGATGCTCAAAACACGTCATACCCGGATATGTCGCTCAAAAAGGTCATACCGAGTATGTCGCTCAAAAGTGGTCATATGCGCGTATGTCGCTCAAAATAGGCCATACGGTGGTGTGTCACTCAAAAAAGATCATTCAGCGTATGTAGCTCAAAAAATGTCATACCTGGGTATGATGCTCAAAACACGTCATACCCGGATATGTCGCTCAAAAAAGGTCATACCGGGTATGTCGCTCAAAAGTGTTCAAACTTGTGTATGTTGCTCAAAATGGGCCATACGGTGGTGTGTCACTCAAAAAAGGTCATTCGGGATATGTAGCTCAAAAAATTTCATACCCGGGTATGATGCTCAAAACACGTCATACCCGGGTATGTCGCTCAAAAAAGGTCATACCGGGTATGTCGCTCAAAAGTGGTCATATGACCGTATGTCACTCAAAATAGGCCATACGGTGGTGTGTCACTCAAAAAAGGTCATTCGGGGTATGTAGCTCAAAAAATTTCATACCTGGGTATGATGCTCAAAACACGTCATACCCGGATATGACGTTCAAAAAAGGTCATACCGGGTATGTCGCTCAAAAGTGGTCAAACTTGTGTATGTCGCTCAAAATGGGCCATACGGTGTTGTGTCACTCAAAAAAGGTCATTCGGGATATGTAGCTCAAAAAATTTCATACCTGGGTATGATGCTCAAAACACGTCATACCCGGGTATGTCGCTCAAAAAAGGTCATACCGGGTATGTCGCTCAAAAGTGGTCAAACTTGTGTATGTCGCTCAAAATGGGCCATACGTTGGTGTGTCACTCAAAAAAGGTCATTCGGCGTATGTAGCTCAAAAAATTTCATACCCGTGTATGATGCTCAAAACACTTCATACCCGGGTATGTCGCTCAAAAACGTCATACCGAGTATGTCGCTCAAAAGTGGTCATATGCGCGTATGTCGCTCAAAATAGGCCATACGGTGGTGTGTCACTCAAAAAAGATCATTCGGCGTATGTAGCTCAAAAAATGTCATACCTGGGTATGATGCTCAAAACACGTCATACCCGGATATGTCGCTCAAAAAAGGTCATACCTGGTATGTCGCTCAAAAGTGGTCAATCTTGTGTATGTCGCTCAAAATGGGCCATACAGTGGTGTGTCACTCAAAAAAGGTCATTCGGGGTATATAGCTCAAAAAATTTCATACCTGGGTATGATGCTCAAAACACGTCATACCCGGATATGTCGCTCAAAAAAGGTCATACCTGGTATGTTGCTCAAAAGTGGTCAAACTTGTGTATGTCGCTCAAAATGGGCCATACAGTGGTGTGTCACTCAAAAAAGATCATTCGGCGTATGTAGCTCAAAAAATTTCATACCCGGGTATGATGCTCAAAACACGTCATACCCGGGTATGTCTCTCAAAAAAGGTCATACCGGGTATGTCGCTCAAAAGTGGTCATATGCGCGTATGTCGCTCAAAATAGGCCATACGGTGGTGTGTCACTCAAAAAAGGTCATTCGGGGTATGTAGCTCAAAAAATTTCATACCTGGGTATGATGCTCAAAACACGTCATACCCGGATATGTCGCTCAAAAAGGTCATACCGAGTATGTCGCTCAAAAGTGGTCATATGCGCGTATGTCGCTCAAAATAGGCCATACGGTGGTGTGTCACTCAAAAAAGATCATTCGGCGTATGTAGCTCAAAAAATTTCATACCTGGGTATGATGCTCAAAACACGTCATACCCGGATATGTCGCTCAAAAAAGGTCATACCGGGTATGTCGCTCAAAAGTGGTCAAACTTGTGTATGTCGCTCAAAATGGGCCATACAGTGGTGTGTCACTCAAAAAAGATCATTCGGCGTATGTAGCTCAAAAAATTTCATACCTGGGTAGGATGCTCAAAACACGTCATACCCGGATATGTCGCTCAAAAAAGGTCATACCTGGTATGTCGCTCAAAAGTGGTCAAACTTGTGTATGTCGCTCAAAATGGGCCATACAGTGGTGTGTCACTCAAAAAAGATCATTCGGCGTATGTAGCTCAAAAAATTTCATACCCGGGTATGATGCTCAAAACACGTCATACCCGGGTATGTCTCTCAAAAAAGGTCATACCGGGTATGTCGCTCAAAAGTGGTCATATGCGCGTATGTCGCTCAAAATAGGCCATACGGTGGTGTGTCACTCAAAAAAGGTCATTCGGGGTATATAGCTCAAAAAATTTCATACCTGGGTATGATGCTCAAAACACGTCATACCCGGATATGTCGCTCAAAAAGGTCATACCGAGTATGTCGCTCAAAAGTGGTCATATGCGCGTATGTCGCTCAAAATAGTCCATACGGTGGTGTGTCACTCAAAAAAGATCATTCGGCGTATGTAGCTCAAAAAATGTCATACCTGGGTATGATGCTCAAAACACGTCATACCCGGATATGTCGCTCAAAAAAGGTCATACCGGGTATGTCGCTCAAAAGTGTTCAAACTTGTGTATGTTGCTCAAAATGGGCCATACGGTGGTGTGTCACTCAAAAAAGGTCATTCGGCGTATGTAGCTCAAAAAATGTCATATCCGGGTATGATGCTCAAAACATGTCATATCCGGGTATGTCGCTCAAAAAAGGTCATACCGGGTATGTCGCTCAAAAGTGGTCATATGCGCGTATGTCGCTCAAAATAGGCCATACGGTGGTGTGTCACTCAAAAAAGGTCATTCGGGGTATGTAACTCAAAAAATGTCATACCTGGGTATGATGCTCAAAACACGTCATACCCGGGTATGTCGCTCAAAAAAGGTCATACCGGGTACGTCGCTCAAAAGTGTTCAAACTTGTGTATGTCACTCAAAATAGGCCATACGGTGGTGTGTCACTCAAAAAAGGTCATTCGGGGTATATAGCTCAAAAAATTTCATACCTGGGTATGATGCTCAAAACACGTCATACCCGGATATGTCGCTCAAAAAAGGTCATACCTGGTATGTCGCTCAAAAGTGGTCAAACTTGTGTATGTCGCTCAAAATGGGCCATACAGTGGTGTGTCACTCAAAAAAGATCATTCGGCGTATGTAGCTCAAAAAATGTCATACCTGGGTATGATGCTCAAAACACGTCATACCCGGATATGTCGCTCAAAAAAGGTCATACCGGGTATGTCGCTCAAAAGTGTTCAAACTTGTGTATGTTGCTCAAAATGGGCCATACGGTGGTGTGTCACTCAAAAAAGGTCATTCGGCGTATGTAGCTCAAAAAATGTCATATCCGGGTATGATGCTCAAAACACGTCATACCCGGGTATGTCGCTCAAAAAAGGTCATACCGGGTATGTCGCTCAAAAGTGGTCATATGCGCGTATGTCGCTCAAAATAGGCCATACGGTGGTGTGTCACTCAAAAAAGGTCATTCGGGGTATGTAGCTCAAAAAATTTCATACCTGGGTATGATGCTCAAAACACGTCATACCCGGATATGTCGCTCAAAAAGGTCATACCGAGTATGTCGCTCAAAAGTGGTCAAACTTGTGTATGTCGCTCAAAATGGGCCATACGGTGTTGTGTCACTCAAAAAAGGTCATTCGGGATATGTAGCTCAAAAAATTTCATACCTGGGTATGATGCTCAAAACACGTCATACCCGGGTATGTCGCTCAAAAAAGGTCATACCGGGTATGTCGCTCAAAAGTGGTCAAACTTGTGTATGTCGCTCAAAATGGGCCATACGTTGGTGTGTCACTCAAAAAAGGTCATTCGGCGTATGTAGCTCAAAAAATTTCATACCCGTGTATGATGCTCAAAACACGTCATACCCGGATATGTCGCTCAAAAAAGGTCATACCTGGTATGTCGCTCAAAAGTGGTCAAACTTGTGTATGTCGCTCAAAATGGGCCATACAGTGGTGTGTCACTCAAAAAAGATCATTCGGCGTATGTAGCTCAAAAAATTTCATACCTGGGTATGATGCTCAAAACACGTCATACCCGGATATGTTGCTCAAAAAAGGTCATACCTGGTATGTCGCTCAAAAGTGGTCAAACTTGTGTATGTCGCTCAAAATGGGCCATACAGTGGTGTGTCACTCAAAAAAGATCATTCGGCGTATGTAGCTCAAAAAATTTCATACCCGGGTATGATGCTCAAAACACATCATACCCGGGTATGTCGCTCAAAAAAGGTCATACCGGGTATGTCGCTCAAAAGTGGTCATATGCGCGTATGTCGCTCAAAATAGGCCATACGGTGGTGTGTCACTCAAAAAAGGTCATTCGGGGTATATAGCTCAAAAAATTTCATACCTGGGTATGATGCTCAAAACACGTCATACCCGGATATGTCGCTCAAAAAGGTCATACCGAGTATGTCGCTCAAAAGTGGTCAAATGCGCGTATGTCGCTCAAAATAGTCCATACGGTGGTGTGTCACTCAAAAAAGATCATTCGGCGTATGTAGCTCAAAAAATGTCATACCCGGGTATGATGCTCAAAACACGTCATACCCGGGTATGTCGCTCAAAAAAGGTCATACCGGGTACGTCGCTCAAAAGTGGTCAAACTTGTGTATGTCGCTCAAAATAGGCCATACGGTGGTGTGTCACTCAAAAAAGGTCATTCGGCGTATGTAGCTCAAAAAATGTCATATCCTGTTATGATGCTCAAAACACGTCATACCCGGGTATGTCTCTCAAAAAAGGTCATACCGGGTATGTCGCTCAAAAGTGGTCATATGCGCGTATGTCGCTCAAAATAGGCCATACGGTGGTGTGTCACTCAAAAAAGGTCATTCGGCGTATGTAGCTCAAAAAATTTCATACCCGGGTATGATGCTCAAAACACGTCATACCCGGGTATGTCGCTCAAAAAAGGTCATACCGGGTATGTCCCTCGAAAGTGGTCAAACTTGTGTATGTCGCTCAAAATGGGCCATACGGTGGTGTGTCACTCAAAAAAGGTCATTCGGCGTATGTAGCTCAAAAAATTTCATACCTGGGTATGATGCTCAAAACACGTCATACCCGGATATGTCGCTCAAAAAGGTCATACCGGGTATGTCGCTCGAAAGTGGTCAAACTTGTGTATGTCGCTCAAAATGGGCCATACGGTGGTGTGTCACTCAAAAAAGGTCATTCGGCGTATGTAGCTCAAAAAATTTCATACCCGGGTATGATGCTCAAAACACGTCATACCCGGGTATGTCGCTCAAAAAAGGTCATACCGGGTACGTCGCTCAAAAGTGGTCAAACTTGTGTATGTCGCTCAAAATGGGCCATACGGTGGTGTGTCACTCAAAAAAGATCATTCGGCGTATGTAGCTCAAAAAATTTCATACCCGGGTATGATGCTCAAAACACGTCATACCCGGATATGTCGCTCAAAAAGGTCATACCGGGTATGTCGCTCAAAAGTGGTCAAACTTGTGTATGTCGCTCAAAATGGGCCATACGGTGGTGTGTCACTCAAAAAAGGTCATTCGGCGTATGTAGCTCAAAAAATTTCATACCCGGGTATGATGCTCAAAACACGTCATACCCGGGTATGTCGCTCAAAAAGGTCATACCGAGTATGTCGCTCAAAAGTGGTCATATGCGCGTATGTCGCTCAAAATAGGCCATACGGTGGTGTGTCACTCAAAAAAGGTCATTCGGGGTATGTAGCTCAAAAAATGTCATACCCGGGTATGATGCTCAAAACACGTCATACCCGGGTATGTCGCTCAAAAAAGGTCATACCGGGTACGTCGCTCAAAAGTGGTCAAACTTGTGTATGTCGCTCAAAATAGGCCATACGGTGGTGTGTCACTCAAAAAAGGTCATTCGGCGTATGTAGCTCAAAAAATGTCATATCCTGTTATGATGCTCAAAACACGTCATACCCGGGTATGTCTCTCAAAAAAGGTCATACCGGGTATGTCGCTCAAAAGTGGTCATATGCGCGTATGTCGCTCAAAATAGGCCATACGGTGGTGTGTCACTCAAAAAAGGTCATTCGGGGTATGTAGCTCAAAAAATTTCATACCTGGGTATGATGCTCAAAACACGTCATACCCGGATATGTCGCTCAAAAAAGGTCATACCGGGTATGTCGCTCAAAAGTGTTCAAACTTGTTTATGTTGCTCAAAATGGGCCATACGGTGGTGTGTCACTCAAAAAAGGTCATTCGGCGTATGTAGCTCAAAAAATTTCATACCCGGGTATGATGCTCAAAACACGTCATACCCGGGTATGTCACTCAAAAAAGTTCATACCGGGTATGTCGCTCAAAAGTGTTCAAACTTGTGTATGTCGCTAAAAATAGGCCATACGGTGGTGTGTCACTCAAAAAAGATCATTCGGCGTATGTAGCTCAAAAAATGTCATACCTGGGTATGATGCTCAAAACACGTCATACCCGGATATGTCGCTCAAAAAAGGTCATACCTGGTATGTCGCTCAAAAGTGGTCAAACTTGTGTATGTCGCTCAAAATGGGCCATACAGTGGTGTGTCACTCAAAAAAGATCATTCGGCGTATGTAGCTCAAAAAATTTCATACCTGGGTAGGATGCTCAAAACACGTCATACCCGGATATGTCGCTCAAAAAAGGTCATACCTGGTATGTCGCTCAAAAGTGGTCAAACTTGTGTATGTCGCTCAAAATGGGCCATACAGTGGTGTGTCACTCAAAAAAGATCATTCGGCGTATGTAGCTCAAAAAATTTCATACCTGGGTAGGATGCTCAAAACACGTCATACCCGGATATGTCGCTCAAAAAAGGTCATACCTGGTATGTCGCTCAAAAGTGGTCAAACTTGTGTATGTCGCTCAAAATGGGCCATACAGTGGTGTGTCACTCAAAAAAGATCATTCGGCGTATGTAGCTCAAAAAATTTCATACCCGGGTATGATGCTCAAAACACGTCATACCCGGGTATGTCTCTCAAAAAAGGTCATACCGGGTATGTCGCTCAAAAGTGGTCATATGCGCGTATGTCGCTCAAAATAGGCCATACGGTGGTGTGTCACTCAAAAAAGGTCATTCGGGGTATATAGCTCAAAAAATTTCATACCTGGGTATGATGCTCAAAACACGTCATACCCGGATATGTCGCTCAAAAAGGTCATACCGAGTATGTCGCTCAAAAGTGGTCATATGCGCGTATGTCGCTCAAAATAGTCCATACGGTGGTGTGTCACTCAAAAAAGATCATTCGGCGTATGTAGCTCAAAAAATGTCATACCTGGGTATGATGCTCAAAACACGTCATACCCGGATATGTCGCTCAAAAAAGGTCATACCGGGTATGTCGCTCAAAAGTGTTCAAACTTGTGTATGTTGCTCAAAATGGGCCATACGGTGGTGTGTCACTCAAAAAAGGTCATTCGGCGTATGTAGCTCAAAAAATGTCATATCCGGGTATGATGCTCAAAACATGTCATATCCGGGTATGTCGCTCAAAAAAGGTCATACCGGGTATGTCGCTCAAAAGTGGTCATATGCGCGTATGTCGCTCAAAATAGGCCATACGGTGGTGTGTCACTCAAAAAAGGTCATTCGGGGTATGTAACTCAAAAAATGTCATACCTGGGTATGATGCTCAAAACACGTCATACCCGGGTATGTCGCTCAAAAAAGGTCATACCGGGTACGTCGCTCAAAAGTGTTCAAACTTGTGTATGTCACTCAAAATAGGCCATACGGTGGTGTGTCACTCAAAAAAGGTCATTCGGGGTATATAGCTCAAAAAATTTCATACCTGGGTATGATGCTCAAAACACGTCATACCCGGATATGTCGCTCAAAAAAGGTCATACCTGGTATGTCGCTCAAAAGTGGTCAAACTTGTGTATGTCGCTCAAAATGGGCCATACAGTGGTGTGTCACTCAAAAAAGATCATTCGGCGTATGTAGCTCAAAAAATGTCATACCTGGGTATGATGCTCAAAACACGTCATACCCGGATATGTCGCTCAAAAAAGGTCATACCGGGTATGTCGCTCAAAAGTGTTCAAACTTGTGTATGTTGCTCAAAATGGGCCATACGGTGGTGTGTCACTCAAAAAAGGTCATTCGGCGTATGTAGCTCAAAAAATGTCATATCCGGGTATGATGCTCAAAACACGTCATACCCGGGTATGTCGCTCAAAAAAGGTCATACCGGGTATGTCGCTCAAAAGTGGTCATATGCGCGTATGTCGCTCAAAATAGGCCATACGGTGGTGTGTCACTCAAAAAAGGTCATTCGGGGTATGTAGCTCAAAAAATTTCATACCTGGGTATGATGCTCAAAACACGTCATACCCGGATATGTCGCTCAAAAAGGTCATACCGAGTATGTCGCTCAAAAGTGGTCAAACTTGTGTATGTCGCTCAAAATGGGCCATACGGTGTTGTGTCACTCAAAAAAGGTCATTCGGGATATGTAGCTCAAAAAATTTCATACCTGGGTATGATGCTCAAAACACGTCATACCCGGGTATGTCGCTCAAAAAAGGTCATACCGGGTATGTCGCTCAAAAGTGGTCAAACTTGTGTATGTCGCTCAAAATGGGCCATACGTTGGTGTGTCACTCAAAAAAGGTCATTCGGCGTATGTAGCTCAAAAAATTTCATACCCGTGTATGATGCTCAAAACACGTCATACCCGGATATGTCGCTCAAAAAAGGTCATACCTGGTATGTCGCTCAAAAGTGGTCAAACTTGTGTATGTCGCTCAAAATGGGCCATACAGTGGTGTGTCACTCAAAAAAGATCATTCGGCGTATGTAGCTCAAAAAATTTCATACCTGGGTATGATGCTCAAAACACGTCATACCCGGATATGTTGCTCAAAAAAGGTCATACCTGGTATGTCGCTCAAAAGTGGTCAAACTTGTGTATGTCGCTCAAAATGGGCCATACAGTGGTGTGTCACTCAAAAAAGATCATTCGGCGTATGTAGCTCAAAAAATTTCATACCCGGGTATGATGCTCAAAACACATCATACCCGGGTATGTCGCTCAAAAAAGGTCATACCGGGTATGTCGCTCAAAAGTGGTCATATGCGCGTATGTCGCTCAAAATAGGCCATACGGTGGTGTGTCACTCAAAAAAGGTCATTCGGGGTATATAGCTCAAAAAATTTCATACCTGGGTATGATGCTCAAAACACGTCATACCCGGATATGTCGCTCAAAAAGGTCATACCGAGTATGTCGCTCAAAAGTGGTCAAATGCGCGTATGTCGCTCAAAATAGTCCATACGGTGGTGTGTCACTCAAAAAAGATCATTCGGCGTATGTAGCTCAAAAAATGTCATACCCGGGTATGATGCTCAAAACACGTCATACCCGGGTATGTCGCTCAAAAAAGGTCATACCGGGTACGTCGCTCAAAAGTGGTCAAACTTGTGTATGTCGCTCAAAATAGGCCATACGGTGGTGTGTCACTCAAAAAAGGTCATTCGGCGTATGTAGCTCAAAAAATGTCATATCCTGTTATGATGCTCAAAACACGTCATACCCGGGTATGTCTCTCAAAAAAGGTCATACCGGGTATGTCGCTCAAAAGTGGTCATATGCGCGTATGTCGCTCAAAATAGGCCATACGGTGGTGTGTCACTCAAAAAAGGTCATTCGGCGTATGTAGCTCAAAAAATTTCATACCCGGGTATGATGCTCAAAACACGTCATACCCGGGTATGTCGCTCAAAAAAGGTCATACCGGGTATGTCCCTCGAAAGTGGTCAAACTTGTGTATGTCGCTCAAAATGGGCCATACGGTGGTGTGTCACTCAAAAAAGGTCATTCGGCGTATGTAGCTCAAAAAATTTCATACCTGGGTATGATGCTCAAAACACGTCATACCCGGATATGTCGCTCAAAAAGGTCATACCGGGTATGTCGCTCGAAAGTGGTCAAACTTGTGTATGTCGCTCAAAATGGGCCATACGGTGGTGTGTCACTCAAAAAAGGTCATTCGGCGTATGTAGCTCAAAAAATTTCATACCCGGGTATGATGCTCAAAACACGTCATACCCGGGTATGTCGCTCAAAAAAGGTCATACCGGGTACGTCGCTCAAAAGTGGTCAAACTTGTGTATGTCGCTCAAAATGGGCCATACGGTGGTGTGTCACTCAAAAAAGATCATTCGGCGTATGTAGCTCAAAAAATTTCATACCCGGGTATGATGCTCAAAACACGTCATACCCGGATATGTCGCTCAAAAAGGTCATACCGGGTATGTCGCTCAAAAGTGGTCAAACTTGTGTATGTCGCTCAAAATGGGCCATACGGTGGTGTGTCACTCAAAAAAGGTCATTCGGCGTATGTAGCTCAAAAAATTTCATACCCGGGTATGATGCTCAAAACACGTCATACCCGGGTATGTCGCTCAAAAAGGTCATACCGAGTATGTCGCTCAAAAGTGGTCATATGCGCGTATGTCGCTCAAAATAGGCCATACGGTGGTGTGTCACTCAAAAAAGGTCATTCGGGGTATGTAGCTCAAAAAATGTCATACCCGGGTATGATGCTCAAAACACGTCATACCCGGGTATGTCGCTCAAAAAAGGTCATACCGGGTACGTCGCTCAAAAGTGGTCAAACTTGTGTATGTCGCTCAAAATAGGCCATACGGTGGTGTGTCACTCAAAAAAGGTCATTCGGCGTATGTAGCTCAAAAAATGTCATATCCTGTTATGATGCTCAAAACACGTCATACCCGGGTATGTCTCTCAAAAAAGGTCATACCGGGTATGTCGCTCAAAAGTGGTCATATGCGCGTATGTCGCTCAAAATAGGCCATACGGTGGTGTGTCACTCAAAAAAGGTCATTCGGCGTATGTAGCTCAAAAAATTTCATACCCGGGTATGATGCTCAAAACACGTCATACCCGGGTATGTCGCTCAAAAAAGGTCATACCGGGTATGTCCCTCGAAAGTGGTCAAACTTGTGTATGTCGCTCAAAATGGGCCATACGGTGGTGTGTCACTCAAAAAAGGTCATTCGGCGTATGTAGCTCAAAAAATTTCATACCTGGGTATGATGCTCAAAACACGTCATACCCGGATATGTCGCTCAAAAAGGTCATACCGGGTATGTCGCTCGAAAGTGGTCAAACTTGTGTATGTCGCTCAAAATGGGCCATACGGTGGTGTGTCACTCAAAAAAGGTCATTCGGCGTATGTAGCTCAAAAAATTTCATACCCGGGTATGATGCTCAAAACACGTCATACCCGGGTATGTCGCTCAAAAAAGGTCATACCGGGTACGTCGCTCAAAAGTGGTCAAACTTGTGTATGTCGCTCAAAATGGGCCATACGGTGGTGTGTCACTCAAAAAAGATCATTCGGCGTATGTAGCTCAAAAAATTTCATACCCGGGTATGATGCTCAAAACACGTCATACCCGGGTATGTCGCTCAAAAAAGGTCATACCGGGTATGTCGCTCAAAAGTGGTCATATGCGCGTATGTCGCTCAAAATAGGCCATACGGTGGTGTGTCACTCAAAAAAGGTCATTCGGGGTATGTAGCTCAAAAAATTTCATACCTGGGTATGATGCTCAAAACACGTCATACCCGGATATGTCGCTCAAAAAGGTCATACCGGGTATGTCGCTCAAAAGTGGTCAAACTTGTGTATGTCGCTCAAAATGGGCCATACGGTGGTGTGTCACTCAAAAAAGGTCATTCGGCGTATGTAGCTCAAAAAATTTCATACCCGGGTATGATGCTCAAAACACGTCATACCCGGGTATGTCGCTCAAAAAGGTCATACCGAGTATGTCGCTCAAAAGTGGTCATATGCGCGTATGTCGCTCAAAATAGGCCATACGGTGGTGTGTCACTCAAAAAAGGTCATTCGGGGTATGTAGCTCAAAAAAATTTCATACCTGGGTATGATGCTCAAAACACGTCATACCCGGATATGTCGCACAAAAAAGGTCATACCGGGTATGTCGCTCAAAAGTGTTCAAACTTGTATATGTCGCTCAAAATAGGCCATACGGTGGTGTGTCACTCAAAAAAGATCATTCGGCGTATGTAACTCAAAAAATTTCATACCCGGGTATGATGCTCAAAACACGTCATACCCGGGTATGTCGCTCAAAATAGGCCATACGGTGGTGTGTCACTCAAAAAAGGTCATTCGGGGTATGTAGCTCAAAAAATTTCATACCTGGGTATGATGCTCAAAACACGTCATACCCGGATATGTCGCTCAAAAAGGTCATACCGGGTATGTCGCTCAAAAGTGGTCAAACTTGTGTATGTCGCTCAAAATAGGCCATACGGTGGTGTGTCACTCAAAAAAGCTCATTCGGCGTATGTAGCTCAAAAAATTTCATACCCGGGTATGATGCTCAAAACACGTCATACCCGGGTATGTCGCTCAAAAAGGTCATACCGGGTATGTCGCTCAAAAGTGGTCATATGCGCGTATGTCGCTCAAAATAGGCCATACGGTGGTGTGTCACTCAAAAAAGGTCATTCGGGGTATGTAGCTCAAAAAATTTCATACCCGGGTATGATACTCAAAACACGTCATACCCGGGTATGACGCTCAAAAAAGGTCATACCGGGTATGTCGCTCAAAAGTGGTCATATGCGCGTATGTCGCTCAAAATAGGCCATACGGTGGTGTGTCACTCAAAAAAGGTCATTCGGGGTATGTAGCTCAAAAAATTTCATACCTGGGTATGATGCTCAAAACACGTCATACCCGGATATGTCGCTCAAAAAATGTCATACCGGGTATGTCGCTCAAAAGTGGTCAAACTTGTGTATGTCGCTCAAAATGGGCCATACGGTGGTGTGTCACTCAAAAAAGGTCATTCGGCGTATGTAGCTCAAAAAATTTCATACCTGGGTATGATACTCAAAACACGTCATACCCGGGTATGTCGCTCAAAAAAGGTCATACCGGGTATGTCGCTCGAAAGTGGTCATATGCGCGTATGTCGCTCAAAATAGGCCATACGGTGGTGTGTCACTCAAAAAAGGTCATTCAGGGTATGTAGCTCAAAAATTTTTATACCCGGGTATGATGCTCAAAACACGTCATACCCGGTTATGTCGCTCAAAAAAGGTCATACTGGGTATGTCGCTCAAAAGTGTTCAAAATTGTGTATGTCGCTCAAAATGGGCCATACAGTGGTGTGTCACTCAAAAAAGGTCATTGGGCGTATGTAGCTCAAAAAATTTCATACCTGGGTATGATGCTCAAAACACGTCATACCCGGATATGTCGCTCAAAAAAGGTCATACCGGGTATGTCGCTCAAAAGTGGTCAAACTTGTGTATGTCGCTCAAAATGGGCCATACGGTGGTGTGTCACTCAAAAAAGGTCATTCGGGGTATGTAGCTCAAAAAATTTCATACCTGGGTATGATGCTCAAAACACGTCATACCCAGATATGTCGCTTAAAAAAGGTCATACCAGGTATGTCGCTCAAAAGTGGTCATATGCACGTATGTCGCTCAAAATAGGCCATACGGTGGTGTGTCACTCAAAAAAGGTCATTCGGGGTATGTAGCTCAAAAAATTTCATACCTGGGTATGATGCTCAAAATACGTCATACCCGGATATGTCGCTCAAAAAAGGTCATACCGGGTATGTCGCTCAAAAGTGGTCAAACTTGTGTATGTCACTCAAAATAGGCTATACGGTGGTGTGTCACTCAAAAAAGGTAATTCGGGGTATGTAGCTCAAAAAATTTCATACCTGGGTATGATGCTCAAAACACGTCATACCCGGATATGTCGCTCAAAAAGGTCATACCGGGTATGTCGCTCAAAAGTGGTCAAACTTGTGTATGTCGCTCAAAATGGGCCATACGGTGGTGTGTCACTCAAAAAAGCTCATTCGGCGTATGTAGCTCAAAAAATTTCATACCCGGGTATGATGCTCAAAACACGTCATACCCGGGTATGTCGCTCAAAAAGGTCATACCGGGTATGTCGCTCAAAAGTGGTCATATGCGCGTATGTCGCTCAAAATAGGCCATACGGTGGTGTGTCACTCAAAAAAGGTCATTCGGGGTATGTAGCTCAAAAAATTTCATACCCGGGTATGATACTCAAAACACGTCATACCCGGGTATGACGCTCAAAAAAGGTCATACCGGGTATGTCGCTCAAAAGTGGTCATATGCGCGTATGTCGCTCAAAATAGGCCATACGGTGGTGTGTCACTCAAAAAAGGTCATTCGGGGTATGTAGCTCAAAAAATTTCATACCTGGGTATGATGCTCAAAACACGTCATACCCGGATATGTCGCTAAAAAAAGGTCATACCGGGTATGTCCCTCGAAAGTGGTCAAACTTGTGTATGTCGCTCAAAATGGGCCATACAGTGGTGTGTCACTCAAAAAAGGTCATTCGGCGTATGTAGCTCAAAAAATTTCATACCCGGGTACGATGCTCAAAACACGTCATACCCGGGTATGTCGCTCAAAAAAGGTCATACCGGGTATGTCGCTCAAAAGTGGTCATATGCGCGTATGTCGCTCAAAATAGGCCATACGGTGGTGTGTCACTCAAAAAAGGTCATTCGGGGTATGTAAAAAAATTTCATACCTGGGTATGATGCTCAAAACACGTCATACCCGGGTATGTCGCTCAAAAAAGGTCATACCGGGTACGTCGCTCAAAAGTGTTCAAACTTGTGTATGTCACTCAAAATAGGCCATACGGTGGTGTGTCACTCAAAAAAGGTCATTCGGGGTATATAGCTCAAAAAATTTCATACCTGGGTATGATGCTCAAAACACGTCATACCCGGATATGTCGCTCAAAAAAGGTCATACCTGGTATGTCGCTCAAAAGTGGTCAAACTTGTGTATGTCGCTCAAAATGGGCCATACAGTGGTGTGTCACTCAAAAAAGATCATTCGGCGTATGTAGCTCAAAAAATTTCATACCCGGGTATGATGCTCAAAACACGTCATACCCGGGTATGTCGCTCAAAAAAGGTCATACCGGGTATGTCGCTCAAAAGTGGTCATATGCGCGTATGTCGCTCAAAATAGGCCATACGGTGGTGTGTCACTCAAAAAAGGTCATTCGGGGTATGTAGCTCAAAAAATTTCATACCTGGGTATGATGCTCAAAACACGTCATACCCGGATATGTCGCTCAAAAAGGTCATACCGAGTATGTCGCTCAAAAGTGGTCATATGCGCGTATGTCGCTCAAAATAGGCCATACGGTGGTGTGTCACTCAAAAAAGATCATTCAGCGTATGTAGCTCAAAAAATTTCATACCTGGGTATGATGCTCAAAACACGTCATACCCGGATATGTCGCTCAAAAAAGGTCATACCGGGTATGTCGCTCAAAAGTGTTCAAACTTGTGTATGTTGCTCAAAATGGGCCATACGGTGGTGTGTCACTCAAAAAAGGTCATTCGGCGTATGTAGCTCAAAAAATTTCATACCCGGGTATGATGCTCAAAACACGTCATACCCGGGTATGTCACTCAAAAAAGTTCATACCGGGTATGTCGCTCAAAAGTCTTCAAACTTGTGTATGTCGCTAAAAATAGGCCATACGGTGGTGTGTCACTCAAAAAAGGTCATTCGGCGTATGTAGCTCAAAAAATTTCATACCCGGGTATGATGCTCAAAACACGTCATACCCGGGTATGTCGCTCAAAAAAGGTCATACCGGGTACGTCGCTCAAAAGTGGTCAAACTTGTGTATGTCGCTCAAAATGGGCCATACGGTGGTGTGTCACTCAAAAAAGGTCATTCGGGGTATATAGCTCAAAAAATTTCATACCTGGGTATGATGCTCAAAACACGTCATACCCGGATATGTCGCTCAAAAAAGGTCATACCTGGTATGTCGCTCAAAAGTGGTCAAACTTGTGTATGTCGCTCAAAATGGGCCATACAGTGGTGTGTCACTCAAAAAAGATCATTCGGCGTATGTAGCTCAAAAAATTTCATACCCGGGTATGATGCTCAAAACACGTCATACCCGGGTATGTCGCTCAAAAAAGGTCATACCGGGTATGTCGCTCAAAAGTGGTCATATGCGCGTATGTCGCTCAAAATAGGCCATACGGTGGTGTGTCACTCAAAAAAGGTCATTCGGGGTATGTAGCTCAAAAAATTTCATACCTGGGTATGATGCTCAAAACACGTCATACCCGGATATGTCGCTCAAAAAGGTCATACCGAGTATGTCGCTCAAAAGTGGTCATATGCGCGTATGTCGCTCAAAATAGGCCATACGGTGGTGTGTCACTCAAAAAAGATCATTCAGCGTATGTAGCTCAAAAAATTTCATACCTGGGTATGATGCTCAAAACACGTCATACCCGGATATGTCGCTCAAAAAAGGTCATACCGGGTATGTCGCTCAAAAGTGTTCAAACTTGTGTATGTTGCTCAAAATGGGCCATACGGTGGTGTGTCACTCAAAAAAGGTCATTCGGCGTATGTAGCTCAAAAAATTTCATACCCGGGTATGATGCTCAAAACACGTCATACCCGGGTATGTCACTCAAAAAAGTTCATACCGGGTATGTCGCTCAAAAGTCTTCAAACTTGTGTATGTCGCTAAAAATAGGCCATACGGTGGTGTGTCACTCAAAAAAGGTCATTCGGCGTATGTAGCTCAAAAAATTTCATACCCGGGTATGATGCTCAAAACACGTCATACCCGGGTATGTCGCTCAAAAAAGGTCATACCGGGTACGTCGCTCAAAAGTGGTCAAACTTGTGTATGTCGCTCAAAATGGGCCATACGGTGGTGTGTCACTCAAAAAAGGTCATTCGGCGTATGTAGCTCAAAAAATTTCATACCCGGGTATGATGCTCAAAACACGTCATACCCGGGTATGTCGCTCAAAAAGGTCACACCGAGTATGTCGCTCAAAAGTGGTCATATGCGCGTATGTCGCTCAAAATAGGCCATACGGTGGTGTGTCACTCAAAAAAGGTCATTCGGGGTATGTAGCTCAAAAAAATTTCATACCTGGATATGATGCTCAAAACACGTCATACCCGGATATGTCGCACAAAAAAGGTCATACCGGGTATGTCGCTCAAAAGTGTTCAAACTTGTATATGTCGCTCAAAATAGGCCATACGGTGGTGTGTCACTCAAAAAAGATCATTCGGCGTATGTAACTAAAAAAATTTCATACCCGGGTATGATGCTCAAAACACGTCATACCCGGGTATGTCGCTCAAAATAGGCCATACGGTGGTGTGTCACTCAAAAAAGGTCATTCGGGGTATGTAGCTCAAAAAATTTCATACCTGGGTATGATGCTCAAAACACGTCATACCCGGATATGTCGCTCAAAAAGGTCATACCGGGTATGTCGCTCAAAAGCGGTCAAACTTGTGTATGTCGCTCAAAATTGGCCATACGGTGGTGTGTCACTCAAAAAAGGTCATTCGGGGTATGTAGCTCAAAAAATTTCATACCTGGGTATGATGCTCAAAACACGTCATACCCGGATATGTCGCTCAAAAAATGTCATACCGGGTATGTCGCTCAAAAGTGGTCAAACTTGTGTATGTCGCTCAAAATGGGCCATACGGTGGTGTGTCACTCAAAAAAGGTCATTCGGCGTATGTAGCTCAAAAAATTTCATACCTGGGTATGATGCTCAAAACACGTCATACCCGGGTATGTCGCTCAAAAAAGGTCATACCGGGTATGTCGCTCGAAAGTGGTCATATGCGCGTATGTCGCTCAAAATAGGCCATACGGTGGTGTGTCACTCAAAAAAGGTCATTCAGGGTATCCATCCATCCATCCATCCATTGTCTATCCCGCTTATTCCCTTTCGGGGTCGCAGGGGTCTGCTGGAGCCTATCCCAGCGCGTTAAGGCGAGAGGCAGGGATACACCCCAGATGGTCGCCAGCCAATCGTGGGGCACACACACCATTCACACACCATTCACTCTCACACTCACACCTATGGGCAATTTAGAGTTTACCAATTAACCTGAGCATGTTTTTTGTATTGTGGGAGGAAACCGGAGTACCCGGTGAAAACCCACGCAGACACGGGGAGAACATGCAAACTCCACACAGAAAGGCCCCAGACCCAGGCCCAAGGCGGTCTTGAACCTGCGACCTTCTTGCTGTGAGGCAACAGTGCTACCCACCGCACCACCGTGTCGCCCTCATTCAGGGTATGTAGCTCAAAAATTTTTATACCCGGGTATGATGCTCAAAACACGTCATACCCGGTTATGTCGCTCAAAAAAGGTCATACTGGGTATGTCGCTCAAAAGTGTTCAAAATTGTGTATGTCGCTCAAAATGGGCCATACAGTGGTGTGTCACTCAAAAAAGGTCATTGGGCGTATGTAGCTCAAAAAATTTCATACCTGGGTATGATGCTCAAAACACGTCATACCAGGATATGTCGCTCAAAAAAGGTCATACCGGGTATGTCGCTCAAAAGTGGTCAAACTTGTGTATGTCGCTCAAAATGGGCCATACGGTGGTGTGTCACTCAAAAAAGGTCATTCGGGGTATGTAGCTCAAAAAATTTCATACCTGGGTATGATGCTCAAAACACGTCATACCCAGATATGTCGCTTAAAAAAGGTCATACCAGGTATGTCGCTCAAAAGTGGTCATATGCACGTATGTCGCTCAAAATAGGCCATACGGTGGTGTGTCACTCAAAAAAGGTCATTCGGCGTATGTAGCTCAAAAAATTTCATACCCGGGTATGATGCTCAAAACACGTCATACCCGGGTATGTCGCTCAAAAAAGGTCATACCGGGTATGTCGCTCAAAAGTGGTCATATGCCCGTATGTCACTCAAAATAGGCCATACGGTGGTGTGTCACTCAAAAAAGGTCATTCGGGGTATGTAGCTCAAAAAATTTCATACCTGGGTATGATGCTCAAAACACGTCATACCCGGATATGACGTTCAAAAAAGGTCATACCGGGTATGTCGCTCAAAAGTGGTCAAACTTGTGTATGTCGCTCAAAATGGGCCATACGGTGTTGTGTCACTCAAAAAAGGTCATTCGGGATATGTAGCTCAAAAAATTTCATACCTGGGTATGATGCTCAAAACACGTCATACCCGGGTATGTCGCTCAAAAAAGGTCATACCGGGTATGTCGCTCAAAAGTGGTCATATGCGCGTATGTCGCTCAAAATAGGCCATACGATGGTGTGTCACTCAAAAAAGGTCATTCGGGGTATATAGCTCAAAAAATTTCATACCTGGGTATGATGCTCAAAACACGTCATACCCGGATATGTCGCTCAAAAAGGTCATACCGAGTATGTCGCTCAAAAGTGGTCATATGCGCGTATGTCGCTCAAAATAGTCCATACGGTGGTGTGTCACTCAAAAAAGATCATTCGGCGTATGTAGCTCAAAAAATGTCATACCTGGGTATGATGCTCAAAACACGTCATACCCGGATATGTCGCTCAAAAAAGGTCATACCGGGTATGTCGCTCAAAAGTGTTCAAACTTGTGTATGTTGCTCAAAATGGGCCATACGGTGGTGTGTCACTCCATAAAGGTCATTCGGCGTATGTAGCTCAAAAAATTTCATATCCGGGTATGATGCTCAAAACACGTCATACCCGGGTATGTCGCTCAAAAAAGGTCATACCGGGTATGTCGCTCAAAAGTGGTCATATGCGCGTATGTCGCTCAAAATAGTCCATACGGTGGTGTGTCACTCAAAAAAGATCATTCGGCGTATGTAGCTCAAAAAATGTCATACCTGGGTATGATGCTCAAAACACGTCATACCCGGATATGTCGCTCAAAAAAGGTCATACCGGGTATGTCGCTCAAAAGTGGTCATATGCGCGTATGTCGCTCAAAATAGGCCATATGGTGGTGTGTCACTCAAAAAAGGTCATTCGGGGTATGTAACTCAAAAAATTTCATACCTGGGTATGATGCTCAAAACACGTCATACCCGGGTATGTCGCTCAAAAAAGGTCATACCGGGTATGTCGCTCAAAAGTGGTCAAACTTGTGTATGTCGCTCAAAATGGGCCATACGGTGGTGTGTCACTCAAAAAAGATCATTCGGCGTATGTAGCTCAAAAAATTTCATACCCGGGTATGATGCTCAAAACACGTCATACCCGGGTATGTCGCTCAAAAAAGGTCATACCGGGTATGTCGCTCAAAAGTGGTCAAACTTGTGTATGTCGCTCAAAATGGGCCATACGGTGGTGTGTCACTCAAAAAAGGTCATTCGGCGTATGTAGCTCAAAAAATTTCATACCCGGGTATGATGCTCAAAACACGTCATACCCGGGTATGTCGCTCAAAAAAGGTCATACCGGGTATGTCGCTCAAAAGTGGTCATATGCCCGTATGTCACTCAAAATAGGCCATACGGTGGTGTGTCACTCAAAAAAGGTCATTCGGGGTATGTAGCTCAAAAAATTTCATACCTGGGTATGATGCTCAAAACACGTCATACCCGGATATGACGTTCAAAAAAGGTCATACCGGGTATGTCGCTCAAAAGTGGTCAAACTTGTGTATGTCGCTCAAAATGGGCCATACGGTGTTGTGTCACTCAAAAAAGGTCATTCGGGATATGTAGCTCAAAAAATTTCATACCTGGGTATGATGCTCAAAACACGTCATACCCGGGTATGTCGCTCAAAAAAGGTCATACCGGGTATGTCGCTCAAAAGTGGTCAAACTTGTGTATGTCGCTCAAAATGGGCCATACGGTGGTGTGTCACTCAAAAAAGGTCATTCGGCGTATGTAGCTCAAAAAATTTCATACCCGTGTATGATGCTCAAAACACTTCATACCCGGGTATGTCGCTCAAAAACGTCATACCGAGTATGTCGCTCAAAAGTGGTCATATGCGCGTATGTCGCTCAAAATAGGCCATACGGTGGTGTGTCACTCAAAAAAGATCATTCGGCGTATGTAGCTCAAAAAATGTCATACCTGGGTATGATGCTCAAAACACGTCATACCCGGATATGTCGCTCAAAAAAGGTCATACCGGGTATGTCGCTCAAAAGTGGTCATATGCGCGTATGTCGCTCAAAATAGGCCATACAGTGGTGTGTCACTCAAAAAAGGTCATTCGGGGTATGTAAAAAAATTTCATACCTGGGTATGATGCTCAAAACACGTCATACCCGGGTATGTCGCTCAAAAAAGGTCATACCGGGTACGTCGCTCAAAAGTGTTCAAACTTGTGTATGTCACTCAAAATAGGCCATACGGTGGTGTGTCACTCAAAAAAGGTCATTCGGGGTATATAGCTCAAAAAATTTCATACCTGGGTATGATGCTCAAAACACGTCATACCCGGATATGTCGCTCAAAAAAGGTCATACCTGGTATGTCGCTCAAAAGTGGTCAAACTTGTGTATGTCGCTCAAAATGGGCCATACAGTGGTGTGTCACTCAAAAAAGATCATTCGGCGTATGTAGCTCAAAAAATTTCATACCCGGGTATGATGCTCAAAACACGTCATACCCGGGTATGTCGCTCAAAAAAGGTCATACCGGGTATGTCGCTCAAAAGTGGTCATATGCGCGTATGTCGCTCAAAATAGGCCATACGGTGGTGTGTCACTCAAAAAAGGTCATTCGGGGTATGTAGCTCAAAAAATTTCATACCTGGGTATCATGCTCAAAACACGTCATACCCGGATATGTCGCTCAAAAAGGTCATACCGAGTATGTCGCTCAAAAGTGGTCATATGCGCGTATGTCGCTCAAAATAGGCCATACGGTGGTGTGTCACTCAAAAAAGATCATTCAGCGTATGTAGCTCAAAAAATTTCATACCTGGGTATGATGCTCAAAACACGTCATACCCGGATATGTCGCTCAAAAAAGGTCATACCGGGTATGTCGCTCAAAAGTGTTCAAACTTGTGTATGTTGCTCAAAATGGGCCATACGGTGGTGTGTCACTCAAAAAAGGTCATTCGGCGTATGTAGCTCAAAAAATTTCATACCCGGGTATGATGCTCAAAACACGTCATACCCGGGTATGTCACTCAAAAAAGTTCATACCGGGTATGTCGCTCAAAAGTCTTCAAACTTGTGTATGTCGCTAAAAATAGGCCATACGGTGGTGTGTCACTCAAAAAAGGTCATTCGGCGTATGTAGCTCAAAAAATTTCATACCCGGGTATGATGCTCAAAACACGTCATACCCGGGTATGTCGCTCAAAAAAGGTCATACCGGGTACGTCGCTCAAAAGTGGTCAAACTTGTGTATGTCGCTCAAAATGGGCCATACGGTGGTGTGTCACTCAAAAAAGATCATTCGGCGTATGTAGCTCAAAAAATTTCATACCCGGGTATGATGCTCAAAACACGTCATACCCGGGTATGTCGCTCAAAAAAGGTCATACCGGGTATGTCGCTCAAAAGTGGTCATATGCGCGTATGTCGCTCAAAATAGGCCATACGGTGGTGTGTCACTCAAAAAAGGTCATTCGGGGTATGTAGCTCAAAAAATTTCATACCTGGGTATGATGCTCAAAACACGTCATACCCGGATATGTCGCTCAAAAAGGTCATACCGGGTATGTCGCTCAAAAGTGGTCAAACTTGTGTATGTCGCTCAAAATGGGCCATACGGTGGTGTGTCACTCAAAAAAGGTCATTCGGCGTATGTAGCTCAAAAAATTTCATACCCGGGTATGATGCTCAAAACACGTCATACCCGGGTATGTCGCTCAAAAAGGTCACACCGAGTATGTCGCTCAAAAGTGGTCATATGCGCGTATGTCGCTCAAAATAGGCCATACGGTGGTGTGTCACTCAAAAAAGGTCATTCGGGGTATGTAGCTCAAAAAAATTTCATACCTGGGTATGATGCTCAAAACACGTCATACCCGGATATGTCGCACAAAAAAGGTCATACCGGGTATGTCGCTCAAAAGTGTTCAAACTTGTATATGTCGCTCAAAATAGGCCATACGGTGGTGTGTCACTCAAAAAAGATCATTCGGCGTATGTAACTCAAAAAATTTCATACCCGGGTATGATGCTCAAAACACGTCATACCCGGGTATGTCGCTCAAAATAGGCCATACGGTGGTGTGTCACTCAAAAAAGGTCATTCGGGGTATGTAGCTCAAAAAATTTCATACCTGGGTATGATGCTCAAAACACGTCATACCCGGATATGTCGCTCAAAAAGGTCATACCGGGTATGTCGCTCAAAAGCGGTCAAACTTGTGTATGTCGCTCAAAATTGGCCATACGGTGGTGTGTCACTCAAAAAAGGTCATTCGGCGTATGTAGCTCAAAAAATTTCATACCCGGGTATGATGCTCAAAACACGTCATACCCGGGTATGTCGCTCAAAAAAGGTCATACCGGGTACGTCGCTCAAAAGTGGTCAAACTTGTGTATGTCGCTCAAAATGGGCCATACGGTGGTGTGTCACTCAAAAAAGATCATTCGGCGTATGTAGCTCAAAAAATTTCATACCCGGGTATGATGCTCAAAACACGTCATACCCGGGTATGTCGCTCAAAAAAGGTCATACCGGGTATGTCGCTCAAAAGTGGTCATATGCGCGTATGTCGCTCAAAATAGGCCATACGGTGGTGTGTCACTCAAAAAAGGTCATTCGGGGTATGTAGCTCAAAAAATTTCATACCTGGGTATGATGCTCAAAACACGTCATACCCGGATATGTCGCTCAAAAAGGTCATACCGGGTATGTCGCTCAAAAGTGGTCAAACTTGTGTATGTCGCTCAAAATGGGCCATACGGTGGTGTGTCACTCAAAAAAGGTCATTCGGCGTATGTAGCTCAAAAAATTTCATACCCGGGTATGATGCTCAAAACACGTCATACCCGGGTATGTCGCTCAAAAAGGTCACACCGAGTATGTCGCTCAAAAGTGGTCATATGCGCGTATGTCGCTCAAAATAGGCCATACGGTGGTGTGTCACTCAAAAAAGGTCATTCGGGGTATGTAGCTCAAAAAAATTTCATACCTGGGTATGATGCTCAAAACACGTCATACCCGGATATGTCGCACAAAAAAGGTCATACCGGGTATGTCGCTCAAAAGTGTTCAAACTTGTATATGTCGCTCAAAATAGGCCATACGGTGGTGTGTCACTCAAAAAAGATCATTCGGCGTATGTAACTCAAAAAATTTCATACCCGGGTATGATGCTCAAAACACGTCATACCCGGGTATGTCGCTCAAAATAGGCCATACGGTGGTGTGTCACTCAAAAAAGGTCATTCGGGGTATGTAGCTCAAAAAATTTCATACCTGGGTATGATGCTCAAAACACGTCATACCCGGATATGTCGCTCAAAAAGGTCATACCGGGTATGTCGCTCAAAAGCGGTCAAACTTGTGTATGTCGCTCAAAATTGGCCATACGGTGGTGTGTCACTCAAAAAAGGTCATTCGGCGTATGTAGCTCAAAAAATTTCATACCCGGGTATGATGCTCAAAACACGTCATACCCGGGTATGTCGCTCAAAAAAGGTCATACCGGGTACGTCGCTCAAAAGTGGTCAAACTTGTGTATGTCGCTCAAAATAGGCCATACGGTGGTGTGTCACTCAAAAAAGGTCATTCGGGGTATGTAGCTCAAAAAATTTCATACCCGGGTATGATACTCAAAACACGTCATACCCGGGTATGACGCTCAAAAAAGGTCATACCGGGTATGTCGCTCAAAAGTGGTCATATGCGCGTATGTCGCTCAAAATAGGCCATACGGTGGTGTGTCACTCAAAAAAGGTCATTCGGGGTATGTAGCTCAAAAAATTTCATACCTGGGTATGATGCTCAAAACACGTCATACCCGGATATGTCGCTCAAAAAATGTCATACCGGGTATGTCGCTCAAAAGTGGTCAAACTTGTGTATGTCGCTCAAAATGGGCCATACGGTGGTGTGTCACTCAAAAAAGGTCATTCGGCGTATGTAGCTCAAAAAATTTCATACCTGGGTATGATGCTCAAAACACGTCATACCCGGATATGTCGCTCAAAAAAGGTCATACCGGGTATGTCGCTCAAAAGTGGTCAAACTTGTGTATGTCGCTCAAAAGTGGTCATATGCACGTATGTCGCTCAAAATAGGCCATACGGTGGTGTGTCACTCAAAAAAGGTCATTCGGCGTATGTAGCTCAAAAAATTTCATACCCGGGTATGATGCTCAAAACACGTCATACCCGGGTATGTCGCTCAAAAAAGGTCATACCGGGTATGTCGCTCAAAAGTGGTCATATGCCCGTATGTCACTCAAAATAGGCCATACGGTGGTGTGTCACTCAAAAAAGGTCATTCGGGGTATGTAGCTCAAAAAATTTCATACCTGGGTATGATGCTCAAAACACGTCATACCCGGATATGACGTTCAAAAAAGGTCATACCGGGTATGTCGCTCAAAAGTGGTCAAACTTGTGTATGTCGCTCAAAATGGGCCATACGGTGTTGTGTCACTCAAAAAAGGTCATTCGGGATATGTAGCTCAAAAAATTTCATACCTGGGTATGATGCTCAAAACACGTCATACCCGGGTATGTCGCTCAAAAAAGGTCATACCGGGTATGTCGCTCAAAAGTGGTCATATGCGCGTATGTCGCTCAAAATAGGCCATACGATGGTGTGTCACTCAAAAAAGGTCATTCGGGGTATATAGCTCAAAAAAATTCATACCTGGGTATGATGCTCAAAACACGTCATACCCGGATATGTCGCTCAAAAAGGTCATACCGAGTATGTCGCTCAAAAGTGGTCATATGCGCGTATGTCGCTCAAAATAGTCCATACGGTGGTGTGTCACTCAAAAAAGATCATTCGGCGTATGTAGCTCAAAAAATGTCATACCTGGGTATGATGCTCAAAACACGTCATACCCGGGTATGTCGCTCAAAAAAGGTCATACCGGGTATGTCGCTCAAAAGTGGTCATATGCCCGTATGTCACTCAAAATAGGCCATACGGTGGTGTGTCACTCAAAAAAGGTCATTCGGGGTATGTAGCTCAAAAAATTTCATACCTGGGTATGATGCTCAAAACACGTCATACCCGGATATGACGTTCAAAAAAGGTCATACCGGGTATGTCGCTCAAAAGTGGTCAAACTTGTGTATGTCGCTCAAAATGGGCCATACGGTGTTGTGTCACTCAAAAAAGGTCATTCGGGATATGTAGCTCAAAAAATTTCATACCTGGGTATGATGCTCAAAACACGTCATACCCGGGTATGTCGCTCAAAAAAGGTCATACCGGGTATGTCGCTCAAAAGTGGTCAAACTTGTGTATGTCGCTCAAAATGGGCCATACGGTGGTGTGTCACTCAAAAAAGGTCATTCGGCGTATGTAGCTCAAAAAATTTCATACCCGTGTATGATGCTCAAAACACTTCATACCCGGGTATGTCGCTCAAAAACGTCATACCGAGTATGTCGCTCAAAAGTGGTCATATGCGCGTATGTCGCTCAAAATAGGCCATACGGTGGTGTGTCACTCAAAAAAGATCATTCGGCGTATGTAGCTCAAAAAATGTCATACCTGGGTATGATGCTCAAAACACGTCATACCCGGATATGTCGCTCAAAAAAGGTCATACCTGGTATGTCGCTCAAAAGTGGTCAAACTTGTGTATGTCGCTCAAAATGGGCCATACAGTGGTGTGTCACTCAAAAAAGATCATTCGGCGTATGTAGCTCAAAAAATTTCATACCCGGGTATGATGCTCAAAACACGTCATACCCGGATATGTCGCTCAAAAAGGTCATACCGAGTATGTCGCTCAAAAGTGGTCATATGCGCGTATGTCGCTCAAAATAGGCCATACGGTGGTGTGTCACTCAAAAAAGATCATTCAGCGTATGTAGCTCAAAAAATTTCATACCTGGGTATGATGCTCAAAACACGTCATACCCGGATATGTCGCTCAAAAAAGGTCATACCGGGTATGTCGCTCAAAAGTGTTCAAACTTGTGTATGTTGCTCAAAATGGGCCATACGGTGGTGTGTCACTCAAAAAAGGTCATTCGGCGTATGTAGCTCAAAAAATTTCATACCCGGGTATGATGCTCAAAACACGTCATACCCGGGTATGTCACTCAAAAAAGTTCATACCGGGTATGTCGCTCAAAAGTCTTCAAACTTGTGTATGTCGCTAAAAATAGGCCATACGGTGGTGTGTCACTCAAAAAAGGTCATTCGGCGTATGTAGCTCAAAAAATTTCATACCCGGGTATGATGCTCAAAACACGTCATACCCGGGTATGTCGCTCAAAAAAGGTCATACCGGGTACGTCGCTCAAAAGTGGTCAAACTTGTGTATGTCGCTCAAAATGGGCCATACGGTGGTGTGTCACTCAAAAAAGATCATTCGGCGTATGTAGCTCAAAAAATTTCATACCCGGGTATGATGCTCAAAACACGTCATACCCGGGTATGTCGCTCAAAAAAGGTCATACCGGGTATGTCGCTCAAAAGTGGTCATATGCGCGTATGTCGCTCAAAATAGGCCATACGGTGGTGTGTCACTCAAAAAAGGTCATTCGGGGTATGTAGCTCAAAAAATTTCATACCTGGGTATGATGCTCAAAACACGTCATACCCGGATATGTCGCTCAAAAAGGTCATACCGGGTATGTCGCTCAAAAGTGGTCAAACTTGTGTATGTCGCTCAAAATGGGCCATACGGTGGTGTGTCACTCAAAAAAGGTCATTCGGCGTATGTAGCTCAAAAAATTTCATACCCGGGTATGATGCTCAAAACACGTCATACCCGGGTATGTCGCTCAAAAAGGTCACACCGAGTATGTCGCTCAAAAGTGGTCATATGCGCGTATGTCGCTCAAAATAGGCCATACGGTGGTGTGTCACTCAAAAAAGGTCATTCGGGGTATGTAGCTCAAAAAAATTTCATACCTGGGTATGATGCTCAAAACACGTCATACCCGGATATGTCGCACAAAAAAGGTCATACCGGGTATGTCGCTCAAAAGTGTTCAAACTTGTATATGTCGCTCAAAATAGGCCATACGGTGGTGTGTCACTCAAAAAAGATCATTCGGCGTATGTAACTCAAAAAATTTCATACCCGGGTATGATGCTCAAAACACGTCATACCCGGGTATGTCGCTCAAAATAGGCCATACGGTGGTGTGTCACTCAAAAAAGGTCATTCGGGGTATGTAGCTCAAAAAATTTCATACCTGGGTATGATGCTCAAAACACGTCATACCCGGATATGTCGCTCAAAAAGGTCATACCGGGTATGTCGCTCAAAAGCGGTCAAACTTGTGTATGTCGCTCAAAATTGGCCATACGGTGGTGTGTCACTCAAAAAAGGTCATTCGGCGTATGTAGCTCAAAAAATTTCATACCCGGGTATGATGCTCAAAACACGTCATACCCGGGTATGTCGCTCAAAAAAGGTCATACCGGGTACGTCGCTCAAAAGTGGTCAAACTTGTGTATGTCGCTCAAAATGGGCCATACGGTGGTGTGTCACTCAAAAAAGATCATTCGGCGTATGTAGCTCAAAAAATTTCATACCCGGGTATGATGCTCAAAACACGTCATACCCGGGTATGTCGCTCAAAAAAGGTCATACCGGGTATGTCGCTCAAAAGTGGTCATATGCGCGTATGTCGCTCAAAATAGGCCATACGGTGGTGTGTCACTCAAAAAAGGTCATTCGGGGTATGTAGCTCAAAAAATTTCATACCTGGGTATGATGCTCAAAACACGTCATACCCGGATATGTCGCTCAAAAAGGTCATACCGGGTATGTCGCTCAAAAGTGGTCAAACTTGTGTATGTCGCTCAAAATGGGCCATACGGTGGTGTGTCACTCAAAAAAGGTCATTCGGCGTATGTAGCTCAAAAAATTTCATACCCGGGTATGATGCTCAAAACACGTCATACCCGGGTATGTCGCTCAAAAAGGTCACACCGAGTATGTCGCTCAAAAGTGGTCATATGCGCGTATGTCGCTCAAAATAGGCCATACGGTGGTGTGTCACTCAAAAAAGGTCATTCGGGGTATGTAGCTCAAAAAAATTTCATACCTGGGTATGATGCTCAAAACACGTCATACCCGGATATGTCGCACAAAAAAGGTCATACCGGGTATGTCGCTCAAAAGTGTTCAAACTTGTATATGTCGCTCAAAATAGGCCATACGGTGGTGTGTCACTCAAAAAAGATCATTCGGCGTATGTAACTCAAAAAATTTCATACCCGGGTATGATGCTCAAAACACGTCATACCCGGGTATGTCGCTCAAAATAGGCCATACGGTGGTGTGTCACTCAAAAAAGGTCATTCGGGGTATGTAGCTCAAAAAATTTCATACCTGGGTATGATGCTCAAAACACGTCATACCCGGATATGTCGCTCAAAAAGGTCATACCGGGTATGTCGCTCAAAAGCGGTCAAACTTGTGTATGTCGCTCAAAATTGGCCATACGGTGGTGTGTCACTCAAAAAAGGTCATTCGGCGTATGTAGCTCAAAAAATTTCATACCCGGGTATGATGCTCAAAACACGTCATACCCGGGTATGTCGCTCAAAAAAGGTCATACCGGGTACGTCGCTCAAAAGTGGTCAAACTTGTGTATGTCGCTCAAAATAGGCCATACGGTGGTGTGTCACTCAAAAAAGGTCATTCGGGGTATGTAGCTCAAAAAATTTCATACCCGGGTATGATACTCAAAACACGTCATACCCGGGTATGACGCTCAAAAAAGGTCATACCGGGTATGTCGCTCAAAAGTGGTCATATGCGCGTATGTCGCTCAAAATAGGCCATACGGTGGTGTGTCACTCAAAAAAGGTCATTCGGGGTATGTAGCTCAAAAAATTTCATACCTGGGTATGATGCTCAAAACACGTCATACCCGGATATGTCGCTCAAAAAATGTCATACCGGGTATGTCGCTCAAAAGTGGTCAAACTTGTGTATGTCGCTCAAAATGGGCCATACGGTGGTGTGTCACTCAAAAAAGGTCATTCGGCGTATGTAGCTCAAAAAATTTCATACCTGGGTATGATGCTCAAAACACGTCATACCCGGATATGTCGCTCAAAAAAGGTCATACCGGGTATGTCGCTCAAAAGTGGTCAAACTTGTGTATGTCGCTCAAAAGTGGTCATATGCACGTATGTCGCTCAAAATAGGCCATACGGTGGTGTGTCACTCAAAAAAGGTCATTCGGCGTATGTAGCTCAAAAAATTTCATACCCGGGTATGATGCTCAAAACACGTCATACCCGGGTATGTCGCTCAAAAAAGGTCATACCGGGTATGTCGCTCAAAAGTGGTCATATGCCCGTATGTCACTCAAAATAGGCCATACGGTGGTGTGTCACTCAAAAAAGGTCATTCGGGGTATGTAGCTCAAAAAATTTCATACCTGGGTATGATGCTCAAAACACGTCATACCCGGATATGACGTTCAAAAAAGGTCATACCGGGTATGTCGCTCAAAAGTGGTCAAACTTGTGTATGTCGCTCAAAATGGGCCATACGGTGTTGTGTCACTCAAAAAAGGTCATTCGGGATATGTAGCTCAAAAAATTTCATACCTGGGTATGATGCTCAAAACACGTCATACCCGGGTATGTCGCTCAAAAAAGGTCATACCGGGTATGTCGCTCAAAAGTGGTCATATGCGCGTATGTCGCTCAAAATAGGCCATACGATGGTGTGTCACTCAAAAAAGGTCATTCGGGGTATATAGCTCAAAAAAATTCATACCTGGGTATGATGCTCAAAACACGTCATACCCGGATATGTCGCTCAAAAAGGTCATACCGAGTATGTCGCTCAAAAGTGGTCATATGCGCGTATGTCGCTCAAAATAGTCCATACGGTGGTGTGTCACTCAAAAAAGATCATTCGGCGTATGTAGCTCAAAAAATGTCATACCTGGGTATGATGCTCAAAACACGTCATACCCGGGTATGTCGCTCAAAAAAGGTCATACCGGGTATGTCGCTCAAAAGTGGTCATATGCCCGTATGTCACTCAAAATAGGCCATACGGTGGTGTGTCACTCAAAAAAGGTCATTCGGGGTATGTAGCTCAAAAAATTTCATACCTGGGTATGATGCTCAAAACACGTCATACCCGGATATGACGTTCAAAAAAGGTCATACCGGGTATGTCGCTCAAAAGTGGTCAAACTTGTGTATGTCGCTCAAAATAGGCCATACGGTGTTGTGTCACTCAAAAAAGGTCATTCGGGATATGTAGCTCAAAAAATTTCATACCTGGGTATGATGCTCAAAACACGTCATACCCGGGTATGTCGCTCAAAAAAGGTCATACCGGGTATGTCGCTCAAAAGTGGTCAAACTTGTGTATGTCGCTCAAAATGGGCCATACGGTGGTGTGTCACTCAAAAAAGGTCATTCGGCGTATGTAGCTCAAAAAATTTCATACCCGTGTATGATGCTCAAAACACTTCATACCCGGGTATGTCGCTCAAAAACGTCATACCGAGTATGTCGCTCAAAAGTGGTCATATGCGCGTATGTCGCTCAAAATAGGCCATACGGTGGTGTGTCACTCAAAAAAGATCATTCGGCGTATGTAGCTCAAAAAATGTCATACCTGGGTATGATGCTCAAAACACGTCATACCCGGATATGTCGCTCAAAAAAGGTCATACCTGGTATGTCGCTCAAAAGTGGTCAAACTTGTGTATGTCGCTCAAAATGGGCCATACAGTGGTGTGTCACTCAAAAAAGATCATTCGGCGTATGTAGCTCAAAAAATTTCATACCCGGGTATGATGCTCAAAACACGTCATACCCGGATATGTCGCTCAAAAAGGTCATACCGAGTATGTCGCTCAAAAGTGGTCATATGCGCGTATGTCGCTCAAAATAGTCCATACGGTGGTGTGTCACTCAAAAAAGATCATTCGGCGTATGTAGCTCAAAAAATGTCATACCTGGGTATGTTGCTCAAAACACGTCATACCCGGATATGTCGCTCAAAAAAGGTCATACCGGGTATGTCGCTCAAAAGTGTTCAAACTTGTGTATGTCGCTCAAAATGGGCCATACGGTGGTGTGTCACTCAAAAAAGGTCATTCGGTGTATGTAGCTCAAAAAATTTCATACCCGGGTATGATGCTCAAAACACGTCATACCCGGGTATGTCGCTCAAAAAAGGTCATACCGGGTACGTCGCTCAAAAGTGTTCAAACTTGTGTATGTCACTCAAAATAGGCCATACGGTGGTGTGTCACTCAAAAAAGGTCATTCGGGGTATGTAGCTCAAAAAATTTCATACCCGGGTATGATGCTCAAAACACGTCATACCCGGGTATGTCTCTCAAAAAAGGTCATACCGGGTATGTCGCTCAAAAGTGGTCATATGCGCGTATGTCGCTCAAAATAGGCCATACGGTGGTGTGTCACTCAAAAAAGGTCATTCGGGGTATGTAGCTCAAAAAATTTCATACCTGGGTATGATGCTCAAAACACGTCATACCCGGATATGTCGCTCAAAATAGGCCATACGGTGGTGTGTCACTCAAAAAAGATCATTCGGCGTATGTAGCTCAAAAAATTTCATACCTGGGTATGATGCTCAAAACACGTCATACCCGGATATGTCGCTCAAAAAAGGTCATACCGGGTATGTCGCTCAAAAGTGGTCAAACTTGTGTATGTCGCTCAAAATGGGCCATACGGTGGTGTGTCACTCAAAAAGGTCATTCGGCGTATGTAGCTCAAAAAATTTCATACCCGGGTATGATGCTCAAAACACGTCATACCCGGGTATGTCGCTCAAAAAAGGTCATACCGGGTACGTCGCTCAAAAGTGTTCAAACTTGTGTATGTCACTCAAAATAGGCCATACGGTGGTGTGTCACTCAAAAAAGGTCATTCGGGGTATATAGCTCAAAAAATTTCATACCCGGGTATGATGCTCAAAAAAGGTCATACCGGGTATGTCGCTCAAAAGTGGTCATATGCGCGTATGTCGCTCAAAATAGGCCATACGGTGGTGTGTCACTCAAAAAAGATCATTCGGCGTATGTAGCTCAAAAAATTTCATACCTGGGTATGATGCTCAAAACACGTCATACCCGGATATGTCGCTCAAAAAAGGTCATACCGGGTATGTCGCTCAAAAGTGGTCAAACTTGTGTATGTCGCTCAAAAGTGGTCATATGCACGTATGTCGCTCAAAATAGGCCATACGGTGGTGTGTCACTCAAAAAAGGTCATTCGGCGTATGTAGCTCAAAAAATTTCATACCTGGGTATGATGCTCAAAACACGTCATACCCGGATATGACGTTCAAAAAAGGTCATACCGGGTATGTCGCTCAAAAGTGGTCAAACTTGTGTATGTCGCTCAAAATGGGCCATACGGTGTTGTGTCACTCAAAAAAGGTCATTCGGGATATGTAGCTCAAAAAATTTCATACCTGGGTATGATGCTCAAAACACGTCATACCCGGGTATGTCGCTCAAAAAAGGTCATACCGGGTATGTCGCTCAAAAGTGGTCATATGCGCGTATGTCGCTCAAAATAGGCCATACGATGGTGTGTCACTCAAAAAAGGTCATTCGGGGTATATAGCTCAAAAAATTTCATACCTGGGTATGATGCTCAAAACACGTCATACCCGGATATGTCGCTCAAAAAGGTCATACCGAGTATGTCGCTCAAAAGTGGTCATATGCGCGTATGTCGCTCAAAATAGTCCATACGGTGGTGTGTCACTCAAAAAAGATCATTCGGCGTATGTAGCTCAAAAAATGTCATACCTGGGTATGATGCTCAAAACACGTCATACCCGGGTATGTCGCTCAAAAAAGGTCATACCGGGTATGTCGCTCAAAAGTGGTCATATGCCCGTATGTCACTCAAAATAGGCCATACGGTGGTGTGTCACTCAAAAAAGGTCATTCGGGGTATGTAGCTCAAAAAATTTCATACCTGGGTATGATGCTCAAAACACGTCATACCCGGATATGACGTTCAAAAAAGGTCATACCGGGTATGTCGCTCAAAAGTGGTCAAACTTGTGTATGTCGCTCAAAATGGGCCATACGGTGTTGTGTCACTCAAAAAAGGTCATTCGGGATATGTAGCTCAAAAAATTTCATACCTGGGTATGATGCTCAAAACACGTCATACCCGGGTATGTCGCTCAAAAAAGGTCATACCGGGTATGTCGCTCAAAAGTGGTCAAACTTGTGTATGTCGCTCAAAATGGGCCATACGGTGGTGTGTCACTCAAAAAAGGTCATTCGGCGTATGTAGCTCAAAAAATTTCATACCCGTGTATGATGCTCAAAACACTTCATACCCGGGTATGTCGCTCAAAAACGTCATACCGAGTATGTCGCTCAAAAGTGGTCATATGCGCGTATGTCGCTCAAAATAGGCCATACGGTGGTGTGTCACTCAAAAAAGATCATTCGGCGTATGTAGCTCAAAAAATGTCATACCTGGGTATGATGCTCAAAACACGTCATACCCGGATATGTCGCTCAAAAAAGGTCATACCTGGTATGTCGCTCAAAAGTGGTCAAACTTGTGTATGTCGCTCAAAATGGGCCATACAGTGGTGTGTCACTCAAAAAAGATCATTCGGCGTATGTAGCTCAAAAAATTTCATACCCGGGTATGATGCTCAAAACACGTCATACCCGGATATGTCGCTCAAAAAGGTCATACCGAGTATGTCGCTCAAAAGTGGTCATATGCGCGTATGTCGCTCAAAATAGTCCATACGGTGGTGTGTCACTCAAAAAAGATCATTCGGCGTATGTAGCTCAAAAAATGTCATACCTGGGTATGTTGCTCAAAACACGTCATACCCGGATATGTCGCTCAAAAAAGGTCATACCGGGTATGTCGCTCAAAAGTGTTCAAACTTGTGTATGTCGCTCAAAATGGGCCATACGGTGGTGTGTCACTCAAAAAAGGTCATTCGGTGTATGTAGCTCAAAAAATTTCATACCCGGGTATGATGCTCAAAACACGTCATACCCGGGTATGTCGCTCAAAAAAGGTCATACCGGGTACGTCGCTCAAAAGTGTTCAAACTTGTGTATGTCACTCAAAATAGGCCATACGGTGGTGTGTCACTCAAAAAAGGTCATTCGGGGTATGTAGCTCAAAAAATTTCATACCCGGGTATGATGCTCAAAACACGTCATACCTGGGTATGTCTCTCAAAAAAGGTCATACCGGGTATGTCGCTCAAAAGTGGTCATATGCGCGTATGTCGCTCAAAATAGGCCATACGGTGGTGTGTCACTCAAAAAAGGTCATTCGGGGTATGTAGCTCAAAAAATTTCATACCTGGGTATGATGCTCAAAACACGTCATACCCGGATATGTCGCTCAAAATAGGCCATACGGTGGTGTGTCACTCAAAAAAGATCATTCGGCGTATGTAGCTCAAAAAATTTCATACCTGGGTATGATGCTCAAAACACGTCATACCCGGATATGTCGCTCAAAAAAGGTCATACCGGGTATGTCGCTCAAAAGTGGTCAAACTTGTGTATGTCGCTCAAAATGGGCCATACGGTGGTGTGTCACTCAAAAAGGTCATTCGGCGTATGTAGCTCAAAAAATTTCATACCCGGGTATGATGCTCAAAACACGTCATACCCGGGTATGTCGCTCAAAAAAGGTCATACCGGGTACGTCGCTCAAAAGTGTTCAAACTTGTGTATGTCACTCAAAATAGGCCATACGGTGGTGTGTCACTCAAAAAAGGTCATTCGGGGTATATAGCTCAAAAAATTTCATACCCGGGTATGATGCTCAAAACACGTCATACCCGGGTATGTCTCTCAAAAAAGGTCATACCGGGTATGTCGCTCAAAAGTGGTCATATGCGCGTATGTCGCTCAAAATAGGCCATACGGTGGTGTGTCACTCAAAAAAGATCATTCGGCGTATGTAGCTCAAAAAATTTCATACCTGGGTATGATGCTCAAAACACGTCATACCCGGATATGTCGCTCAAAAAAGGTCATACCGGGTATGTCGCTCAAAAGTGTTCAAACTTGTGTATGTTGCTCAAAATGGGCCATACGGTGGTGTGTCACTCAAAAAAGGTCATTCGGCGTATGTAGCTCAAAAAATTTCATACCCGGGTATGATGCTCAAAACACGTCATACCCGGGTATGTCACTCAAAAAAGTTCATACCGGGTATGTCGCTCAAAAGTGTTCAAACTTGTGTATGTCGCTAAAAATAGGCCATACGGTGGTGTGTCACTCAAAAAAGATCATTCGGCGTATGTAGCTCAAAAAATGTCATACCTGGGTATGATGCTCAAAACACGTCATACCCGGATATGTCGCTCAAAAAAGGTCATACCTGGTATGTCGCTCAAAAGTGGTCAAACTTGTGTATGTCGCTCAAAATGGGCCATACAGTGGTGTGTCACTCAAAAAAGATCATTCGGCGTATGTAGCTCAAAAAATTTCATACCTGGGTATGATGCTCAAAACACGTCATACCCGGATATGTCGCTCAAAAAAGGTCATACCTGGTATGTCGCTCAAAAGTGGTCAAACTTGTGTATGTCGCTCAAAATGGGCCATACAGTGGTGTGTCACTCAAAAAAGATCATTCGGCGTATGTAGCTCAAAAAATTTCATACCCGGGTATGATGCTCAAAACACGTCATACCCGGGTATGTCGCTCAAAAAAGGTCATACCGGGTATGTCGCTCAAAAGTGGTCATATGCGCGTATGTCGCTCAAAATAGGCCATACGGTGGTGTGTCACTCAAAAAAGGTCATTCGGGGTATATAGCTCAAAAAATTTCATACCTGGGTATGATGCTCAAAACACGTCATACCCGGATATGTCGCTCAAAAAGGTCATACCGAGTATGTCGCTCAAAAGTGGTCATATGCGCGTATGTCGCTCAAAATAGGCCATACGGTGGTGTGTCACTCAAAAAAGATCATTCAGCGTATGTAGCTCAAAAAATTTCATACCTGGGTATGATGCTCAAAACACGTCATACCCGGATATGTCGCTCAAAAAAGGTCATACCGTGTATGTCGCTCAAAAGTGTTCAAACTTGTGTATGTTGCTCAAAATGGGCCATACGGTGGTGTGTCACTCAAAAAAGGTCATTCGGGATATGTAGCTCAAAAAATTTCATACCCGGGTATGATGCTCAAAACACGTCATACCCGGGTATGTCGCTCAAAAAAGGTCATACCGGGTATGTCGCTCAAAAGTGGTCATATGACCGTATGTCACTCAAAATAGGCCATACGGTGGTGTGTCACTCAAAAAAGGTCATTCGGGGTATGTAGCTCAAAAAATTTCATACCTGGGTATGATGCTCAAAACACGTCATACCCGGATATGACGTTCAAAAAAGGTCATACCGGGTATGTCGCTCAAAAGTGGTCAAACTTGTGTATGTCGCTCAAAATGGGCCATACGGTGTTGTGTCACTCAAAAAAGGTCATTCGGGATATGTAGCTCAAAAAATTTCATACCTGGGTATGATGCTCAAAACACGTCATACCCGGGTATGTCGCTCAAAAAAGGTCATACCGGGTATGTCGCTCAAAAGTGGTCAAACTTGTGTATGTCGCTCAAAATGGGCCATACGTTGGTGTGTCACTCAAAAAAGGTCATTCGGCGTATGTAGCTCAAAAAATTTCATACCCGTGTATGATGCTCAAAACACTTCATACCCGGGTATGTCGCTCAAAAACGTCATACCGAGTATGTCGCTCAAAAGTGGTCATATGCGCGTATGTCGCTCAAAATAGGCCATACGGTGGTGTGTCACTCAAAAAAGATCATTCGGCGTATGTAGCTCAAAAAATGTCATACCTGGGTATGATGCTCAAAACACGTCATACCCGGATATGTCGCTCAAAAAAGGTCATACCTGGTATGTCGCTCAAAAGTGGTCAATCTTGTGTATGTCGCTCAAAATGGGCCATACAGTGGTGTGTCACTCAAAAAAGGTCATTCGGGGTATATAGCTCAAAAAATTTCATACCTGGGTATGATGCTCAAAACACGTCATACCCGGATATGTCGCTCAAAAAAGGTCATACCTGGTATGTTGCTCAAAAGTGGTCAAACTTGTGTATGTCGCTCAAAATGGGCCATACAGTGGTGTGTCACTCAAAAAAGATCATTCGGCGTATGTAGCTCAAAAAATTTCATACCCGGGTATGATGCTCAAAACACGTCATACCCGGGTATGTCGCTCAAAAAAGGTCATACCTGGTATGTCGCTCAAAAGTGGTCAAACTTGTGTATGTCGCTCAAAATGGGCCATACAGTGGTGTGTCACTCAAAAAAGATCATTCGGCGTATGTAGCTCAAAAAATTTCATACCCGGGTATGATGCTCAAAACACGTCATACCCGGGTATGTCGCTCAAAAAAGGTCATACCGGGTATGTCGCTCAAAAGTGGTCATATGCGCGTATGTCGCTCAAAATAGTCCATACGGTGGTGTGTCACTCAAAAAAGATCATTCGGCGTATGTAGCTCAAAAAATGTCATACCTGGGTATGATGCTCAAAACACGTCATACCCGGATATGTCGCTCAAAAAAGGTCATACCGGGTATGTCGCTCAAAAGTGTTCAAACTTGTGTATGTTGCTCAAAATGGGCCATACGGTGGTGTGTCACTCAAAAAAGGTCATTCGGCGTATGTAGCTCAAAAAATGTCATATCCGGGTATGATGCTCAAAACATGTCATACCCGGGTATGTCGCTCAAAAAAGGTCATACCGGGTATGTCGCTCAAAAGTGGTCATATGCGCGTATGTCGCTCAAAATAGGCCATACGGTGGTGTGTCACTCAAAAAAGGTCATTCGGGGTATGTAACTCAAAAAATGTCATACCTGGGTATGATGCTCAAAACACGTCATACCCGGGTATGTCGCTCAAAAAAGGTCATACCGGGTACGTCGCTCAAAAGTGTTCAAACTTGTGTATGTCGCTCAAAATGGGCCATACAGTGGTGTGT
Organism: Eupleurogrammus muticus; assembly: GCA_036785175.1. NCBI lineage: Eukaryota > Metazoa > Chordata > Actinopteri > Scombriformes > Trichiuridae > Eupleurogrammus > Eupleurogrammus muticus. The sequence goes on from JAYKQN010000007.1 coordinate 9,742,510, forward strand.
CACTCAAAAAAGATCATTCGGCGTATGTAGCTCAAAAAATGTCATACCTGGGTATGATGCTCAAAACACGTCATACCCGGATATGTCGCTCAAAAAAGGTCATACCGGGTATGTCGCTCAAAAGTGTTCAAACTTGTGTATGTTGCTCAAAATGGGCCATACGGTGGTGTGTCACTCAAAAAAGGTCATTCGGCGTATGTAGCTCAAAAAATGTCATATCCGGGTATGATGCTCAAAACACGTCATACCCGGGTATGTCGCTCAAAAAAGGTCATACCGGGTATGTCGCTCAAAAGTGGTCATATGCGCGTATGTCGCTCAAAATAGGCCATACGGTGGTGTGTCACTCAAAAAAGGTCATTCGGGGTATGTAGCTCAAAAAATTTCATACCTGGGTATGATGCTCAAAACACGTCATACCCGGATATGTCGCTCAAAAAGGTCATACCGAGTATGTCGCTCAAAAGTGGTCAAACTTGTGTATGTCGCTCAAAATGGGCCATACGGTGTTGTGTCACTCAAAAAAGGTCATTCGGGATATGTAGCTCAAAAAATTTCATACCTGGGTATGATGCTCAAAACACGTCATACCCGGGTATGTCGCTCAAAAAAGGTCATACCGGGTATGTCGCTCAAAAGTGGTCAAACTTGTGTATGTCGCTCAAAATGGGCCATACGTTGGTGTGTCACTCAAAAAAGGTCATTCGGCGTATGTAGCTCAAAAAATTTCATACCCGTGTATGATGCTCAAAACACGTCATACCCGGATATGTCGTTCAAAAAAGGTCATACCTGGTATGTCGCTCAAAAGTGGTCAAACTTGTGTATGTTGCTCAAAATGGGCCATACAGTGGTGTGTCACTCAAAAAAGATCATTCGGCGTATGTAGCTCAAAAAATTTCATACCTGGGTATGATGCTCAAAACACGTCATACCCGGATATGTTGCTCAAAAAAGGTCATACCTGGTATGTCGCTCAAAAGTGGTCAAACTTGTGTATGTCGCTCAAAATGGGCCATACAGTGGTGTGTCACTCAAAAAAGATCATTCGGCGTATGTAGCTCAAAAAATTTCATACCCGGGTATGATGCTCAAAACACGTCATACCCGGGTATGTCGCTCAAAAAAGGTCATACCGGGTATGTCGCTCAAAAGTGGTCATATGCGCGTATGTCGCTCAAAATAGGCCATACGGTGGTATGTCACTCAAAAAAGGTCATTCGGGGTATATAGCTCAAAAAATTTCATACCTGGGTATGATGCTCAAAACACGTCATACCCGGATATGTCGCTCAAAAAGGTCATACCGAGTATGTCGCTCAAAAGTGGTCAAATGCGCGTATGTCGCTCAAAATAGTCCATACGGTGGTGTGTCACTCAAAAAAGATCATTCGGCGTATGTAGCTCAAAAAATGTCATACCCGGGTATGATGCTCAAAACACGTCATACCCGGGTATGTCGCTCAAAAAAGGTCATACCGGGTACGTCGCTCAAAAGTGGTCAAACTTGTGTATGTCGCTCAAAATAGGCCATACGGTGGTGTGTCACTCAAAAAAGGTCATTCGGCGTATGTAGCTCAAAAAATGTCATATCCTGTTATGATGCTCAAAACACGTCATACCCGGGTATGTCTCTCAAAAAAGGTCATACCGGGTATGTCGCTCAAAAGTGGTCATATGCGCGTATGTCGCTCAAAATAGGCCATACGGTGGTGTGTCACTCAAAAAAGGTCATTCGGCGTATGTAGCTCAAAAAATTTCATACCTGGGTATGATGCTCAAAACACGTCATACCCGGGTATGTCGCTCAAAAAAGGTCATACCGGGTATGTCCCTCGAAAGTGGTCAAACTTGTGTATGTCGCTCAAAATGGGCCATACGGTGGTGTGTCACTCAAAAAAGGTCATTCGGCGTATGTAGCTCAAAAAATTTCATACCTGGGTATGATGCTCAAAACACGTCATACCCGGATATGTCGCTCAAAAAGGTCATACCGGGTATGTCGCTCGAAAGTGGTCAAACTTGTGTATGTCGCTCAAAATGGGCCATACGGTGGTGTGTCACTCAAAAAAGGTCATTCGGCGTATGTAGCTCAAAAAATTTCATACCCGGGTATGATGCTCAAAACACGTCATACCCGGGTATGTCGCTCAAAAAAGGTCATACCGGGTACGTCGCTCAAAAGTGGTCAAACTTGTGTATGTCGCTCAAAATGGGCCATACGGTGGTGTGTCACTCAAAAAAGATCATTCGGCGTATGTAGCTCAAAAAATTTCATACCCGGGTATGATGCTCAAAACACGTCATACCCGGGTATGTCGCTCAAAAAAGGTCATACCGGGTATGTCGCTCAAAAGTGGTCATATGCGCGTATGTCGCTCAAAATAGGCCATACGGTGGTGTGTCACTCAAAAAAGGTCATTCGGGGTATGTAGCTCAAAAAATTTCATACCTGGGTATGATGCTCAAAACACGTCATACCCGGATATGTCGCTCAAAAAGGTCATACCGGGTATGTCGCTCAAAAGTGGTCAAACTTGTGTATGTCGCTCAAAATGGGCCATACGGTGGTGTGTCACTCAAAAAAGGTCATTCGGCGTATGTAGCTCAAAAAATTTCATACCCGGGTATGATGCTCAAAACACGTCATACCCGGGTATGTCGCTCAAAAAGGTCATACCGAGTATGTCGCTCAAAAGTGGTCATATGCGCGTATGTCGCTCAAAATAGGCCATACGGTGGTGTGTCACTCAAAAAAGGTCATTCGGGGTATGTAGCTCAAAAAATGTCATACCCGGGTATGATGCTCAAAACACGTCATACCCGGGTATGTCGCTCAAAAAAGGTCATACCGGGTACGTCGCTCAAAAGTGGTCAAACTTGTGTATGTCGCTCAAAATAGGCCATACGGTGGTGTGTCACTCAAAAAAGGTCATTCGGCGTATGTAGCTCAAAAAATGTCATATCCTGTTATGATGCTCAAAACACGTCATACCCGGGTATGTCTCTCAAAAAAGGTCATACCGGGTATGTCGCTCAAAAGTGGTCATATGCGTGTATGTCGCTCAAAATAGGCCATACGGTGGTGTGTCACTCAAAAAAGGTCATTCGGCGTATGTAGCTCAAAAAATTTCATACCCGGGTATGATGCTCAAAACACGTCATACCCGGGTATGTCGCTCAAAAAAGGTCATACCGGGTATGTCCCTCGAAAGTGGTCAAACTTGTGTATGTCGCTCAAAATGGGCCATACGGTGGTGTGTCACTCAAAAAAGGTCATTCGGCGTATGTAGCTCAAAAAATTTCATACCTGGGTATGATGCTCAAAACACGTCATACCCGGATATGTCGCTCAAAAAGGTCATACCGGGTATGTCGCTCGAAAGTGGTCAAACTTGTGTATGTCGCTCAAAATGGGCCATACGGTGGTGTGTCACTCAAAAAAGGTCATTCGGCGTATGTAGCTCAAAAAATTTCATACCCGGGTATGATGCTCAAAACACGTCATACCCGGGTATGTCGCTCAAAAAAGGTCATACCGGGTACGTCGCTCAAAAGTGGTCAAACTTGTGTATGTCGCTCAAAATGGGCCATACGGTGGTGTGTCACTCAAAAAAGATCATTCGGCGTATGTAGCTCAAAAAATTTCATACCCGGGTATGATGCTCAAAACACGTCATACCCGGGTATGTCGCTCAAAAAAGGTCATACCGGGTATGTCGCTCAAAAGTGGTCATATGCGCGTATGTCGCTCAAAATAGGCCATACGGTGGTGTGTCACTCAAAAAAGGTCATTCGGGGTATGTAGCTCAAAAAATTTCATACCTGGGTATGATGCTCAAAACACGTCATACCCGGATATGTCGCTCAAAAAGGTCATACCGGGTATGTCGCTCAAAAGTGGTCAAACTTGTGTATGTCGCTCAAAATGGGCCATACGGTGGTGTGTCACTCAAAAAAGGTCATTCGGCGTATGTAGCTCAAAAAATTTCATACCCGGGTATGATGCTCAAAACACGTCATACCCGGGTATGTCGCTCAAAAAGGTCATACCGAGTATGTCGCTCAAAAGTGGTCATATGCGCGTATGTCGCTCAAAATAGGCCATACGGTGGTGTGTCACTCAAAAAAGGTCATTCGGGGTATGTAGCTCAAAAAAATTTCATACCTGGGTATGATGCTCAAAACACGTCATACCCGGATATGTCGCACAAAAAAGGTCATACCGGGTATGTCGCTCAAAAGTGTTCAAACTTGTATATGTCGCTCAAAATAGGCCATACGGTGGTGTGTCACTCAAAAAAGATCATTCGGCGTATGTAACTCAAAAAATTTCATACCCGGGTATGATGCTCAAAACACGTCATACCCGGGTATGTCGCTCAAAATAGGCCATACGGTGGTGTGTCACTCAAAAAAGGTCATTCGGGGTATGTAGCTCAAAAAATTTCATACCTGGGTATGATGCTCAAAACACGTCATACCCGGGTATGTCGCTCAAAAAGGTCATACCGGGTATGTCGCTCAAAAGCGGTCAAACTTGTGTATGTCGCTCAAAATTGGCCATACGGTGGTGTGTCACTCAAAAAAGGTCATTCGGGGTATGTAGCTCAAAAAATTTCATACCCGGGTATGATGCTCAAAACACGTCATACCCGGGTATGTCGCTCAAAAAAGGTCATACCGGGTACGTCGCTCAAAAGTGGTCAAACTTGTGTATGTCGCTCAAAATAGGCCATACGGTGGTGTGTCACTCAAAAAAGGTCATTCGGCGTATGTAGCTCAAAAAATGTCATATCCTGTTATGATGCTCAAAACACGTCATACCCGGGTATGTCTCTCAAAAAAGGTCATACCGGGTATGTCGCTCAAAAGTGGTCATATGCGCGTATGTCGCTCAAAATAGGCCATACGGTGGTGTGTCACTCAAAAAAGGTCATTCGGCGTATGTAGCTCAAAAAATTTCATACCCGGGTATGATGCTCAAAACACGTCATACCCGGGTATGTCGCTCAAAAAAGGTCATACCGGGTATGTCCCTCGAAAGTGGTCAAACTTGTGTATGTCGCTCAAAATGGGCCATACGGTGGTGTGTCACTCAAAAAAGGTCATTCGGCGTATGTAGCTCAAAAAATTTCATACCTGGGTATGATGCTCAAAACACGTCATACCCGGATATGTCGCTCAAAAAGGTCATACCGGGTATGTCGCTCGAAAGTGGTCAAACTTGTGTATGTCGCTCAAAATGGGCCATACGGTGGTGTGTCACTCAAAAAAGGTCATTCGGCGTATGTAGCTCAAAAAATTTCATACCCGGGTATGATGCTCAAAACACGTCATACCCGGGTATGTCGCTCAAAAAAGGTCATACCGGGTACGTCGCTCAAAAGTGGTCAAACTTGTGTATGTCGCTCAAAATGGGCCATACGGTGGTGTGTCACTCAAAAAAGATCATTCGGCGTATGTAGCTCAAAAAATTTCATACCCGGGTATGATGCTCAAAACACGTCATACCCGGGTATGTCGCTCAAAAAAGGTCATACCGGGTATGTCGCTCAAAAGTGGTCATATGCGCGTATGTCGCTCAAAATAGGCCATACAGTGGTGTGTCACTCAAAAATGGTCATTCGGGGTATGTAGCTCAAAAAATTTCATACCTGGGTATGATGCTCAAAACACGTCATACCCGGATATGTCGCTCAAAAAGGTCATACCGGGTATGTCGCTCAAAAGTGGTCAAACTTGTGTATGTCGCTCAAAATGGGCCATACGGTGGTGTGTCACTCAAAAAAGGTCATTCGGCGTATGTAGCTCAAAAAATTTCATACCCGGGTATGATGCTCAAAACACGTCATACCCGGGTATGTCGCTCAAAAAGGTCATACCGAGTATGTCGCTCAAAAGTGGTCATATGCGCGTATGTCGCTCAAAATAGGCCATACGGTGGTGTGTCACTCAAAAAAGGTCATTCGGGGTATGTAGCTCAAAAAATGTCATACCCGGGTATGATGCTCAAAACACGTCATACCCGGGTATGTCGCTCAAAAAAGGTCATACCGGGTACGTCGCTCAAAAGTGGTCAAACTTGTGTATGTCGCTCAAAATAGGCCATACGGTGGTGTGTCACTCAAAAAAGGTCATTCGGCGTATGTAGCTCAAAAAATGTCATATCCTGTTATGATGCTCAAAACACGTCATACCCGGGTATGTCTCTCAAAAAAGGTCATACCGGGTATGTCGCTCAAAAGTGGTCATATGCGCGTATGTCGCTCAAAATAGGCCATACGGTGGTGTGTCACTCAAAAAAGGTCATTCGGCGTATGTAGCTCAAAAAATTTCATACCCGGGTATGATGCTCAAAACACGTCATACCCGGGTATGTCGCTCAAAAAAGGTCATACCGGGTATGTCCCTCGAAAGTGGTCAAACTTGTGTATGTCGCTCAAAATGGGCCATACGGTGGTGTGTCACTCAAAAAAGGTCATTCGGCGTATGTAGCTCAAAAAATTTCATACCTGGGTATGATGCTCAAAACACGTCATACCCGGATATGTCGCTCAAAAAGGTCATACCGGGTATGTCGCTCGAAAGTGGTCAAACTTGTGTATGTCGCTCAAAATGGGCCATACGGTGGTGTGTCACTCAAAAAAGGTCATTCGGCGTATGTAGCTCAAAAAATTTCATACCCGGGTATGATGCTCAAAACACGTCATACCCGGGTATGTCGCTCAAAAAAGGTCATACCGGGTACGTCGCTCAAAAGTGGTCAAACTTGTGTATGTCGCTCAAAATGGGCCATACGGTGGTGTGTCACTCAAAAAAGATCATTCGGCGTATGTAGCTCAAAAAATTTCATACCCGGGTATGATGCTCAAAACACGTCATACCCGGGTATGTCGCTCAAAAAAGGTCATACCGGGTATGTCGCTCAAAAGTGGTCATATGCGCGTATGTCGCTCAAAATAGGCCATACGGTGGTGTGTCACTCAAAAAAGGTCATTCGGGGTATGTAGCTCAAAAAATTTCATACCTGGGTATGATGCTCAAAACACGTCATACCCGGATATGTCGCTCAAAAAGGTCATACCGGGTATGTCGCTCAAAAGTGGTCAAACTTGTGTATGTCGCTCAAAATGGGCCATACGGTGGTGTGTCACTCAAAAAAGGTCATTCGGCGTATGTAGCTCAAAAAATTTCATACCCGGGTATGATGCTCAAAACACGTCATACCCGGGTATGTCGCTCAAAAAGGTCATACCGAGTATGTCGCTCAAAAGTGGTCATATGCGCGTATGTCGCTCAAAATAGGCCATACGGTGGTGTGTCACTCAAAAAAGATCATTCGGCGTATGTAACTCAAAAAATTTCATACCCGGGTATGATGCTCAAAACACGTCATACCCGGGTATGTCGCTCAAAATAGGCCATACGGTGGTGTGTCACTCAAAAAAGGTCATTCGGGGTATGTAGCTCAAAAAATTTCATACCTGGGTATGATGCTCAAAACACGTCATACCCGGGTATGTCGCTCAAAAAGGTCATACCGGGTATGTCGCTCAAAAGCGGTCAAACTTGTGTATGTCGCTCAAAATTGGCCATACGGTGGTGTGTCACTCAAAAAAGGTCATTCGGGGTATGTAGCTCAAAAAATTTCATACCCGGGTATGATGCTCAAAACACGTCATACCCGGGTATGTCGCTCAAAAAAGGTCATACCGGGTATGTCGCTCAAAAGTGGTCATATGACCGTATGTCACTCAAAATAGGCCATACGGTGGTGTGTCACTCAAAAAAGGTCATTCGGGGTATGTAGCTCAAAAAATTTCATACCTGGGTATGATGCTCAAAACACGTCATACCCGGGTATGTCGCTCAAAAAAGGTCATACCGGGTACGTCGCTCAAAAGTGGTCAAACTTGTGTATGTCGCTCAAAATAGGCCATACGGTGGTGTGTCACTCAAAAAAGCTCATTCGGCGTATGTAGCTCAAAAAATTTCATACCCGGGTATGATGCTCAAAACACGTCATACCCGGGTATGTCGCTCAAAAAGGTCATACCGGGTATGTCGCTCAAAAGTGGTCATATGCGCGTATGTCGCTCAAAATAGGCCATACGGTGGTGTGTCACTCAAAAAAGGTCATTCGGGGTATGTAGCTCAAAAAATTTCATACCCGGGTATGATACTCAAAACACGTCATACCCGGGTATGACGCTCAAAAAAGGTCATACCGGGTATGTCGCTCAAAAGTGGTCATATGCGCGTATGTCGCTCAAAATAGGCCATACGGTGGTGTGTCACTCAAAAAAGGTCATTCGGGGTATGTAGCTCAAAAAATTTCATACCTGGGTATGATGCTCAAAACACGTCATACCCGGATATGTCGCTCAAAAAATGTCATACCGGGTATGTCGCTCAAAAGTGGTCAAACTTGTGTATGTCGCTCAAAATGGGCCATACGGTGGTGTGTCACTCAAAAAAGGTCATTCGGCGTATGTAGCTCAAAAAATTTCATACCTGGGTATGATACTCAAAACACGTCATACCCGGGTATGTCGCTCAAAAAAGGTCATACCGGGTATGTCGCTCGAAAGTGGTCAAAATTGTGTATGTCGCTCAAAATGGGCCATACAGTGGTGTGTCACTCAAAAAAGGTCATTGGGCGTATGTAGCTCAAAAAATTTCATACCTGGGTATGATGCTCAAAACACGTCATACCCGGATATGTCGCTCAAAAAAGGTCATACCGGGTATGTCGCTCAAAAGTGGTCAAACTTGTGTATGTCGCTCAAAATGGGCCATACGGTGGTGTGTCACTCAAAAAAGGTCATTCGGGGTATGTAGCTCAAAAAATTTCATACCTGGGTATGATGCTCAAAACACGTCATACCCAGATATGTCGCTTAAAAAAGGTCATACCAGGTATGTCGCTCAAAAGTGGTCATATGCACGTATGTCGCTCAAAATAGGCCATACGGTGGTGTGTCACTCAAAAAAGGTCATTCGGGGTATGTAGCTCAAAAAATTTCATACCTGGGTATGATGCTCAAAATACGTCATACCCGGATATGTCGCTCAAAAAAGGTCATACCGGGTATGTCGCTCAAAAGTGGTCAAACTTGTGTATGTCGCTCAAAGTGGGCCATACGGTGGTGTGTCACTCAAAAAAGGTCATTCGGCGTATGTAGCTCAAAAAATTTCATACCCGGGTATGATGCTCAAAACACGTCATACCCGGGTATGTCGCTCAAAAAAGGTCATACCGGGTACGTCGCTCAAAAGTGTTCAAACTTGTGTATGTCACTCAAAATAGGCTATACGGTGGTGTGTCACTCAAAAAAGGTAATTCGGGGTATGTAGCTCAAAAAATTTCATACCTGGGTATGATGCTCAAAACACGTCATACCCGGATATGTCGCTCAAAAAGGTCATACCGGGTATGTCGCTCAAAAGTGGTCAAACTTGTGTATGTCGCTCAAAATGGGCCATACGGTGGTGTGTCACTCAAAAAAGCTCATTCGGCGTATGTAGCTCAAAAAATTTCATACCCGGGTATGATGCTCAAAACACGTCATACCCGGGTATGTCGCTCAAAAAGGTCATACCGGGTATGTCGCTCAAAAGTGGTCATATGCGCGTATGTCGCTCAAAATAGGCCATACGGTGGTGTGTCACTCAAAAAAGGTCATTCGGGGTATGTAGCTCAAAAAATTTCATACCCGGGTATGATACTCAAAACACGTCATACCCGGGTATGACGCTCAAAAAAGGTCATACCGGGTATGTCGCTCAAAAGTGGTCATATGCGCGTATGTCGCTCAAAATAGGCCATACGGTGGTGTGTCACTCAAAAAAGGTCATTCGGGGTATGTAGCTCAAAAAATTTCATACCTGGGTATGATGCTCAAAACACGTCATACCCGGGTATGTCGCTCAAAAAGGTCATACCGGGTATGTCGCTCAAAAGCGGTCAAACTTGTGTATGTCGCTCAAAATTGGCCATACGGTGGTGTGTCACTCAAAAAAGGTCATTCGGGGTATGTAGCTCAAAAAATTTCATACCCGGGTATGATGCTCAAAACACGTCATACCCGGGTATGTCGCTCAAAAAAGGTCATACCGGGTATGTCGCTCAACTTGTGTATGTCGCTCAAAATGGGCCATACGGTGGTGTGTCACTCAAAAAAGGTCATTCGGCGTATGTAGCTCAAAAAATTTCATACCTGGGTATGATACTCAAAACACGTCATACCCGGGTATGTCGCTCAAAAAAGGTCATACCGGGTATGTCGCTCGAAAGTGGTCAAAATTGTGTATGTCGCTCAAAATGGGCCATACAGTGGTGTGTCACTCAAAAAAGGTCATTGGGCGTATGTAGCTCAAAAAATTTCATACCTGGGTATGATGCTCAAAACACGTCATACCCGGATATGTCGCTCAAAAAAGGTCATACCGGGTATGTCGCTCAAAAGTGGTCAAACTTGTGTATGTCGCTCAAAATGGGCCATACGGTGGTGTGTCACTCAAAAAAGGTCATTCGGGGTATGTAGCTCAAAAAATTTCATACCTGGGTATGATGCTCAAAACACGTCATACCCAGATATGTCGCTTAAAAAAGGTCATACCAGGTATGTCGCTCAAAAGTGGTCATATGCACGTATGTCGCTCAAAATAGGCCATACGGTGGTGTGTCACTCAAAAAAGGTCATTCGGGGTATGTAGCTCAAAAAATTTCATACCTGGGTATGATGCTCAAAATACGTCATACCCGGATATGTCGCTCAAAAAAGGTCATACCGGGTATGTCGCTCAAAAGTGGTCAAACTTGTGTATGTCGCTCAAAGTGGGCCATACGGTGGTGTGTCACTCAAAAAAGGTCATTCGGCGTATGTAGCTCAAAAAATTTCATACCCGGGTATGATGCTCAAAACACGTCATACCCGGGTATGTCGCTCAAAAAAGGTCATACCGGGTACGTCGCTCAAAAGTGTTCAAACTTGTGTATGTCACTCAAAATAGGCTATACGGTGGTGTGTCACTCAAAAAAGGTAATTCGGGGTATGTAGCTCAAAAAATTTCATACCTGGGTATGATGCTCAAAACACGTCATACCCGGATATGTCGCTCAAAAAGGTCATACCGGGTATGTCGCTCAAAAGTGGTCAAACTTGTGTATGTCGCTCAAAATGGGCCATACGGTGGTGTGTCACTCAAAAAAGCTCATTCGGCGTATGTAGCTCAAAAAATTTCATACCCGGGTATGATGCTCAAAACACGTCATACCCGGGTATGTCGCTCAAAAAGGTCATACCGGGTATGTCGCTCAAAAGTGGTCATATGCGCGTATGTCGCTCAAAATAGGCCATACGGTGGTGTGTCACTCAAAAAAGGTCATTCGGGGTATGTAGCTCAAAAAATTTCATACCCGGGTATGATACTCAAAACAAGTCATACCCGGGTATGACGCTCAAAAAAGGTCATACCGGGTATGTCGCTCAAAAGTGGTCATATGCGCGTATGTCGCTCAAAATAGGCCATACGGTGGTGTGTCACTCAAAAAAGGTCATTCGGGGTATGTAGCTCAAAAAATTTCATACCTGGGTATGATGCTCAAAACACGTCATACCCGGATATGTCGCTAAAAAAAGGTCATACCGGGTATGTCCCTCGAAAGTGGTCAAACTTGTGTATGTCGCTCAAAATGGGCCATACAGTGGTGTGTCACTCAAAAAAGGTCATTCGGCGTATGTAGCTCAAAAAATTTCATACCCGGGTATGATGCTCAAAACACGTCATACCCGGGTATGTCACTCAAAAAAGTTCATACCGGGTATGTCGCTCAAAAGTGTTCAAACTTGTGTATGTCGCTAAAAATAGGCCATACGGTGGTGTGTCACTCAAAAAAGATCATTCGGCGTATGTAGCTCAAAAAATGTCATACCTGGGTATGATGCTCAAAACACGTCATACCCGGATATGTCGCTCAAAAAAGGTCATACCTGGTATGTCGCTCAAAAGTGGTCAAACTTGTGTATGTCGCTCAAAATGGGCCATACAGTGGTGTGTCACTCAAAAAAGATCATTCGGCGTATGTAGCTCAAAAAATTTCATACCTGGGTATGATGCTCAAAACACGTCATACCCGGATATGTCGCTCAAAAAAGGTCATACCTGGTATGTCGCTCAAAAGTGGTCAAACTTGTGTATGTCGCTCAAAATGGGCCATACAGTGGTGTGTCACTCAAAAAAGATCATTCGGCGTATGTAGCTCAAAAAATTTCATACCCGGGTATGATGCTCAAAACACGTCATACCCGGGTATGTCGCTCAAAAAAGGTCATACCGGGTATGTCGCTCAAAAGTGGTCATATGCGCGTATGTCGCTCAAAATAGGCCATACGGTGGTGTGTCACTCAAAAAAGGTCATTCGGGGTATATAGCTCAAAAAATTTCATACCTGGGTATGATGCTCAAAACACGTCATACCCGGATATGTCGCTCAAAAAGGTCATACCGAGTATGTCGCTCAAAAGTGGTCATATGCGCGTATGTCGCTCAAAATAGGCCATACGGTGGTGTGTCACTCAAAAAAGATCATTCAGCGTATGTAGCTCAAAAAATTTCATAAATGGGTATGATGCTCAAAACACGTCATACCCGGATATGTCGCTCAAAAAAGGTCATACCGGGTATGTCGCTCAAAAGTGTTCAAACTTGTGTATGTTGCTCAAAATGGGCCATACGGTGGTGTGTCACTCAAAAAAGGTCATTCGGGATATGTAGCTCAAAAAATTTCATACCCGGGTATGATGCTCAAAACACGTCATACCCGGGTATGTCGCTCAAAAAAGGTCATACCGGGTATGTCGCTCAAAAGTGGTCATATGACCGTATGTCACTCAAAATAGGCCATACGGTGGTGTGTCACTCAAAAAAGGTCATTCGGGGTATGTAGCTCAAAAAATTTCATACCTGGGTATGATGCTCAAAACACGTCATACCCGGATATGACGTTCAAAAAAGGTCATACCGGGTATGTCGCTCAAAAGTGGTCAAACTTGTGTATGTCGCTCAAAATGGGCCATACGGTGTTGTGTCACTCAAAAAAGGTCATTCGGCGTATGTAGCTCAAAAAATTTCATACCCGTGTATGATGCTCAAAACACTTCATACCCGGGTATGTCGCTCAAAAACGTCATACCGAGTATGTCGCTCAAAAGTGGTCATATGCGCGTATGTCGCTCAAAATAGGCCATACGGTGGTGTGTCACTCAAAAAAGATCATTCGGCGTATGTAGCTCAAAAAATGTCATACCTGGGTATGATGCTCAAAACACGTCATACCCGGATATGTCGCTCAAAAAAGGTCATACCTGGTATGTCGCTCAAAAGTGGTCAATCTTGTGTATGTCGCTCAAAATGGGCCATACAGTGGTGTGTCACTCAAAAAAGGTCATTCGGGGTATATAGCTCAAAAAATTTCATACCTGGGTATGATGCTCAAAACACGTCATACCCGGATATGTCGCTCAAAAAAGGTCATACCTGGTATGTTGCTCAAAAGTGGTCAAACTTGTGTATGTCGCTCAAAATGGGCCATACAGTGGTGTGTCACTCAAAAAAGATCATTCGGCGTATGTAGCTCAAAAAATTTCATACCCGGGTATGATGCTCAAAACACGTCATACCCGGGTATGTCTCTCAAAAAAGGTCATACCGGGTATGTCGCTCAAAAGTGGTCATATGCGCGTATGTCGCTCAAAATAGGCCATACGGTGGTGTGTCACTCAAAAAAGGTCATTCGGGGTATATAGCTCAAAAAATTTCATACCTGGGTATGATGCTCAAAACACGTCATACCCGGATATGTCGCTCAAAAAGGTCATACCGAGTATGTCGCTCAAAAGTGGTCATATGCGCGTATGTCGCTCAAAATGGGCCATACGGTGGTGTGTCACTCAAAAAAGGTCATTCGGCGTATGTAGCTCAAAAAATGTCATATCCGGGTATGATGCTCAAAACACGTCATACCCGGGTATGTCGCTCAAAAAAGGTCATACCGGGTATGTCGCTCAAAAAAGGTCATACCGGGTATGTCGCTCAAAAGTGGTCATATGCGCGTATGTCGCTCAAAATAGGCCATACGGTGGTGTGTCACTCAAAAAAGGTCATTCGGGGTATGTAGCTCAAAAAATTTCATACCTGGGTATGATGCTCAAAACACGTCATACCCGGATATGTCGCTCAAAAAGGTCATACCGAGTATGTCGCTCAAAAGTGGTCAAACTTGTGTATGTCGCTCAAAATGGGCCATACGGTGTTGTGTCACTCAAAAAAGGTCATTCGGGATATGTAGCTCAAAAAATTTCATACCTGGGTATGATGCTCAAAACACGTCATACCCGGGGATGTCGCTCAAAAAAGGTCATACCGGGTATGTCGCTCAAAAGTGGTCAAACTTGTGTATGTCGCTCAAAATGGGCCATACGTTGGTGTGTCACTCAAAAAAGGTCATTCGGCGTATGTAGCTCAAAAAATTTCATACCCGTGTATGATGCTCAAAACACGTCATACCCGGATATGTCGCTCAAAAAAGGTCATACCTGGTATGTCGCTCAAAAGTGGTCAAACTTGTGTATGTCGCTCAAAATGGGCCATACAGTGGTGTGTCACTCAAAAAAGATCATTCGGCGTATGTAGCTCAAAAAATTTCATACCTGGGTATGATGCTCAAAACACGTCATACCCGGATATGTTGCTCAAAAAAGGTCATACCTGGTATGTCGCTCAAAAGTGGTCAAACTTGTGTATGTCGCTCAAAATGGGCCATACAGTGGTGTGTCACTCAAAAAAGATCATTCGGCGTATGTAGCTCAAAAAATTTCATACCCGGGTATGATGCTCAAAACACGTCATACCCGGGTATGTCGCTCAAAAAAGGTCATACCGGGTATGTCGCTCAAAAGTGGTCATATGCGCGTATGTCGCTCAAAATAGGCCATACGGTGGTGTGTCACTCAAAAAAGGTCATTCGGGGTATATAGCTCAAAAAATTTCATACCTGGGTATGATGCTCAAAACACGTCATACCCGGATATGTCGCTCAAAAAGGTCATACCGAGTATGTCGCTCAAAAGTGGTCAAATGCGCGTATGTCGCTCAAAATAGTCCATACGGTGGTGTGTCACTCAAAAAAGATCATTCGGCGTATGTAGCTCAAAAAATGTCATACCCGGGTATGATGCTCAAAACACGTCATACCCGGGTATGTCGCTCAAAAAAGGTCATACCGGGTACGTCGCTCAAAAGTGGTCAAACTTGTGTATGTCGCTCAAAATAGGCCATACGGTGGTGTGTCACTCAAAAAAGGTCATTCGGCGTATGTAGCTCAAAAAATGTCATATCCTGTTATGATGCTCAAAACACGTCATACCCGGGTATGTCTCTCAAAAAAGGTCATACCGGGTATGTCGCTCAAAAGTGGTCATATGCGCGTATGTCGCTCAAAATAGGCCATACGGTGGTGTGTCACTCAAAAAAGGTCATTCGGCGTATGTAGCTCAAAAAATTTCATACCCGGGTATGATGCTCAAAACACGTCATACCCGGGTATGTCGCTCAAAAAAGGTCATACCGGGTATGTCCCTCGAAAGTGGTCAAACTTGTGTATGTCGCTCAAAATGGGCCATACGGTGGTGTGTCACTCAAAAAAGGTCATTCGGCGTATGTAGCTCAAAAAATTTCATACCTGGGTATGATGCTCAAAACACGTCATACCCGGATATGTCGCTCAAAAAGGTCATACCGGGTATGTCGCTCGAAAGTGGTCAAACTTGTGTATGTCGCTCAAAATGGGCCATACGGTGGTGTGTCACTCAAAAAAGGTCATTCGGCGTATGTAGCTCAAAAAATTTCATACCCGGGTATGATGCTCAAAACACGTCATACCCGGGTATGTCGCTCAAAAAAGGTCATACCGGGTACGTCGCTCAAAAGTGGTCAAACTTGTGTATGTCGCTCAAAATGGGCCATACGGTGGTGTGTCACTCAAAAAAGATCATTCGGCGTATGTAGCTCAAAAAATTTCATACCCGGGTATGATGCTCAAAACACGTCATACCCGGGTATGTCGCTCAAAAAAGGTCATACCGGGTATGTCGCTCAAAAGTGGTCATATGCGCGTATGTCGCTCAAAATAGGCCATACGGTGGTGTGTCACTCAAAAAAGGTCATTCGGGGTATGTAGCTCAAAAAATGTCATACCCGGGTATGATGCTCAAAACACGTCATACCCGGGTATGTCGCTCAAAAAAGGTCATACCGGGTACGTCGCTCAAAAGTGGTCAAACTTGTGTATGTCGCTCAAAATAGGCCATACGGTGGTGTGTCACTCAAAAAAGGTCATTCGGCGTATGTAGCTCAAAAAATGTCATATCCTGTTATGATGCTCAAAACACGTCATACCCGGGTATGTCTCTCAAAAAAGGTCATACCGGGTATGTCGCTCAAAAGAGGTCATATGCGCGTATGTCGCTCAAAATAGGCCATACGGTGGTGTGTCACTCAAAAAAGGTCATTCGGCGTATGTAGCTCAAAAAATTTCATACCCGGGTATGATGCTCAAAACACGTCATACCCGGGTATGTCGCTCAAAAAAGGTCATACCGGGTATGTCCCTCGAAAGTGGTCAAACTTGTGTATGTCGCTCAAAATGGGCCATACGGTGGTGTGTCACTCAAAAAAGGTCATTCGGCGTATGTAGCTCAAAAAATTTCATACCTGGGTATGATGCTCAAAACACGTCATACCCGGATATGTCGCTCAAAAAGGTCATACCGGGTATGTCGCTCGAAAGTGGTCAAACTTGTGTATGTCGCTCAAAATGGGCCATACGGTGGTGTGTCACTCAAAAAAGGTCATTCGGCGTATGTAGCTCAAAAAATTTCATACCCGGGTATGATGCTCAAAACACGTCATACCCGGGTATGTCGCTCAAAAAAGGTCATACCGGGTACGTCGCTCAAAAGTGGTCAAACTTGTGTATGTCGCTCAAAATGGGCCATACGGTGGTGTGTCACTCAAAAAAGATCATTCGGCGTATGTAGCTCAAAAAATTTCATACCCGGGTATGATGCTCAAAACACGTCATACCCGGGTATGTCGCTCAAAAAAGGTCATACCGGGTATGTCGCTCAAAAGTGGTCATATGCGCGTATGTCGCTCTAAATAGGCCATACGGTGGTGTGTCACTCAAAAAAGGTCATTCGGGGTATGTAGCTCAAAAAATTTAATACCTGGGTATGATGCTCAAAACACGTCATACCCGGATATGTCGCTCAAAAAGGTCATACCGGGTATGTCGCTCAAAAGTGGTCAAACTTGTGTATGTCGCTCAAAATGGGCCATACGGTGGTGTGTCACTCAAAAAAGATCATTCGGCGTATGTAACTCAAAAAATTTCATACCCGGGTATGATGCTCAAAACACGTCATACCCGGGTATGTCGCTCAAAATAGGCCATACGGTGGTGTGTCACTCAAAAAAGGTCATTCGGGGTATGTAGCTCAAAAAATTTCATACCTGGGTATGATGCTCAAAACACGTCATACCCGGATATGTCGCTCAAAAAGGTCATACCGGGTATGTCGCTCAAAAGCGGTCAAACTTGTGTATGTCGCTCAAAATTGGCCATACGGTGGTGTGTCACTCAAAAAAGGTCATTCGGGGTATGTAGCTCAAAAAATTTCATACCCGGGTATGATGCTCAAAACACGTCATACCCGGGTATGTCGCTCAAAAAAGGTCATACCGGGTACGTCGCTCAAAAGTGGTCAAACTTGTGTATGTCGCTCAAAATAGGCCATACGGTGGTGTGTCACTCAAAAAAGCTCATTCGGCGTATGTAGCTCAAAAAATTTCATACCCGGGTATGATGCTCAAAACACGTCATACCCGGGTATGTCGCTCAAAAAGGTCATACCGGGTATGTCGCTCAAAAGTGGTCATATGCGTGTATGTCGCTCAAAATAGGCCATACGGTGGTGTGTCACTCAAAAAAGGTCATTCGGGGTATGTAGCTCAAAAAATTTCATACCCGGGTATGATACTCAAAACACGTCATACCCGGGTATGACGCTCAAAAAAGGTCATACCGGGTATGTCGCTCAAAAGTGGTCATATGCGCGTATGTCGCTCAAAATAGGCCATACGGTGGTGTGTCACTCAAAAAAGGTCATTCGGGGTATGTAGCTCAAAAAATTTCATACCTGGGTATGATGCTCAAAACACGTCATACCCGGATATGTCGCTCAAAAAATGTCATACCGGGTATGTCGCTCAAAAGTGGTCAAACTTGTGTATGTCGCTCAAAATGGGCCATACGGTGGTGTGTCACTCAAAAAAGGTCATTCGGCGTATGTAGCTCAAAAAATTTCATACCTGGGTATGATACTCAAAACACGTCATACCCGGGTATGTCGCTCAAAAAAGGTCATACCGGGTATGTCGCTCGAAAGTGGTCATATGCGCGTATGTCGCTCAAAATAGGCCATACGGTGGTGTGTCACTCAAAAAAGGTCATTGGGCGTATGTAGCTCAAAAAATTTCATACCTGGGTATGATGCTCAAAACACGTCATACCCGGATATGTCGCTCAAAAAAGGTCATACCGGGTATGTCGCTCAAAAGTGGTCAAACTTGTGTATGTCGCTCAAAATGGGCCATACGGTGGTGTGTCACTCAAAAAAGGTCATTCGGGGTATGTAGCTCAAAAAATTTCATACCTGGGTATGATGCTCAAAACACGTCATACCCAGATATGTCGCTTAAAAAAGGTCATACCAGGTATGTCGCTCAAAAGTGTTCAAAATTGTGTATGTCGCTCAAAATGGGCCATACAGTGGTGTGTCACTCAAAAAAGGTCATTGGGCGTATGTAGCTCAAAAAATTTCATACCTGGGTATGATGCTCAAAACACGTCATACCCGGATATGTCGCTCAAAAAAGGTCATACCGGGTATGTCGCTCAAAAGTGGTCAAACTTGTGTATGTCGCTCAAAATGGGCCATACGGTGGTGTGTCACTCAAAAAAGGTCATTCGGGGTATGTAGCTCAAAAAATTTCATACCTGGGTATGATGCTCAAAACACGTCATACCCAGATATGTCGCTTAAAAAAGGTCATACCAGGTATGTCGCTCAAAAGTGGTCATATGCACGTATGTCACTCAAAGTGGGCCATACGGTGGTGTGTCACTCAAAAAAGGTCATTCGGCGTATGTAGCTCAAAAAATTTCATACCCGGGTATGATGCTCAAAACACGTCATACCCGGGTATGTCGCTCAAAAAAGGTCATACCGGGTACGTCGCTCAAAAGTGTTCAAACTTGTGTATGTCACTCAAAATAGGCTATACGGTGGTGTGTCACTCAAAAAAGGTAATTCGGGGTATGTAGCTCAAAAAATTTCATACCTGGGTATGATGCTCAAAACACGTCATACCCGGATATGTCGCTCAAAAAGGTCATACCGGGTATGTCGCTCAAAAGTGGTCAAACTTGTGTATGTCGCTCAAAATGGGCCATACGGTGGTGTGTCACTCAAAAAAGCTCATTCGGCGTATGTAGCTCAAAAAATTTCATACCCGGGTATGATGCTCAAAACACGTCATACCCGGGTATGTCGCTCAAAAAGGTCATACCGGGTATGTCGCTCAAAAGTGGTCATATGCGCGTATGTCGCTCAAAATAGGCCATACGGTGGTGTGTCACTCAAAAAAGGTCATTCGGGGTATGTAGCTCAAAAAATTTCATACCCGGGTATGATACTCAAAACACGTCATACCCGGGTATGACGCTCAAAAAAGGTCATACCGGGTATGTCGCTCAAAAGTGGTCATATGCGCGTATGTCGCTCAAAATAGGCCATACGGTGGTGTGTCACTCAAAAAAGGTCATTCGGGGTATGTAGCTCAAAAAATTTCATACCTGGGTATGATGCTCAAAACACGTCATACCCGGATATGTCGCTAAAAAAAGGTCATACCGGGTATGTCCCTCGAAAGTGGTCAAACTTGTGTATGTCGCTCAAAATGGGCCATACAGTGGTGTGTCACTCAAAAAAGGTCATTCGGCGTATGTAGCTCAAAAAATTTCATACCCGGGTACGATGCTCAAAACACGTCAAACCCGGGTATGTCGCTCAAAAAAGGTCATACCGGGTATGTCGCTCAAAAGTGGTCATATGCGCGTATGTCGCTCAAAATAGGCCATACGGTGGTGTGTCACTCAAAAAAGGTCATTCGGGGTATGTAAAAAAATTTCATACCTGGGTATGATGCTCAAAACACGTCATACCCGGGTATGTCGCTCAAAAAAGGTCATACCGGGTACGTCGCTCAAAAGTGTTCAAACTTGTGTATGTCACTCAAAATAGGCCATACAGTGGTGTGTCACTCAAAAAAGGTCATTCGGGGTATATAGCTCAAAAAATTTCATACCTGGGTATGATGCTCAAAACACGTCATACCCGGATATGTCGCTCAAAAAAGGTCATACCTGGTATGTCGCTCAAAAGTGGTCAAACTTGTGTATGTCGCTCAAAATGGGCCATACAGTGGTGTGTCACTCAAAAAAGATCATTCGGCGTATGTAGCTCAAAAAATTTCATACCCGGGTATGATGCTCAAAACACGTCATACCCGGGTATGTCGCTCAAAAAAGGTCATACAGGGTATGTCGCTCAAAAGTGGTCATATGCGCGTATGTCGCTCAAAATAGGCCATACGGTGGTGTGTCACTCAAAAAAGGTCATTCGGGGTATGTAGCTCAAAAAATTTCATACCTGGGTATGATGCTCAAAACACGTCATACCCGGATATGTCGCTCAAAAAGGTCATACCGAGTATGTCGCTCAAAAGTGGTCATATGCGCGTATGTCGCTCAAAATAGGCCATACGGTGGTGTGTCACTCAAAAAAGATCATTCAGCGTATGTAGCTCAAAAAATTTCATACCTGGGTATGATGCTCAAAACACGTCATACCCGGATATGTCGCTCAAAAAAGGTCATACCGGGTATGTCGCTCAAAAGTGTTCAAACTTGTGTATGTTGCTCAAAATGGGCCATACGGTGGTGTGTCACTCAAAAAAGGTCATTCGGCGTATGTAGCTCAAAAAATTTCATACCCGGGTATGATGCTCAAAACACGTCATACCCGGGTATGTCACTCAAAAAAGTTCATACCGGGTATGTCGCTCAAAAGTCTTCAAACTTGTGTATGTCGCTAAAAATAGGCCATACGGTGGTGTGTCACTCAAAAAAGGTCATTCGGCGTATGTAGCTCAAAAAATTTCATACCCGGGTATGATGCTCAAAACACGTCATACCCGGGTATGTCGCTCAAAAAAGGTCATACCGGGTATGTCGCTCAAAAGTGGTCAAACTTGTGTATGTCGCTCAAAATGGGCCATACGGTGGTGTGTCACTCAAAAAAGGTCATTCGGCGTATGTAGCTCAAAAAATTTCATACCTGGGTATGATGCTCAAAACACGTCATACCCGGGTATGTCGCTCAAAAAAGGTCATACCGGGTATGTCGCTCGAAAGTGGTCATATGCGCGTATGTCGCTCAAAATAGGCCATACGGTGGTGTGTCACTCAAAAAAGGTCATTCAGGGTATGTAGCTCAAAAATTTTTATACCCGGGTATGATGCTCAAAACACGTCATACCCGGTTATGTCGCTCAAAAAAGGTCATACTGGGTATGTCGCTCAAAAGTGTTCAAAATTGTGTATGTCGCTCAAAATGGGCCATACAGTGGTGTGTCACTCAAAAAAGGTCATTGGGCGTATGTAGCTCAAAAAATTTCATACCTGGGTATGATGCTCAAAACACGTCATACCCGGATATGTCGCTCAAAAAAGGTCATACCGGGTATGTCGCTCAAAAGTGGTCAAACTTGTGTATGTCGCTCAAAATGGGCCATACGGTGGTGTGTCACTCAAAAAAGGTCATTCGGGGTATGTAGCTCAAAAAATGTCATACCTGGGTATGATGCTCAAAACACGTCATACCCAGATATGTCGCTTAAAAAAGGTCATACCAGGTATGTCGCTCAAAAGTGGTCATATGCACGTATGTCGCTCAAAATAGGCCATACGGTGGTGTGTCACTCAAAAAAGGTCATTCGGGGTATGTAGCTCAAAAAATTTCATACCTGGGTATGATGCTCAAAATACGTCATACCCGGATATGTCGCTCAAAAAAGGTCATACCGGGTATGTCGCTCAAAAGTGGTCAAACTTGTGTATGTCGCTCAAAGTGGGCCATACGGTGGTGTGTCACTCAAAAAAGGTCATTCGGCGTATGTAGCTCAAAAAATTTCATACCCGGGTATGATGCTCAAAACACGTCATACCCGGGTATGTCGCTCAAAAAAGGTCATACCGGGTACGTCGCTCAAAAGTGTTCAAACTTGTGTATGTCACTCAAAATAGGCTATACGGTGGTGTGTCACTCAAAAAAGGTAATTCGGGGTATGTAGCTCAAAAAATTTCATACCTGGGTATGATGCTCAAAACACGTCATACCCGGATATGTCGCTCAAAAAGGTCATACCGGGTATGTCGCTCAAAAGTGGTCAAACTTGTGTATGTCGCTCAAAATGGGCCATACGGTGGTGTGTCACTCAAAAAAGCTCATTCGGCGTATGTAGCTCAAAAAATTTCATACCCGGGTATGATGCTCAAAACACGTCATACCCGGGTATGTCGCTCAAAAAGGTCATACCGGGTATGTCGCTCAAAAGTGGTCATATGCGTGTATGTCGCTCAAAATAGGCCATACGGTGGTGTGTCACTCAAAAAAGGTCATTCGGGGTATGTAGCTCAAAAAATTTCATACCCGGGTATGATACTCAAAACACGTCATACCCGGGTATGACGCTCAAAAAAGGTCATACCGGGTATGTCGCTCAAAAGTGGTCATATGCGCGTATGTCGCTCAAAATAGGCCATACGGTGGTGTGTCACTCAAAAAAGGTCATTCGGGGTATGTAGCTCAAAAAATTTCATACCTGGGTATGATGCTCAAAACACGTCATACCCGGATATGTCGCTAAAAAAAGGTCATACCGGGTATGTCCCTCGAAAGTGGTCAAACTTGTGTATGTCGCTCAAAATGGGCCATACAGTGGTGTGTCACTCAAAAAAGGTCATTCGGCGTATGTAGCTCAAAAAATTTCATACCCGGGTACGATGCTCAAAACACGTCATACCCGGGTATGTCGCTCAAAAAAGGTCATACCGGGTATGTCGCTCAAAAGTGGTCATATGCGCGTATGTCGCTCAAAATAGGCCATACGGTGGTGTGTCACTCAAAAAAGGTCATTCGGGGTATGTAACTCAAAAAATTTCATACCTGGGTATGATGCTCAAAACACGTCATACCCGGGTATGTCGCTCAAAAAAGGTCATACCGGGTACGTCGCTCAAAAGTGTTCAAACTTGTGTATGTCACTCAAAATAGGCCATACGGTGGTGTGTCACTCAAAAAAGGTCATTCGGGGTATATAGCTCAAAAAATTTCATACCTGGGTATGATGCTCAAAACACGTCATACCCGGATATGTCGCTCAAAAAAGGTCATACCTGGTATGTCGCTCAAAAGTGGTCAAACTTGTGTATGTCGCTCAAAATGGGCCATACAGTGGTGTGTCACTCAAAAAAGATCATTCGGCGTATGTAGCTCAAAAAATTTCATACCCGGGTATGATGCTCAAAACACGTCATACCCGGGTATGTCGCTCAAAAAAGGTCATACCGGGTATGTCGCTCAAAAGTGGTCATATGCGCGTATGTCGCTCAAAATAGGCCATACGGTGGTGTGTCACTCAAAAAAGGTCATTCGGGGTATGTAGCTCAAAAAATTTCATACCTGGGTATGATGCTTAAAACACGTCATACCCGGATATGTCGCTCAAAAAAGGTCATACCGGGTATGTCGCTCAAAAGTGTTCAAACTTGTGTATGTTGCTCAAAATGGGCCATACGGTGGTGTGTCACTCAAAAAAGGTCATTCGGCGTATGTAGCTCAAAAAATTTCATACCCGGGTATGATGCTCAAAACACGTCATACCCGGGTATGTCACTCAAAAAAGTTCATACCGGGTATGTCGCTCAAAAGTGGTCAAACTTGTGTATGTCGCTCAAAATGGGCCATACGGTGTTGTGTCACTCAAAAAAGGTCATTCGGGATATGTAGCTCAAAAAATTTCATACCTGGGTATGATGCTCAAAACACGTCATACCCGGGTATGTCGCTCAAAAAAGGTCATACCGGGTATGTCGCTCAAAAGTGGTCAAACTTGTGTATGTCGCTCAAAATGGGCCATACGTTGGTGTGTCACTCAAAAAAGGTCATTCGGGGTATATAGCTCAAAAAATTTCATACCTGGGTATGATGCTCAAAACACGTCATACCCGGATATGTCGCTCAAAAAGGTCATACCGAGTATGTCGCTCAAAAGTGGTCAAATGCGCGTATGTCGCTCAAAATAGTCCATACGGTGGTGTGTCACTCAAAAAAGATCATTCGGCGTATGTAGCTCAAAAAATGTCATACCCGGGTATGATGCTCAAAACACGTCATACCCGGGTATGTCGCTCAAAAAAGGTCATACCGAGTATGTCGCTCAAAAGTGGTCAAACTTGTGTATGTCGCTCAAAATGGGCCATACGGTGGTGTGTCACTCAAAAAAGGTCATTCGGCGTATGTAGCTCAAAAAATTTCATACCCGGGTATGATGCTCAAAACACGTCATACCCGGGTATGTCGCTCAAAAAGGTCATACCGAGTATGTCGCTCAAAAGTGGTCATATGCGCGTATGTCGCTCAAAATAGGCCATACGGTGGTGTGTCACTCAAAAAAGGTCATTCGGGGTATGTAGCTCAAAAAATTTCATACCTGGGTATGATGCTCAAAACACGTCATACCCGGATATGTCGCTCAAAAAGGTCATACCGGGTATGTCGCTCAAAAGTGGTCAAACTTGTGTATGTCGCTCAAAATGGGCCATACGGTGGTGTGTCACTCAAAAAAGGTCATTCGGCGTATGTAGCTCAAAAAATTTCATACCCGGGTATGATGCTCAAAACACGTCATACCCGGGTATGTCGCTCAAAAAAGGTCATACCGGGTATGTCCCTCGAAAGTGGTCAAACTTGTGTATGTCGCTCAAAATGGGCCATACGGTGGTGTGTCACTCAAAAAAGGTCATTCGGCGTATGTAGCTCAAAAAATTTCATACCCGGGTATGATGCTCAAAACACGTCATACCCGGGTATGTCGCTCAAAAAGGTCATACCGAGTATGTCGCTCAAAAGTGGTCATATGCGCGTATGTCGCTCAAAATAGGCCATACGGTGGTGTGTCACTCAAAAAAGGTCATTCGGGGTATGTAGCTCAAAAAATTTCATACCTGGGTATGATGCTCAAAACACGTCATACCCGGATATGTCGCTCAAAAAGGTCATACCGGGTATGTCGCTCGAAAGTGGTCAAACTTGTGTATGTCGCTCAAAATGGGCCATACGGTGGTGTGTCACTCAAAAAAGGTCATTCGGCGTATGTAGCTCAAAAAATTTCATACCTGGGTATGATGCTCAAAACACGTCATACCCGGATATGTCGCTCAAAAAAGGTCATACCTGGTATGTCGCTCAAAAGTGGTCAAACTTGTGTATGTCGCTCAAAATGGGCCATACAGTGGTGTGTCACTCAAAAAAGATCATTCGGCGTATGTAGCTCAAAAAATTTCATACCCGGGTATGATGCTCAAAACACGTCATACCCGGGTATGTCGCTCAAAAAAGGTCATACCGGGTATGTCGCTCAAAAGTGGTCATATGCGCGTATGTCGCTCAAAATAGGCCATACGGTGGTGTGTCACTCAAAAAAGGTCATTCGGGGTATATAGCTCAAAAAATTTCATACCTGGGTATGATGCTCAAAACACGTCATACCCGGATATGTCGCTCAAAAAGGTCATACCGAGTATGTCGCTCAAAAGTGGTCAAATGCGCGTATGTCGCTCAAAATAGTCCATACGGTGGTGTGTCACTCAAAAAAGATCATTCGGCGTATGTAGCTCAAAAAATGTCATACCCGGGTATGATGCTCAAAACACGTCATACCCGGGTATGTCGCTCAAAAAAGGTCATACCGAGTATGTCGCTCAAAAGTGGTCAAACTTGTGTATGTCGCTCAAAATGGGCCATACGGTGGTGTGTCACTCAAAAAAGGTCATTCGGCGTATGTAGCTCAAAAAATTTCATACCCGGGTATGATGCTCAAAACACGTCATACCCGGGTATGTCGCTCAAAAAGGTCATACCGAGTATGTCGCTCAAAAGTGGTCATATGCGCGTATGTCGCTCAAAATAGGCCATACGGTGGTGTGTCACTCAAAAAAGGTCATTCGGGGTATGTAGCTCAAAAAATTTCATACCTGGGTATGATGCTCAAAACACGTCATACCCGGATATGTCGCTCAAAAAGGTCATACCGGGTATGTCGCTCAAAAGTGGTCAAACTTGTGTATGTCGCTCAAAATGGGCCATACGGTGGTGTGTCACTCAAAAAAGGTCATTCGGCGTATGTAGCTCAAAAAATTTCATACCCGGGTATGATGCTCAAAACACGTCATACCCGGGTATGTCGCTCAAAAAAGGTCATACCGGGTATGTCCCTCGAAAGTGGTCAAACTTGTGTATGTCGCTCAAAATGGGCCATACGGTGGTGTGTCACTCAAAAAAGGTCATTCGGCGTATGTAGCTCAAAAAATTTCATACCCGGGTATGATGCTCAAAACACGTCATACCCGGGTATGTCGCTCAAAAAGGTCATACCGAGTATGTCGCTCAAAAGTGGTCATATGCGCGTATGTCGCTCAAAATAGGCCATACGGTGGTGTGTCACTCAAAAAAGGTCATTCGGGGTATGTAGCTCAAAAAATTTCATACCTGGGTATGATGCTCAAAACACGTCATACCCGGATATGTCGCTCAAAAAGGTCATACCGGGTATGTCGCTCGAAAGTGGTCAAACTTGTGTATGTCGCTCAAAATGGGCCATACGGTGGTGTGTCACTCAAAAAAGGTCATTCGGCGTATGTAGCTCAAAAAATTTCATACCCGGGTATGATGCTCAAAACACGTCATACCCGGGTATGTCGCTCAAAAAAGGTCATACCGGGTACGTCGCTCAAAAGTGGTCAAACTTGTGTATGTCGCTCAAAATGGGCCATACGGTGGTGTGTCACTCAAAAAAGATCATTCGGCGTATGTAGCTCAAAAAATTTCATACCCGGGTATGATGCTCAAAACACGTCATACCCGGGTATGTCGCTCAAAAAAGGTCATACCGGGTATGTCGCTCAAAAGTTGTCATATGCGCGTATGTCGCTCAAAATAGGCCATACGGTGGTGTGTCACTCAAAAAAGGTCATTCGGGGTATGTAGCTCAAAAAATTTCATACCTGGGTATGATGCTCAAAACACGTCATACCCGGATATGTCGCTCAAAAAGGTCATACCGGGTATGTCGCTCAAAAGTGGTCAAACTTGTGTATGTCGCTCAAAATGGGCCATACGGTGGTGTGTCACTCAAAAAAGGTCATTCGGCGTATGTAGCTCAAAAAATTTCATACCCGGGTATGATGCTCAAAACACGTCATACCCGGGTATGTCGCTCAAAAAGGTCATACCGAGTATGTCGCTCAAAAGTGGTCATATGCGCGTATGTCGCTCAAAATAGGCCATACGGTGGTGTGTCACTCAAAAAAGGTCATTCGGGGTATGTAGCTCAAAAAATTTCATACCTGGGTATGATGCTCAAAACACGTCATACCCGGATATGTCGCACAAAAAAGGTCATACCGGGTATGTCGCTCAAAAGTGGTCAAACTTGTGTATGTCGCTCAAAATAGGCCATACGGTGGTGTGTCACTCAAAAAAGATCATTCGGCGTATGTAGCTCAAAAAATTTCATACCTGGGTATGATGCTCAAAACACGTCATACCCGGATATGTCGCTCAAAAAAGGTCATACCTGGTATGTCGCTCAAAAGTGGTCAAACTTGTGTATGTCGCTCAAAATGCGCCATACAGTGGTGTGTCACTCAAAAAAGATCATTCGGCGTATGTAGCTCAAAAAATTTCATACCCGGGTATGATGCTCAAAACACGTCATACCCGGGTATGTCGCTCAAAAAAGGTCATACCGGGTATGTCGCTCAAAAGTGGTCATATGCGCGTATGTCGCTCAAAATAGGCCATACGGTGGTGTGTCACTCAAAAAAGGTCATTCGGGGTATATAGCTCAAAAAATTTCATACCTGGGTATGATGCTCAAAACACGTCATACCCGGATATGTCGCTCAAAAAGGTCATACCGAGTATGTCGCTCAAAAGTGGTCAAATGCGCGTATGTCGCTCAAAATAGTCCATACGGTGGTGTGTCACTCAAAAAAGATCATTCGGCGTATGTAGCTCAAAAAATGTCATACCCGGGTATGATGCTCAAAACACGTCATACCCGGGTATGTCGCTCAAAAAAGGTCATACCGAGTATGTCGCTCAAAAGTGGTCAAACTTGTGTATGTCGCTCAAAATGGGCCATACGGTGGTGTGTCACTCAAAAAAGGTCATTCGGCGTATGTAGCTCAAAAAATTTCATACCCGGGTATGATGCTCAAAACACGTCATACCCGGGTATGTCGCTCAAAAAGGTCATACCGAGTATGTCGCTCAAAAGTGGTCATATGCGCGTATGTCGCTCAAAATAGGCCATACGGTGGTGTGTCACTCAAAAAAGGTCATTCGGGGTATGTAGCTCAAAAAATTTCATACCTGGGTATGATGCTCAAAACACGTCATACCCGGATATGTCGCTCAAAAAGGTCATACCAGGTATGTCGCTCAAAAGTGGTCAAACTTGTGTATGTCGCTCAAAATGGGCCATACGGTGGTGTGTCACTCAAAAAAGGTCATTCGGCGTATGTAGCTCAAAAAATTTCATACCCGGGTATGATGCTCAAAACACGTCATACCCGGGTATGTCGCTCAAAAAAGGTCATACCGGGTATGTCCCTCGAAAGTGGTCAAACTTGTGTATGTCGCTCAAAATGGGCCATACGGTGGTGTGTCACTCAAAAAAGATCATTCGGCGTATGTAGCTCAAAAAATTTCATACCCGGGTATGATGCTCAAAACACGTCATACCCGGGTATGTCGCTCAAAAAAGGTCATACCGGGTATGTCGCTCAAAAGTTGTCATATGCGCGTATGTCGCTCAAAATAGGCCATACGGTGGTGTGTCACTCAAAAAAGGTCATTCGGGGTATGTAGCTCAAAAAATTTCATACCTGGGTATGATGCTCAAAACACGTCATACCCGGATATGTCGCTCAAAAAGGTCATACCGGGTATGTCGCTCAAAAGTGGTCAAACTTGTGTATGTCGCTCAAAATGGGCCATACGGTGGTGTGTCACTCAAAAAAGGTCATTCGGCGTATGTAGCTCAAAAAATTTCATACCCGGGTATGATGCTCAAAACACGTCATACCCGGGTATGTCGCTCAAAAAGGTCATACCGAGTATGTCGCTCAAAAGTGGTCATATGCGCGTATGTCGCTCAAAATAGGCCATACGGTGGTGTGTCACTCAAAAAAGGTCATTCGGGGTATGTAGCTCAAAAAATTTCATACCTGGGTATGATGCTCAAAACACGTCATACCCGGATATGTCGCACAAAAAAGGTCATACCGGGTATGTCGCTCAAAAGTGTTCAAACTTGTATATGTCGCTCAAAATAGGCCATACGGTGGTGTGTCACTCAAAAAAGATCATTCGGCGTATGTAACTCAAAAAATTTCATACCCGGGTATGATGCTCAAAACACGTCATACCCGGGTATGTCGCTCAAAATAGGCCATACGGTGGTGTGTCACTCAAAAAAGGTCATTCGGGGTATGTAGCTCAAAAAATTTCATACCTGGGTATGATGCTCAAAACACGTCATACCCGGATATGTCGCTCAAAAAGGTCATACCGGGTATGTCGCTCAAAAGCGGTCAAACTTGTGTATGTCGCTCAAAATTGGCCATACGGTGGTGTGTCACTCAAAAAAGGTCATTCGGGGTATGTAGCTCAAAAAATTTCATACCTGGGTATGATGCTCAAAACACGTCATACCCGGATATGTCGCTCAAAAAGGTCATACCGGGTATGTCGCTCAAAAGCGGTCAAACTTGTGTATGTCGCTCAAAATTGGCCATACGGTGGTGTGTCACTCAAAAAAGGTCATTCGGCGTATGTAGCTCAAAAAATTTCATACCCGGGTATGATGCTCAAAACACGTCATACCCGGGTATGTCGCTCAAAAAAGGTCATACCGGGTACGTCGCTCAAAAGTGGTCAAACTTGTGTATGTCGCTCAAAATAGGCCATACGGTGGTGTGTCACTCAAAAAAGCTCATTCGGCGTATGTAGCTCAAAAAATTTCATACCCGGGTATGATGCTCAAAACACGTCATACCCGGGTATGTCGCTCAAAAAGGTCATACCGGGTATGTCGCTCAAAAGTGGTCATATGCGCGTATGTCGCTCAAAATAGGCCATACGGTGGTGTGTCACTCAAAAAAGGTCATTCGGGGTATGTAGCTCAAAAAATTTCATACCCGGGTATGATACTCAAAACACGTCATACCCGGGTATGACGCTCAAAAAAGGTCATACCGGGTATGTCGCTCAAAAGTGGTCATATGCGCGTATGTCGCTCAAAATAGGCCATACGGTGGTGTGTCACTCAAAAAAGGTCATTCAGGGTATGTAGCTCAAAAATTTTTATACCCGGGTATGATGCTCAAAACACGTCATACCCGGTTATGTAGCTCAAAAAAGGTCATACTGGGTATGTCGCTCAAAAGTGTTCAAAATTGTGTATGTCGCTCAAAATGGGCCATACAGTGGTGTGTCACTCAAAAAAGGTCATTGGGCGTATGTAGCTCAAAAAATTTCATACCTGGGTATGATGCTCAAAACACGTCATACCCGGATATGTCGCTCAAAAAAGGTCATACCGGGTATGTCGCTCAAAAGTGGTCAAACTTGTGTATGTCGCTCAAAATGGGCCATACGGTGGTGTGTCACTCAAAAAAGGTCATTCGGGGTATTTAGCTCAAAAAATTTCATACCTGGGTATGATGCTCAAAACACGTCATACCCAGATATGTCGCTTAAAAAAGGTCATACCAGGTATGTCGCTCAAAAGTGGTCATATGCACGTATGTCGCTCAAAAAAGGTCATACCGGGTATGTCGCTCAAAAGTGGTCAAACTTGTGTATGTCGCTCAAAATGGGCCATACGGTGGTGTGTCACTCAAAAAAGGTCATTCGGCGTATGTAGCTCAAAAAATTTCATACCCGTGTATGATGCTCAAAACACTTCATACCCGGGTATGTCGCTCAAAAACGTCATACCGAGTATGTCGCTCAAAAGTGGTCATATGCGCGTATGTCGCTCAAAATAGGCCATACGGTGGTGTGTCACTCAAAAAAGATCATTCGGCGTATGTAGCTCAAAAAATTTCATACCTGGGTATGATGCTCAAAACACGTCATACCCGGATATGTCGCTCAAAAAAGGTCATACCTGGTATGTCGCTCAAAAGTGGTCAAACTTGTGTATGTCGCTCAAAATGGGCCATACAGTGGTGTGTCACTCAAAAAAGATCATTCGGCGTATGTAGCTCAAAAAATTTCATACCTGGGTATGATGCTCAAAACACGTCATACCCGGATATGTCGCTCAAAAAAGGTCATACCTGGTATGTCTCTCAAAAGTGGTCAAACTTGTGTATGTCGCTCAAAATGGGCCATACAGTGGTGTGTCACTCAAAAAAGATCATTCGGCGTATGTAGCTCAAAAAATTTCATACCCGGGTATGATGCTCAAAACACTTCATACCCGGGTATGTCGCTCAAAAAGGTCATACCGAGTATGTCGCGCAAAAGTGGTCATATGCGCGTATGTCGCTCAAAATAGGCCATACGGTGGTGTGTCACTCAAAAAACGTCATTCGGGGTATGTAGCTCAAAAAATTTCATACCTGGGTATGATGCTCAAAACACGTCATACCCGGATATGTCGCTCAAAAAAGGACATACCGGGTATGTCGCTCAAAAGTGTCCAAACTTGTATATGTCGCTCAAAATAGGCCATACGGTGGTGTGTCACTCAAAAAAGATCATTCGGCGTATGTAACTCAAAAAATTTCATACCCGGGTATGATGCTCAAAACACGTCATACCCGGGTATGTCGCTCAAAATAGGCCATACGGTGGTGTGTCACTCAAAAAAGGTCATACCGGGGATGTCGCTCAAAAGTGGTCAAACTTGTGTATGTCGCTCAAAATGGGCCATACGGTGGTGTGTCACTCAAAAAAGGTCATTCGGGATATGTAGCTCAAAAAACTTCATACCCGGGTATGATGCTCAAAACACGTCATACCCGGGTATGTCGCTCAAAAAAGGTCATACCGGGTATGTCGCTCAAAAGTGGTCATATGCGCGTATGTCGCTCAAAATAGGCCATACGGTGGTGTGTCACTCAAAAAAGGTCATTCAGGGTATGTAGCTCAAAAAATTTTATACCCGGGTATGATGCTCAAAACACGTCATAACCGGGTATGTCGCTCAAAAAAGGTCATACCGGGTATGTCGCTCAAAAGTGGTCATATGCCCGTATGTCACTCAAAATAGGCCATACGGTGGTGTGTCACTCAAAAAATGTCATTCAGGGTATGTAGCTCAAAAAATTTCATACCTGGGTATGATGCTCAAAACACGTCATACCCGGATATGACGTTCAAAAAAGGTCATACCGGGTATGTCGCTCAAAAGTGGTCAAACTTGTGTATGTCGCTCAAAATGGGCCATACGGTGGTGTGTCACTCAAAAAAGGTCATTCGGGATATGTAGCTCAAAACACGTCATACCCGGGTATGTCGCTCAAAAAAGGTCATACCGGGTATGTCGCTCAAAAGTGGTCATATGCGCGTATGTCGCTCAAAATAGGCCATACGGTGGTGTGTCACTCAAAAAAGGTCATTCGGCGTATGTAGCTCAAAAAATTTCGTACCCGGGTATGATGCTCAAAACACGTCATACCCGGGTATGTCGCTCAAAAAAGGTCATACCGGGTATGTCGCTCAAAAGTGGTCATATGCGCGTATGTCGCTCAAAATAGGCCATACGGTGGTGTGTCACTCAAAAAAGGTCATACCGGGTATGTCGCTCAAAAGTGGTCATATGCGCGTATGTCGCTCAAAATAGGCCATACGGTGGTGTGTCACTCAAAAAAGGTCATTCGGGGTATATAGCTCAAAAAATTTCATACCTGGGTATGATGCTCAAAACACGTCATACCCAGATATGTCGCTCAAAAAAGGTCATACCTGGTATGTCGCTCAAAAGTTGTCAAACTTGTGTATGTCGCACAAAATGGGCCATACAGTGGTGTGTCACTCAAAAAAGGTCATTCGGGGTATGTAACTCAAAAAATTTCATACCCGGGTATGATGCTCAAAACACGTCATACCCGGGTATGTCGCTCAAAAAAGGTCATACCGGGTATGTCGCTCAAAAGTGGTCAAACTTGTGTATGTCGCTCAAAATGGGCCATACGGTGGTGTGTCACTCAAAAAAGGTCATTCGGCGTATGTAGCTCAAAAAATTTCATACCCGGGTATGATGCTCAAAACACGTCATACCCGGGTATGTCGCTCAAAAAAGGTCATACCGGGTATGTCCCTCGAAAGTGGTCAAACTTGTGTATGTCGCTCAAAATGGGCCATACGGTGGTGTGTCACTCAAAAAAGGTCATTCGGCGTATGTAGCTCAAAAAATTTCATACCTGGGTATGATGCTCAAAACACGTCATACCCGGGTATGTCGCTCAAAAAAGGTCATACCGGGTATGTCGCTCAAAAGTGGTCATATGCGCGTATGTCGCTCAAAATAGGCCATACGGTGGTGTGTCACTCAAAAAAGGTCATTCGGGGTATGTAGCTCAAAAAATTTCATACCTGGGTATGATGCTCAAAACACGTCATACCCGGATATGTCGCTCAAAAAGGTCATACCGAGTATGTCGCTCAAAAGTGGTCATATGCGCGTATGTCGCTCAAAATAGGCCATACGGTGGTGTGTCACTCAAAAAAGATCATTCGGCGTATGTAGCTCAAAAAATTTCATACCTGGGTATGATGCTCAAAACACGTCATACCCGGATATGTCGCTCAAAAAAGGTCATACCGGGTATGTTGCTCAAAAGTGTTCAAACTTGTGTATGTTGCTCAAAATGGGCCATACGGTGGTGTGTCACTCAAAAAAGGTCATTCGGCGTATGTAGCTCAAAAAATTTCATCCCTGGGTATGACGCTCAAAACACGTCATACCCGGATATGTCGCTCAAAAAAGGTCATACCGGGTATGTCGCTCAAAAGTGTTCAAACTTGTGTATGTTGCTCAAAATTGGCCATACGGTGGTGTGTCACTCAAAAAAGGTCATTCGGCGTATGTAGCTCAAAAAATTTCATACCCGGGTATGATGCTCAAAACACGTCATACCCGGGTATGTCGCTCAAAAAAGGTCATACCGGGTACGTCGCTCAAAAGTGTTCAAACTTGTGTATGTCACTCAAAATGGGCCATATGGTGGTGTGTCACTCAAAAAAGGTCATTCGGCGTATGTAGCTCAAAAAATTTCATACCCGGGTATGATGCTCAAAACACGTCATACCCGGGTATGTCGCTCAAAAAAGGTCATACCGGGTATGTCGCTCAAAAGTGGTCAAACTTGTGTATGTCGCTCAAAATGGGCCATACAGTGGTGTGTCACTCAAAAAAGATCATTCGGCGTATGTAGCTCAAAAAATTTCATACCCGGGTATGATGCTCAAAACACGTCATACCCGGGTATGTCGCTCAAAAAAGGTCATACCTGGTATGTCGCTCAAAAGTGGTCAAACTTGTGTATGTCGCTCAAAATGGGCCATACAGTGGTGTGTCACTCAAAAAAGATCATTCGGCGTATGTAGCTCAAAAAATTTCATACCCGGGTATGATGCTCAAAACACGTCATACCCGGGTATGTTGCTCAAAAAAGGTCATACCGGGTATGTCGCTCAAAAGTGGTCATATGCGCGTATGTCGCTCAAAATAGGCCATACGGTGGTGTGTCACTCAAAAAAGGTCATTCGGGGTATGTAGCTCAAAAAATTTCATACCTGGGTATGATGCTCAAAACACGTCATACCCGGATATGTCGCTCAAAAAAGGTCATACCGGGTATGTCGCTCAAAAGTGGTCATATGCACGTATGTCACTCAAAATAGGCCATACGGTGGTGTGTCACTCAAAAAAGGTCATTCAGGGTATGTAGCTCAAAAAATTTCATACCTGGGTATGATGCTCAAAACACGTCATACCCGGGTATGACGCTCAAAAAAGGTCATACCGGGTATGTCGCTCAAAAGTGGTCATATGCGCGTATGTCGCTCAAAATAGGCCATACGGTGGTGTGTCACTCAAAAAAGGTCATTCGGGGTATGTAGCTCAAAAAATTTCATACCTGGGTATGATGCTCAAAACACGTCATACCCGGATATGTCGCTAAAAAAAGGTCATACCGGGTATGTCCCTCGAAAGTGGTCAAACTTGTGTATGTTGCTCAAAATGGGCCATACAGTGGTGTGTCACTCAAAAAAGGTCATTCGGCGTATGTAGCTCAAAAAATTTCATACCCGGGTACGATGCTCAAAACACGTCATACCCGGGTATGTCGCTCAAAAAAGGTCATACCGGGTATGTCGCTCAAAAGTGGTCATATGCGCGTATGTCGCTCAAGATAGGCCATACGGTGGTGTGTCACTCAAAAAAGGTCATTCGGGGTATGTAACTCAAAAAATTTCATACCTGGGTATGATGCTCAAAACACGTCATACCCGGGTATGTCGCTCAAAAAAGGTCATACCGGGTACGTCGCTCAAAAGTGTTCAAACTTGTGTATGTCACTCAAAATAGGCCATACGGTGGTGTGTCACTCAAAAAAGGTCATTCGGGGTATATAGCTCAAAAAATTTCATACCTGGGTATGATGCTCAAAACACGTCATACCCGGATATGTCGCTCAAAAAAGGTCATACCTGGTATGTCGCTCAAAAGTGGTCAAACTTGTGTATGTCGCTCAAAATGGGCCATACAGTGGTGTGTCACTCAAAAAAGATCATTCGGCGTATGTAGCTCAAAAAATTTCATACCCGGGTATGATGCTCAAAACACGTCATACCCGGGTATGTCGCTCAAAAAAGGTCATACCGGGTACGTCGCTCAAAAGTGGTCAAACTTGTGTATGTCGCTCAAAATGGGCCATACGGTGGTGTGTCACTCAAAAAAGATCATTCGGCGTATGTAGCTCAAAAAATTTCATACCCGGGTATGATGCTCAAAACACGTCATACCCGGGTATGTCGCTCAAAAAAGGTCATACCGGGTATGTCGCTCAAAAGTGGTCATATGCGCGTATGTCGCTCAAAATAGGCCATACGGTGGTGTGTCACTCAAAAAAGGTCATTCGGGGTATGTAGCTCAAAAAATTTCATACCTGGGTATGATGCTCAAAACACGTCATACCCGGATATGTCGCTCAAAAAGGTCATACCGGGTATGTCGCTCAAAAGTGGTCAAACTTGTGTATGTCGCTCAAAATGGGCCATACGGTGGTGTGTCACTCAAAAAAGGTCATTCGGCGTATGTAGCTCAAAAAATTTCATACCCGGGTATGATGCTCAAAACACGTCATACCCGGGTATGTCGCTCAAAAAGGTCATACCGAGTATGTCGCTCAAAAGTGGTCATATGCGCGTATGTCGCTCAAAATAGGCCATACGGTGGTGTGTCACTCAAAAAAGGTCATTCGGGGTATGTAGCTCAAAAAAATTTCATACCTGGGTATGATGCTCAAAACACGTCATACCCGGATATGTCGCACAAAAAAGGTCATACCGGGTATGTCGCTCAAAAGTGTTCAAACTTGTATATGTCGCTCAAAATAGGCCATACGGTGGTGTGTCACTCAAAAAAGATCATTCGGCGTATGTAACTCAAAAAATTTCATACCCGGGTATGATGCTCAAAACACGTCATACCCGGGTATGTCGCTCAAAATAGGCCATACGGTGGTGTGTCACTCAAAAAAGGTCATTCGGGGTATGTAGCTCAAAAAATTTCATACCTGGGTATGATGCTCAAAACACGTCATACCCGGATATGTCGCTCAAAAAGGTCATACCTGGTATGTCGCTCAAAAGCGGTCAAACTTGTGTATGTCGCTCAAAATTGGCCATACGGTGGTGTGTCACTCAAAAAAGGTCATTCGGCGTATGTAGCTCAAAAAATTTCATACCCGGGTATGATGCTCAAAACACGTCATACCCGGGTATGTCGCTCAAAAAAGGTCATACCGGGTACGTCGCTCAAAAGTGGTCAAACTTGTGTATGTCGCTCAAAATAGGCCATACGGTGGTGTGTCACTCAAAAAAGCTCATTCGGCGTATGTAGCTCAAAAAATTTCATACCCGGGTATGATGCTCAAAACACGTCATACCCGGGTATGTCGCTCAAAAAGGTCATACCGGGTATGTCGCTCAAAAGTGGTCATATGCGCGTATGTCGCTCAAAATAGGCCATACGGTGGTGTGTCACTCAAAAAAGGTCATTCGGGGTATGTAGCTCAAAAAATTTCATACCCGGGTATGATACTCAAAACACGTCATACCCGGGTATGACGCTCAAAAAAGGTCATACCGGGTATGTCGCTCAAAAGTGGTCATATGCGCGTATGTCGCTCAAAATAGGCCATACGGTGGTGTGTCACTCAAAAAAGGTCATTCGGGGTATGTAGCTCAAAAAATTTCATACCTGGGTATGATGCTCAAAACACGTCATACCCGGATATGTCGCTCAAAAAATGTCATACCGGGTATGTCGCTCAAAAGTGGTCAAACTTGTGTATGTCGCTCAAAATGGGCCATACGGTGGTGTGTCACTCAAAAAAGGTCATTCGGCGTATGTAGCTCAAAAAATTTCATACCTGGGTATGATGCTCAAAACACGTCATACCCGGGTATGTCGCTCAAAAAAGGTCATACCGGGTATGTCGCTCGAAAGTGGTCATATGCGCGTATGTCGCTCAAAATAGGCCATACGGTGGTGTGTCACTCAAAAAAGGTCATTCAGGGTATGTAGCTCAAAAATTTTTATACCCGGGTATGATGCTCAAAACACGTCATACCCGGTTATGTCGCTCAAAAAAGGTCATACTGGGTATGTCGCTCAAAAGTGTTCAAAATTGTGTATGTCGCTCAAAATGGGCCATACAGTGGTGTGTCACTCAAAAAAGGTCATTGGGCGTATGTAGCTCAAAAAATTTCATACCTGGGTATGATGCTCAAAACACGTCATACCCGGATATGTCGCTCAAAAAAGGTCATACCGGGTATGTCGCTCAAAAGTGGTCAAACTTGTGTATGTCGCTCAAAATGGGCCATACGGTGGTGTGTCACTCAAAAAAGGTCATTCGGGGTATGTAGCTCAAAAAATTTCATACCTGGGTATGATGCTCAAAACACGTCATACCCAGATATGTCGCTTAAAAAAGGTCATACCAGGTATGTCGCTCAAAAGTGGTCATATGCACGTATGTCGCTCAAAATAGGCCATACGGTGGTGTGTCACTCAAAAAAGGTCATTCGGGGTATGTAGCTCAAAAAATTTCATACCTGGGTATGATGCTCAAAATACGTCATACCCGGATATGTCGCTCAAAAAAGGTCATACCGGGTATGTCGCTCAAAAGTGGTCAAACTTGTGTATGTCGCTCAAAGTGGGCCATACGGTGGTGTGTCACTCAAAAAAGGTCATTCGGCGTATGTAGCTCAAAAAATTTCATACCCGGGTATGATGCTCAAAACACGTCATACCCGGGTATGTCGCTCAAAAAAGGTCATACCGGGTACGTCGCTCAAAAGTGTTCAAACTTGTGTATGTCACTCAAAATAGGCTATACGGTGGTGTGTCACTCAAAAAAGGTAATTCGGGGTATGTAGCTCAAAAAATTTCATACCTGGGTATGATGCTCAAAACACGTCATACCCGGATATGTCGCTCAAAAAGGTCATACCGGGTATGTCGCTCAAAAGTGGTCAAACTTGTGTATGTCGCTCAAAATGGGCCATACGGTGGTGTGTCACTAAAAAAAGCTCATTCGGCGTATGTAGCTCAAAAAATTTGATACCCGGGTATGATGCTCAAAACACGTCATACCCGGGTATGTCGCTCAAAAAGGTCATACCGGGTATGTCGCTCAAAAGTGGTCATATGCGCGTATGTCGCTCAAAATAGGCCATACGGTGGTGTGTCACTCAAAAAAGGTCATTCGGGGTATGTAGCTCAAAAAATTTCATACCCGGGTATGATACTCAAAACACGTCATACCCGGGTATGACGCTCAAAAAAGGTCATACCGGGTATGTCGCTCAAAAGTGGTCATATGCG
The DNA here is from genome assembly GCA_036785175.1 of Eupleurogrammus muticus. Lineage (NCBI taxonomy): Eukaryota > Metazoa > Chordata > Actinopteri > Scombriformes > Trichiuridae > Eupleurogrammus > Eupleurogrammus muticus. The sequence goes on from JAYKQN010000007.1 coordinate 9,782,185, forward strand.
CGTATGTCGCTCAAAATAGGCCATACGGTGGTGTGTCACTCAAAAAAGGTCATTCGGGGTATGTAGCTCAAAAAATTTCATACCTGGGTATGATGCTCAAAACACGTCATACCCGGATATGTCGCTAAAAAAAGGTCATACCGGGTATGTCCCTCGAAAGTGGTCAAACTTGTGTATGTCGCTCAAAATGGGCCATACAGTGGTGTGTCACTCAAAAAAGGTCATTCGGCGTATGTAGCTCAAAAAATTTCATACCCGGGTATGATGCTCAAAACAGGTCATACCCGGGTATGTCGCTCAAAAAGGTCATACAGAGTATGTCGCTAAAAAGTGGTCATATGCGCGTATGTCGCTCAAAATAGGCCATACGGTGGTGTGTCACTCAAAAAAGGTCATTCGGGGTATGTAGCTCAAAAAATTTCATACCTGGGTATGATGCTCAAAACACGTCATACCCGGATATGTCGCACAAAAAAGGTCATACCGGGTATGTCGCTCAAAAGTGGTCAAACTTGTGTATGTCGCTCAAAATAGGCCATACGGTGGTGTGTCACTCAAAAAAGATCATTCGGCGTATGTAGCTCAAAAAATTGCATACCTGGGTATGATGCTCAAAACACGTCATACCCGGATATGTCGCTCAAAAAAGGTCATACCTGGTATGTCGCTCAAAAGTGGTCAAACTTGTGTATGTCGCTCAAAATGGGCCATACAGTGGTGTGTCACTCAAAAAAGATCATTCGGCGTATGTAGCTCAAAAAATTTCATACCCGGGTATGATGCTCAAAACACGTCATACCCGGGTATGTCGCTCAAAAAAGGTCATACCGGGTATGTCGCTCAAAAGTGGTCATATGCGCGTATGTCGCTCAAAATAGGCCATACGGTGGTGTGTCACTCAAAAAAGGTCATTCGGGGTATATAGCTCAAAAAATTTCATTCCTGGGTATGATGCTCAAAACACGTCATACCCGGATATGTCGCTCAAAAAGGTCATACCGAGTATGTCGCTCAAAAGTGGTCAAATGCGCGTATGTCGCTCAAAATAGTCCATACGGTGGTGTGTCACTCAAAAAAGATCATTCGGCGTATGTAGCTCAAAAAATGTCATACCCGGGTATGATGCTCAAAACACGTCATACCCGGGTATGTCGCTCAAAAAAGGTCATACCGAGTATGTCGCTCAAAAGTGGTCAAACTTGTGTATGTCGCTCAAAATGGGCCATACGGTGGTGTGTCACTCAAAAAAGGTCATTCGGCGTATGTAGCTCAAAAAATTTCATACCCGGGTATGATGCTCAAAACACGTCATACCCGGGTATGTCGCTCAAAAAAGGTCATACCGGGTATGTCGCTCAAAAGTGGTCATATGCGCGTATGTCGCTCAAAATAGGCCATACGGTGGTGTGTCACTCAAAAAAGGTCATTCGGGGTATGTAGCTCAAAAAATTTCATACCTGGGTATGATGCTCAAAACACGTCATACCCGGATATGTCGCTCAAAAAGGTCATACCGGGTATGTCGCTCGAAAGTGGTCAAACTTGTGTATGTCGCTCAAAATGGGCCATACGGTGGTGTGTCACTCAAAAAAGGTCATTCGGCGTATGTAGCTCAAAAAATTTCATACCCGGGTATGATGCTCAAAACACGTCATACCCGGGTATGTCGCTCAAAAAAGGTCATACCGGGTACGTCGCTCAAAAGTGGTCAAACTTGTGTATGTCGCTCAAAATGGGCCATACGGTGGTGTGTCACTCAAAAAAGATCATTCGGCGTATGTAGCTCAAAAAATTTCATACCCGGGTATGATGCTCAAAACACGTCATACCCGGGTATGTCGCTCAAAAAAGGTCATACTGGGTATGTCGCTCAAAAGTTGTCATATGCGCGTATGTCGCTCAAAATAGGCCATACGGTGGTGTGTCACTCAAAAAAGGTCATTCGGGGTATGTAGCTCAAAAAATTTCATACCTGGGTATGATGCTCAAAACACGTCATACCCGGATATGTCGCTCAAAAAGGTCATACCGGGTATGTCGCTCAAAAGTGGTCAAACTTGTGTATGTCGCTCAAAATGGGCCATACGGTGGTGTGTCACTCAAAGAAGGTCATTCGGCGTATGTAGCTCAAAAAATTTCATACCCGGGTATGATGCTCAAAACACGTCATACCCGGGTATGTCGCTCAAAAAGGTCATACCGAGTATGTCGCTCAAAAGTGGTCATATGCGCGTATGTCGCTCAAAATAGGCCATACGGTGGTGTGTCACTCAAAAAAGGTCATTCGGGGTATGTAGCTCAAAAAATTTCATACCTGGGTATGATGCTCAAAACACGTCATACCCGGATATGTCGCACAAAAAAGGTCATACCGGGTATGTCGCTCAAAAGTGTTCAAACTTGTATATGTCGCTCAAAATAGGCCATACGGTGGTGTGTCACTCAAAAAAGATCATTCGGCGTATGTAACTCAAAAAATTTCATACCCGGGTATGATGCTCAAAACACGTCATACCCGGGTATGTCGCTCAAAATAGGCCATACGGTGGTGTGTCACTCAAAAAAGGTCATTCGGGGTATGTAGCTCAAAAAATTTCATACCTGGGTATGATGCTCAAAACACGTCATACCCGGATATGTCGCTCAAAAAGGTCATACCGGGTATGTCGCTCAAAAGCGGTCAAACTTGTGTATGTCGCTCAAAATTGGCCATACGGTGGTGTGTCACTCAAAAAAGGTCATTCGGCGTATGTAGCTCAAAAAATTTCATACCCGGGTATGATGCTCAAAACACGTCATACCCGGGTATGTCGCTCAAAAAAGGTCATACCGGGTACGTCGCTCAAAAGTGGTCAAACTTGTGTATGTCGCTCAAAATAGGCCATACGGTGGTGTGTCACTCAAAAAAGCTCATTCGGCGTATGTAGCTCAAAAAATTTCATACCCGGGTATGATGCTCAAAACACGTCATACCCGGGTATGTCGCTCAAAAAGGTCATACCGGGTATGTCGCTCAAAAGTGGTCATATGCGCGTATGTCGCTCAAAATAGGCCATACGGTGGTGTGTCACTCAAAAAAGGTCATTCGGGGTATGTAGCTCAAAAAATTTCATACCCGGGTATGATACTCAAAACACGTCATACCCGGGTATGACGCTCAAAAAAGGTCATATGCGCGTATGTCGCTCAAAATAGGCCATACGGTGGTGTGTCACTCAAAAAAGGTCATTCGGGGTATGTAGCTCAAAAAATTTCATACCTGGGTATGATGCTCAAAACACGTCATACCCGGATAAGTCGCTCAAAAAATGTCATACCGGGTATGTCGCTCAAAAGTGGTCAAACTTGTGTATGTCGCTCAAAATGGGCCATACGGTGGTGTGTCACTCAAAAAAGGTCATTCGGCGTATGTAGCTCAAAAAATTTCATACCTGGGTATGATGCTCAAAACACGTCATACCCGGGTATGTCGCTCAAAAAAGGTCATACCGGGTATGTCGCTCGAAAGTGGTCATATGCGCGTATGTCGCTCAAAATAGGCCATACGGTGGTGTGTCACTCAAAAAAGGTCATTCAGGGTATGTAGCTCAAAAATTTTTATACCCGGGTATGATGCTCAAAACACGTCATACCCGGTTATGTCGCTCAAAAAAGGTCATACTGGGTATGTCGCTCAAAAGTGTTCAAAATTGTGTATGTCGCTCAAAATGGGCCATACAGTGGTGTGTCACTCAAAAAAGGTCATTGGGCGTATGTAGCTCAAAAAATTTCATACCTGGGTATGATGCTCAAAACACGTCATACCCGGATATGTCGCTCAAAAAAGGTCATACCGGGTATGTCGCTCAAAAGTGGTCAAACTTGTGTATGTCGCTCAAAATGGGCCATACGGTGGTGTGTCACTCAAAAAAGGTCATTCGGGGTATGTAGCTCAAAAAATTTCATACCTGGGTATGATGCTCAAAACACGTCATACCCAGATATGTCGCTTAAAAAAGGTCATACCAGGTATGTCGCTCAAAAGTGGTCATATGCACGTATGTCGCTCAAAAAAGGTCATACCGGGTATGTCGCTCAAAAGTGGTCATATGCGCGTATGTCGCTCAAAATAGGCCATACGGTGGTGTGTCACTCAAAAAAGGTCATTCGGGGTATGTAGCTCAAAAAATTTCATACCTGGGTATGATGCTCAAAACACGTCATACCCGGATATGTCGCTAAAAAAAGGTCATACCGGGTATGTCCCTCGAAAGTGGTCAAACTTGTGTATGTCGCTCAAAATGGGCCATACAGTGGTGTGTCACTCAAAAAAGGTCATTCGGCGTATGTAGCTCAAAAAATTTCATACCCGGGTACGATGCTCAAAACACGTCATACCCGGGTATGTCGCTTAAAAAAGGTCATACCAGGTATGTCGCTCAAAAGTGGTCATATGCACGTATGTCGCTCAAAGTGGGCCATACGGTGGTGTGTCACTCAAAAAAGGTCATTCGGCGTATGTAGCTCAAAAAATTTCATACCCGGGTATGATGCTCAAAACACGTCATACCCGGGTATGTCGCTCAAAAAAGGTCATACCGGGTACGTCGCTCAAAAGTGTTCAAACTTGTGTATGTCACTCAAAATAGGCTATACGGTGGTGTGTCACTCAAAAAAGTTCATTCGGGGTATGTAGCTCAAAAAATTTCATACCTGGGTATGATGCTCAAAACACGTCATACCCGGATATGACGTTCAAAAAAGGTCATACCGGGTATGTCGCTCAAAAGTGGTCAAACTTGTGTATGTCGCTCAAAATGGGCCATACGGTGTTGTGTCACTCAAAAAAGGTCATTCGGGATATGTAGCTCAAAAAATGTCATACCTGGGTATGATGCTCAAAACACGTCATACCCGGGTATGTCGCTCAAAAAAGGTCATACCGGGTATGTCGCTCAAAAGTGGTCAAACTTGTGTATGTCGCTCAAAATGGGCCATACGGTGGTGTGTCACTCAAAAAAGGTCATTCGGCGTATGTAGCTCAAAAAATTTCATACCCGTGTATGATGCTCAAAACACTTCATACCCGGGTATGTCGCTCAAAAACGTCATACCGAGTATGTCCCTCAAAAGTGGTCATATGCGCGTATGTCGCTCAAAATAGGCCATACGGTGGTGTGTCACTCAAAAAAGATCATTCGGCGTATGTAGCTCAAAAAATTTCATACCTGGGTATGATGCTCAAAACACGTCATACCCGGATATGTCGCTCAAAAAAGGTCATACCTGGTATGTCGCTCAAAAGTGGTCAAACTTGTGTATGTCGCTCAAAATGGGCCATACAGTGGTGTGTCACTCAAAAAAGATCATTCGGCGTATGTAGCTCAAAAAATTTCATACCTGGGTATGATGCTCAAAACACGTCATACCCGGATATGTCGCTCAAAAAAGGTCATACCTGGTATGTCGCTCAAAAGTGGTCAAACTTGTGTATGTCGCTCAAAATGGGCCATACAGTGGTGTGTCACTCAAAAAAGATCATTCGGCGTATGTAGCTCAAAAAATTTCATACCCGGGTATGATGCTCAAAACACTTCATACCCGGGTATGTCGCTCAAAAAGGTCATACCGAGTATGTCGCGCAAAAGTGGTCATATGCGCGTATGTCGCTCAAAATAGGCCATACGGTGGTGTGTCACTCAAAAAAGGTCATTCGGGGTATGTAGCTCAAAAAATTTCATACCTGGGTATGATGCTCAAAACACGTCATACCCGGATATGTCGCTCAAAAAAGGACATACCGGGTATGTCGCTCAAAAGTGTTCAAACTTGTATATGTCGCTCAAAATAGGCCATACGGTGGTGTGTCACTCAAAAAAGATCATTCGGCGTATGTAACTCAAAAAATTTCATACCCGGGTATGATGCTCAAAACACGTCATACCCGGGTATGTTGCTCAAAATAGGCCATACGGTGGTGTGTCACTCAAAAAAGGTCATTCGGGATATGTAGCTCAAAAAACTTCATACCCGGGTATGATGCTCAAAACACGTCATACCCAGGTATGTCGCTCAAAAAAGGTCATACCGGGTATGTCGCTCAAAAGTGGTCATATGCGCGTATGTCGCTCAAAATAGGCCATACGGTGGTGTGTCACTCAAAAAAGGTCATTCAGGGTATGTAGCTCAAAAAATTTTATACCCGGGTATGATGCTCAAAACACGTCATAACCGGGTATGTCGCTCAAAAAAGGTCATACCGGGTATGTCGCTCAAAAGTGGTCATATGCCCGTATGTCACTCAAAATAGGCCATACGGTGGTGTGTCACTCAAAAAAGGTCATTCAGGGTATGTAGCTCAAAAAATTTCATACCTGGGTATGATGCTCAAAACACGTCATACCCGGATATGTCGCTCAAAAAAGGTCATACCGGGTATGTCGCTCAAAAGTGGTCATATGCGCGTATGTCGCTCAAAATAGGCCATACGGTGGTGTGTCACTCAAAAAAGGTCATTCAGGGTATGTAGCTCAAAAAATTTCATACCTGGGTATGATGCTCAAAACACGTCATACCCGGATATGACGTTCAAAAAAGGTCATACCGGGTATGTCGCTCAAAAGTGGTCAAACTTGTGTATGTCGCTCAAAATGGGCCATACGGTGGTGTGTCACTCAAAAAAGGTCATTCGGGATATGTAGCTCAAAACACGTCATACCCGGGTATGTCGCTCAAAAAAGGTCATACCGGGTATGTCGCTCAAAAGTGGTCATATGCGCGTATGTCGCTCAAAATAGGCCATACGGTGGTGTGTCACTCAAAAAAGGTCATTCGGCGTATGTAGCTCAAAAAATTTCGTACCCGGGTATGATGCTCAAAACACGTCATACCCGGGTATGTCGCTCAAAAAAGGTCATACCGGGTATGTCGCTCAAAAGTGGTCATATGCGCGTATGTCGCTCAAAATAGGCCATACGGTGGTGTGTCACTCAAAAAAGGTCATAGCGGGTATGTCGCTCAAAAGTGGTCATATGCGCGTATGTCGCTCAAAATAGGCCATACGGTGGTGTGTCACTCAAAAAAGGTCATTCGGGGTATAATGCTCAAAAAATTTCATACCTGGGTATGATGCTCAAAACACGTCATACCCAGATATGTCGCTCAAAAAAGGTCATACCTGGTATGTCGCTCAAAAGTGGTCAAACTTGTGTATGTCGCACAAAATGGGCCATACAGTGGTGTGTCACTCAAAAAAGGTCATTCGGGGTATGTAACTCAAAAAATTTCATACCCGGGTATGATGCTCAAAACACGTCATACCCGGGTATGTCGCTCAAAAAAGGTCATACCGGGTATGTCGCTCAAAAGTGGTCAAACTTGTGTATGTCGCTCAAAATGGGCCATACGGTGGTGTGTCACTCAAAAAAGGTCATTCGGCGTATGTAGCTCAAAAAATTTCATACCCGGGTATGATGCTCAAAACACGTCATACCCGGGTATGTCGCTCAAAAAAGGTCATACCGGGTATGTCCCTCGAAAGTGGTCAAACTTGTGTATGTCGCTCAAAATGGGCCATACGGTGGTGTGTCACTCAAAAAAGGTCATTCGGCGTATGTAGCTCAAAAAATTTCATACCTGGGTATGATGCTCAAAACACGTCATACCCGGGTATGTCGCTCAAAAACGTCATACCGAGTATGTCGCTCAAAAGTGGTCATATGCGCGTATGTCGCTCAAAATAGGCCATACGGTGGTGTGTCACTCAAAAAAGATCATTCGGCGTATGTAGCTCAAAAAATTTCATACCTGGGTATGATGCTCAAAACACGTCATACCCGGATATGTCGCTCAAAAAAGGTCATACCTGGTATGTCGCTCAAAAGTGGTCAAACTTGTGTATGTCGCTCAAAATGGGCCATACAGTGGTGTGTCACTCAAAAAAGATCATTCGGCGTATGTAGCTCAAAAAATTTCATACCTGGGTATGATGCTCAAAACACGTCATACCCGGATATGTCGCTCAAAAAAGGTCATACCTGGTATGTCGCTCAAAAGTGGTCAAACTTGTGTATGTCGCTCAAAATAGGCCATACGGTGGTGTGTCACTCAAAAAAGGTCATTCGGGGTATATAGCTCAAAAAATTTCATACCTGGGTATGATGCTCAAAACACGTCATACCCAGATATGTCGCTCAAAAAAGGTCATACCTGGTATGTCGCTCAAAAGTGGTCAAACTTGTGTATGTCGCACAAAATAGGCCATACGGTGGTGTGTCACTCAAAAAAGATCATTCGGCGTATGTAGCTCAAAAAATTTCATACCTGGGTATGATGCTCAAAACACGTCATACCCGGATATGTCGCTCAAAAAAGGTCATACCTGGTATGTCGCTCAAAAGTGGTCAAACTTGTGTATGTCGCTCAAAATGGGCCATACAGTGGTGTGTCACTCAAAAAAGATCATTCGGCGTATGTAGCTCAAAAAATTTCATACCTGGGTATGATGCTCAAAACACGTCATACCCGGATATGTCGCTCAAAAAAGGTCATACCTGGTATGTCGCTCAAAAGTGGTCAAACTTGTGTATGTCGCTCAAAATGGGCCATACAGTGGTGTGTCACTCAAAAAAGATCATTCGGCGTATGTAGCTCAAAAAATTTCATACCCGGGTATGATGCTCAAAACACTTCATACCCGGGTATGTCGCTCAAAAAGGTCATACCGAGTATGTCGCGCAAAAGTGGTCATATGCGCGTATGTCGCTCAAAATAGGCCATACGGTGGTGTGTCACTCAAAAAAGGTCATTCGGGGTATGTAGCTCAAAAAATTTCATACCTGGGTATGATGCTCAAAACACGTCATACCCGGATATGTCGCTCAAAAAAGGACATACCGGGTATGTCGCTCAAAAGTGTTCAAACTTGTATATGTCGCTCAAAATAGGCCATACGGTGGTGTGTCACTCAAAAAAGATCATTCGGCGTATGTAACTCAAAAAATTTCATACCCGGGTATGATGCTCAAAACACGTCATACCCCGGTATGTCGCTCAAAATAGGCCATACGGTGGTGTGTCACTCAAAAAAGGTCATTCGGGATATGTAGCTCAAAAAACTTCATACCCGGGTATGATGCTCAAAACACGTCATACCCGGGTATGTCGCTCAAAAAAGGTCATACCGGGTATGTCGCTCAAAAGTGGTCATATGCGCGTATGTCGCTCAAAATAGGCCATACGGTGGTGTGTCACTCAAAAAAGGTCATTCAGGGTATGTAGCTCAAAAAATTTTATACCCGGGTATGATGCTCAAAACACGTCATAACCGGGTATGTCGCTCAAAAAAGGTCATACCGGGTATGTCGCTCAAAAGTGGTCATATGCCCGTATGTCACTCAAAATAGGCCATACGGTGGTGTGTCACTCAAAAAAGGTCATTCAGGGTATGTAGCTCAAAAAATTTCATACCTGGGTATGATGCTCAAAACACGTCATACCCGGATATGTCGCTCAAAAAAGGTCATACCGGGTATGTCGCTCAAAAGTGGTCATATGCGCGTATGTCGCTCAAAATAGGCCATACGGTGGTGTGTCACTCAAAAAAGGTCATTCAGGGTATGTAGCTCAAAAAATTTCATACCTGGGTATGATGCTCAAAACACGTCATACCCGGATATGACGTTCAAAAAAGGTCATACCGGGTATGTCGCTCAAAAGTGGTCAAACTTGTGTATGTCGCTCAAAATGGGCCATACGGTGGTGTGTCACTCAAAAAAGGTCATTCGGGATATGTAGCTCAAAACACGTCATACCCGGGTATGTCGCTCAAAAAAGGTCATACCGGGTATGTCGCTCAAAAGTGGTCATATGCGCGTATGTCGCTCAAAATAGGCCATACGGTGGTGTGTCACTCAAAAAAGGTCATTCGGCGTATGTAGCTCAAAAAATTTCGTACCCGGGTATGATGCTCAAAACACGTCATACCCGGGTATGTCGCTCAAAAAAGGTCATACCGGGTATGTCGCTCAAAAGTGGTCATATGCGCGTATGTCGCTCAAAATAGGCCATACGGTGGTGTGTCACTCAAAAAAGGTCATACCGGGTATGTCGCTCAAAAGTGGTCATATGCGCGTATGTCGCTCAAAATAGGCCATACGGTGGTGTGTCACTCAAAAAAGGTCATTCGGGGTATATAGCTCAAAAAATTTCATACCTGGGTATGATGCTCAAAACACGTCATACCCAGATATGTCGCTCAAAAAAGGTCATACCTGGTATGTCGCTCAAAAGTGGTCAAACTTGTGTATGTCGCACAAAATGGGCCATACAGTGGTGTGTCACTCAAAAAAGGTCATTCGGGGTATGTAACTCAAAAAATTTCATACCCGGGTATGATGCTCAAAACACGTCATACCCGGGTATGTCGCTCAAAATGGGCCATACGGTGGTGTGTCACTCAAAAAAGGTCATTCGGCGTATGTAGCTCAAAAAATTTCATACCCGGGTATGATGCTCAAAACACGTCATACCCGGGTATGTCGCTCAAAAAGGGTCATACCGGGTATGTCCCTCGAAAGTGGTCAAACTTGTGTATGTCGCTCAAAATGGGCCATACGGTGGTGTGTCACTCAAAAAAGGTCATTCGGCGTATGTAGCTCAAAAAATTTCATACCTGGGTATGATGCTCAAAACACGTCATACCCGGGTATGTCGCTCAAAAAAGGTCATACCGGGTATGTCGCTCAAAAGTGGTCATATGCGCGTATGTCGCTCAAAATAGGCCATACGGTGGTGTGTCACTCAAAAAAGGTCATTCAGGGTATGTAGCTCAAAAAAATTTATACCCGGGTATGATGCTCAAAACACGTCATACCCGGGTATGTCGCTCAAAAAAGGTCATACCGGGTATGTCGCTCAAAAGTGGTCATATGCCCGTATGTCACTCAAAATAGGCCATACGGTGGTGTGTCACTCAAAAAAGGTCATTCAGGGTATGTAGCTCAAAAAATTTCATACCTGGGTATGATGCTCAAAACACGTCATACCCGGATATGTCGCTCAAAAAAGGTCATACCGGGTATGTCGCTCAAAAGTGGTCAAACTTGTGTATGTCGCTCAAAATGGGCCATACGGTGGTGTGTCACTCAAAAAAGGTCATTCGGCGTATGTAGCTCAAAAAATTTCATACCTGGGTATGATGCTCAAAACACGTCATACCCGGGTATGTCGCTCAAAAAAGGTCATACCGGGTATGTCGCTCAAAAGTGGTCATATGCGCGTATGTCGCTCAAAATAGGCCATACGGTGGTGTGTCACTCAAAAAAGGTCATTCGGGGTATGTAGCTCAAAAAATTTCATACCTGGGTATGATGCTCAAAACACGTCATACCCGGATATGTCGCTCAAAAAGGTCATACCGAGTATGTCGCTCAAAAGTGGTCATATGCGCGTATGTCGCTCAAAATAGGCCATACGGTGGTGTGTCACTCAAAAAAGATCATTCGGCGTATGTAGCTCAAAAAATTTCATACCTGGGTATGATGCTCAAAACACGTCATACCCGGATATGTCGCTCAAAAAAGGTCATACCGGGTATGTTGCTCAAAAGTGTTCAAACTTGTGTATGTTGCTCAAAATGGGCCATACGGTGGTGTGTCACTCAAAAAAGGTCATTCGGCGTATGTAGCTCAAAAAATTTCATCCCTGGGTATGACGCTCAAAACACGTCATACCCGGATATGTCGCTCAAAAAAGGTCATACCGGGTATGTCGCTCAAAAGTGTTCAAACTTGTGTATGTTGCTCAAAATTGGCCATACGGTGGTGTGTCACTCAAAAAAGGTCATTCGGCGTATGTAGCTCAAAAAATTTCATACCCGGGTATGATGCTCAAAACACGTCATACCCGGGTATGTCGCTCAAAAAAGGTCATACCGGGTACGTCGCTCAAAAGTGTTCAAACTTGTGTATGTCACTCAAAATAGGCCATACGGTGGTGTGTCACTCAAAAAAGGTCATTTGGGGTATATAGCTCAAAAAATTTCATACCTGGGTATGATGCTCAAAACACGTCATACCCGGATATGTCGCTCAAAAAAGGTCATACCGGGTACGTCGCTCAAAAGTGTTCAAACTTGTGTATGTCACTCAAAATGGGCCATATGGTGGTGTGTCACTCAAAAAAGGTCATTCGGCGTATGTAGCTCAAAAAATTTCATACCCGGGTATGATGCTCAAAACACGTCATACCCGGGTATGTCGCTCAAAAAAGGTCATACCGGGTATGTCGCTCAAAAGTGGTCAAACTTGTGTATGTCGCTCAAAATGGGCCATACAGTGGTGTGTCACTCAAAAAAGATCATTCGGCGTATGTAGCTCAAAAAATTTCATACCCGGGTATGATGCTCAAAACACGTCATACCCGGGTATGTCGCTCAAAAAAGGTCATACCGGGTATGTCGCTCAAAAGTGGTCATATGCGCGTATGTCGCTCAAAATAGGCCATACGGTGGTGTGTCACTCAAAAAAGGTCATTCGGGGTATGTAGCTCAAAAAATTTCATACCTGGGTATGATGCTCAAAACACGTCATACCCGGATATGTCGCTCAAAAAAGGTCATACCGGGTATGTCGCTCAAAAGTGGTCATATGCACGTATGTCACTCAAAATAGGCCATACGGTGGTGTGTCACTCAAAAAAGGTCATTCGGCGTATGTAGCTCAAAAAATTTCATACCTGGGTATGATGCTCAAAACACGTCATACCCGGATATGACGTTCAAAAAAGGTCATACCGGGTATGTCGCTCAAAAGTGGTCAAACTTGTGTATGTCGCTCAAAATGGGCCATACGGTGGTGTGTCACTCAAAAAAGGTCATTCGGCGTATGTAGCTCAAAAAATTTCATACCCGTGTATGATGCTCAAAACACTTCATACCCGGGTATGTCGCTCAAAAACGTCATACCGAGTATGTCGCTCAAAAGTGGTCATATGCGCGTATGTCGCTCAAAATAGGCCATACGGTGGTGTGTCACTCAAAAAAGATCATTCGGCGTATGAAGCTCAAAAAATTTCATACCCGGGTATGATGCTCAAAACACGTCATACCCGGGTATGTCGCTCAAAAAAGGTCATACCGGGTATGTCGCTCAAAAGTGGTCAAACTTGTGTATGTCGCTCAAAATGGGCCATACAGTGGTGTGTCACTCAAAAAAGATCATTCGGCGTATGTAGCTCAAAAAATTTCATACCCGGGTATGATGCTCAAAACATGTCATACCCGGGTATGTCGCTCAAAAAAGGTCATACCTGGTATGTCGCTCAAAAGTGGTCAAACTTGTGTATGTCGCTCAAAATGGGCCATACAGTGGTGTGTCACTCAAAAAAGATCATTCGGCGTATGTAGCTCAAAAAATTTCATACCCGGGTATGATGCTCAAAACACGTCATACCCGGGTATGTCGCTCAAAAAAGGTCATACCGGGTATGTCGCTCAAAAGTGGTCATATGCGCGTATGTCGCTCAAAATAGGCCATACGGTGGTGTGTCACTCAAAAAAGGTCATTCGGGGTATGTAGCTCAAAAAATTTCATACCTGGGTATGATGCTCAAAACACGTCATACCCGGATATGTCGCTCAAAAAAGGTCATACCGGGTATGTCGCTCAAAAGTGGTCATATGCACGTATGTCACTCAAAATAGGCCATACGGTGGTGTGTCACTCAAAAAAGGTCATTCGGCGTATGTAGCTCAAAAAATTTCATACCTGGGTATGATGCTCAAAACACGTCATACCCGGATATGACGTTCAAAAAAGGTCATACCGGGTATGTCGCTCAAAAGTGGTCAAACTTGTGTATGTCGCTCAAAATGGGCCATACGGTGTTGTGTCACTCAAAAAAGGTCATTCGGGATATGTAGCTCAAAAAATTTCATACCTGGGTATGATGCTCAAAACACGTCATACCCGGGTATGTCGCTCAAAAAAGGTCATACCGGGTATGTCGCTCAAAAGTGGTCAAACTTGTGTATGTCGCTCAAAATGGGCCATACGGTGGTGTGTCACTCAAAAAAGGTCATTCGGCGTATGTAGCTCAAAGAATTTCATACCCGTGTATGATGCTCAAAACACTTCATACCCGGGTATGTCGCTCAAAAACGTCATACCGAGTATGTCGCTCAAAAGTGGTCATATGCGCGTATGTCGCTCAAAATAGGCCATACGGTGGTGTGTCACTCAAAAAAGATCATTCGGCGTATGTAGCTCAAAAAATTTCATACCTGGGTATGATGCTCAAAACACGTCATACCCGGATATGTCGCTCAAAAAAGGTCATACCTGGTATGTCGCTCAAAAGTGGTCAAACTTGTGTATGTCGCTCAAAATGGGCCATACAGTGGTGTGTCACTCAAAAAAGATCATTCGGCGTATGTAGCTCAAAAAATTTCATACCTGGGTATGATGCTCAAAACACGTCATACCCGGATATGTCGCTCAAAAAAGGTCATACCTGGTATGTCGCTCAAAAGTGGTCAAACTTGTGTATGTCGCTCAAAATGGGCCATACAGTGGTATGTCACTCAAAAAAGATCATTCGGCGTATGTAGCTCAAAAAATTTCATACCCGGGTATGATGCTCAAAACACTTCATACCCGGGTATGTCGCTCAAAAAGGTCATACCGAGTATGTCGCGCAAAAGTGGTCATATGCGCGTATGTCGCTCAAAATAGGCCATACGGTGGTGTGTCACTCAAAAAAGGTCATTCGGGGTATGTAGCTCAAAAAATTTCATACCTGGGTATGATGCTCAAAACACGTCATACCCGGATATGTCGCTCAAAAAAGGACATACCGGGTATGTCGCTCAAAAGTGTTCAAACTTGTATATGTCGCTCAAAATAGGCCATACGGTGGTGTGTCACTCAAAAAAGATCATTCGGCGTATGTAACTCAAAAAATTTCATACCCGGGTATGATGCTCAAAACACGTCATACCCGGGTATGTCGCTCAAAATAGGCCATACGGTGGTGTGTCACTCAAAAAAGGTCATACCGGGTATGTCGCTCAAAAGTGGTCAAACTTGTGTATGTCGCTCAAAATGGGCCATACGGTGGTGTGTCACTCAAAAAAGGTCATTCGGGATATGTAGCTCAAAAAATTTCATACCCGGGTATGATGCTCAAAACACGTCATACCCGGGTATGTCGCTCAAAAAAGGTCATACCGGGTATGTCGCTCAAAAGTGGTCATATGCGCGTATGTCGCTCAAAATAGGCCATACGGTGGTGTGTCACTCAAAAAAGGTCATTCAGGGTATGTAGCTCAAAAAATTTTATACCCGGGTATGATGCTCAAAACACGTCATAACCAGGTATGTCGCTCAAAAAAGGTCATACCGGGTATGTCGCTCAAAAGTGGTCATATGCCCGTATGTCACTCAAAATAGGCCATACGGTGGTGTGTCACTCAAAAAAGATCATTCGGCGTATGTAGCTCAAAAAATTTCATACCCGGGTATGATGCTCAAAAAAGGTCATACCGGGTATGTCGCTCAAAAGTGGTCATATGCGCGTATGTCGCTCAAAATAGGCCATACGGTGGTGTGTCACTCAAAAAAGGTCATTCGGGGTATGTAGCTCAAAAAATTTCATACCTGGGTATGATGCTCAAAACACGTCATACCCGGATATGTCGCTCAAAAAAGGTCATACCGGGTATGTCGCTCAAAAGTGGTCATATGCACGTATGTCACTCAAAATAGGCCATACGGTGGTGTGTCACTCAAAAAAGGTCATTCGGCGTATGTAGCTCAAAAAATTTCATACCTGGGTATGATGCTCAAAACACGTCATACCCGGATATGACGTTCAAAAAAGGTCATACCGGGTATGTCGCTCAAAAGTGGTCAAACTTGTGTATGTCGCTCAAAATGGGCCATACGGTGGTGTGTCACTCAAAAAAGGTCATTCGGCGTATGTAGCTCAAAAAATTTCATACCCGTGTATGATGCTCAAAACACTTCATACCCGGGTATGTCGCTCAAAAACGTCATACCGAGTATGTCGCTCAAAAGTGGTCATATGCGCGTATGTCGCTCAAAATAGGCCATACGGTGGTGTGTCACTCAAAAAAGATCATTCGGCGTATGTAGCTCAAAAAATTTCATACCCGGGTATGATGCTCAAAACACGTCATACCCGGGTATGTCGCTCAAAAAAGGTCATACCGGGTATGTCGCTCAAAAGTGGTCAAACTTGTGTATGTCGCTCAAAATGGGCCATACAGTGGTGTGTCACTCAAAAAAGATCATTCGGCGTATGTAGCTCAAAAAATTTCATACCCGGGTATGATGCTCAAAACACGTCATACCCGGGTATGTCGCTCAAAAAAGGTCATACCTGGTATGTCGCTCAAAAGTGGTCAAACTTGTGTATGTCGCTCAAAATGGGCCATACAGTGGTGTGTCACTCAAAAAAGATCATTCGGCGTATGTAGCTCAAAAAATTTCATACCCGGGTATGATGCTCAAAACACGTCATACCCGGGTATGTCGCTCAAAAAAGGTCATACCGGGTATGTCGCTCAAAAGTGGTCATATGCGCGTATGTCGCTCAAAATAGGCCATACGGTGGTGTGTCACTCAAAAAAGGTCATTCGGGGTATGTAGCTCAAAAAATTTCATACCTGGGTATGATGCTCAAAACACGTCATACCCGGATATGTCGCTCAAAAAAGGTCATACCGGGTATGTCGCTCAAAAGTGGTCATATGCACGTATGTCACTCAAAATAGGCCATACGGTGGTGTGTCACTCAAAAAAGGTCATTCGGCGTATGTAGCTCAAAAAATTTCATACCTGGGTATGATGCTCAAAACACGTCATACCCGGATATGACGTTCAAAAAAGGTCATACCGGGTATGTCGCTCAAAAGTGGTCAAACTTGTGTATGTCGCTCAAAATGGGCCATACGGTGGTGTGTCACTCAAAAAAGGTCATTCGGGATATGTAGCTCAAAAAATTTCATACCCGGGTATGATGCTCAAAACACGTCATACCCGGGTATGTCGCTCAAAAAAGGTCATACCGGGTATGTCGCTCAAAAGTGGTCATATGCGCGTATGTCGCTCAAAATAGGCCATACGGTGGTGTGTCACTCAAAAAAGGTCATTCAGGGTATGTAGCTCAAAAAATTTTATACCCGGGTATGATGCTCAAAACACGTCATAACCAGGTATGTCGCTCAAAAAAGGTCATACCGGGTATGTCGCTCAAAAGTGGTCATATGCCCGTATGTCACTCAAAATAGGCCATACGGTGGTGTGTCACTCAAAAAAGATCATTCGGCGTATGTAGCTCAAAAAATTTCATACCCGGGTATGATGCTCAAAAAAGGTCATACCGGGTATGTCGCTCAAAAGTGGTCATATGCGCGTATGTCGCTCAAAATAGGCCATACGGTGGTGTGTCACTCAAAAAAGGTCATTCGGGGTATGTAGCTCAAAAAATTTCATACCTGGGTATGATGCTCAAAACACGTCATACCCGGATATGTCGCTCAAAAAAGGTCATACCGGGTATGTCGCTCAAAAGTGGTCATATGCACGTATGTCACTCAAAATAGGCCATACGGTGGTGTGTCACTCAAAAAAGGTCATTCGGCGTATGTAGCTCAAAAAATTTCATACCTGGGTATGATGCTCAAAACACGTCATACCCGGATATGACGTTCAAAAAAGGTCATACCGGGTATGTCGCTCAAAAGTGGTCAAACTTGTGTATGTCGCTCAAAATGGGCCATACGGTGGTGTGTCACTCAAAAAAGGTCATTCGGCGTATGTAGCTCAAAAAATTTCATACCCGTGTATGATGCTCAAAACACTTCATACCCGGGTATGTCGCTCAAAAACGTCATACCGAGTATGTCGCTCAAAAGTGGTCATATGCGCGTATGTCGCTCAAAATGGGCCATACAGTGGTGTGTCACTCAAAAAAGATCATTCGGCGTATGTAGCTCAAAAAATTTCATACCCGGGTATGATGCTCAAAACACGTCATACCCGGGTATGTCGCTCAAAAAAGGTCATACCGGGTATGTCGCTCAAAAGTGGTCATATGCGCGTATGTCGCTCAAAATAGGCCATACGGTGGTGTGTCACTCAAAAAAGGTCATTCGGGGTATGTAGCTCAAAAAATTTCATACCTGGGTATGATGCTCAAAACACGTCATACCCGGATATGTCGCTCAAAAAAGGTCATACCGGGTATGTCGCTCAAAAGTGGTCATATGCACGTATGTCACTCAAAATAGGCCATACGGTGGTGTGTCACTCAAAAAAGGTCATTCGGCGTATGTAGCTCAAAAAATTTCATACCTGGGTATGATGCTCAAAACACGTCATACCCGGATATGACGTTCAAAAAAGGTTATACCGGGTATGTCGCTCAAAAGTGGTCAAACTTGTGTATGTCGCTCAAAATGGGCCATACGGTGTTGTGTCACTCAAAAAAGGTCATTCGGGATATGTAGCTCAAAAAATTTCATACCTGGGTATGATGCTCAAAACACGTCATACCCGGGTATGTCGCTCAAAAAAGGTCATACCGGGTATGTCGCTCAAAAGTGGTCAAACTTGTGTATGTCGCTCAAAATGGGCCATACGGTGGTGTGTCACTCAAAAAAGGTCATTCGGCGTATGTAGCTCAAAGAATTTCATACCCGTGTATGATGCTCAAAACACTTCATACCCGGGTATGTCGCTCAAAAACGTCATACCGAGTATGTCGCTCAAAAGTGGTCATATGCGCGTATGTCGCTCAAAATAGGCCATACGTTGGTGTGTCACTCAAAAAAGATCATTCGGCGTATGTAGCTCAAAAAATTTCATACCTGGGTATGATGCTCAAAACACGTCATACCCGGATATGTCGCTCAAAAAAGGTCATACCTGGTATGTCGCTCAAAAGTGGTCAAACTTGTGTATGTCGCTCAAAATGGGCCATACAGTGGTGTGTCACTCAAAAAAGATCATTCGGCGTATGTAGCTCAAAAAATTTCATACCTGGGTATGATGCTCAAAACACGTCATACCCGGATATGTCGCTCAAAAAAGGTCATACCTGGTATGTCGCTCAAAAGTGGTCAAACTTGTGTATGTCGCTCAAAATGGGCCATACAGTGGTATGTCACTCAAAAAAGATCATTCGGCGTATGTAGCTCAAAAAATTTCATACCCGGGTATGATGCTCAAAACACTTCATACCCGGGTATGTCGCTCAAAAAGGTCATACCGAGTATGTCGCGCAAAAGTGGTCATATGCGCGTATGTCGCTCAAAATAGGCCATACGGTGGTGTGTCACTCAAAAAAGATCATTCAGCGTATGTAGCTCAAAAAATTTCATACCCGGGTATGATGCTCAAAACACGTCATACCCGGGTATGTCGCTCAAAAAAGGTCATACCGGGTATGTCGCTCAAAAGTGGTCAAACTTGTGTATGTCGCTCAAAATGGGCCATACAGTGGTGTGTCACTCAAAAAAGATCATTCGGCGTATGTAGCTCAAAAAATTTCATACCCGGGTATGATGCTCAAAACACGTCATACCCGGGTATGTCGCTCAAAAAAGGTCATACCTGGTATGTCGCTCAAAAGTGGTCAAACTTGTGTATGTCGCTCAAAATGGGCCATACAGTGGTGTGTCACTCAAAAAAGATCATTCGGCGTATGTAGCTCAAAAAATTTCATACCCGGGTATGATGCTCAAAACACGTCATACCCGGGTATGTCGCTCAAAAAAGGTCATACCGGGTATGTCGCTCAAAAGTGGTCATATGCGCGTATGTCGCTCAAAATAGGCCATACGGTGGTGTGTCACTCAAAAAAGGTCATTCGGGGTATGTAGCTCAAAAAATTTCATACCTGGGTATGATGCTCAAAACACGTCATACCCGGATATGTCGCTCAAAAAAGGTCATACCGGGTATGTCGCTCAAAAGTGGTCATATGCACGTATGTCACTCAAAATAGGCCATACGGTGGTGTGTCACTCAAAAAAGGTCATTCGGCGTATGTAGCTCAAAAAATTTCATACCTGGGTATGATGCTCAAAACACGTCATACCCGGATATGACGTTCAAAAAAGGTCATACCGGGTATGTCGCTCAAAAGTGGTCAAACTTGTGTATGTCGCTCAAAATGGGCCATACGGTGTTGTGTCACTCAAAAAAGGTCATTCGGGATATGTAGCTCAAAAAATTTCATACCTGGGTATGATGCTCAAAACACGTCATACCCGGGTATGTCGCTCAAAAAAGGTCATACCGGGTATGTCGCTCAAAAGTGGTCAAACTTGTGTATGTCGCTCAAAATGGGCCATACGGTGGTGTGTCACTCAAAAAAGGTCATTCGGCGTATGTAGCTCAAAGAATTTCATACCCGTGTATGATGCTCAAAACACTTCATACCCGGGTATGTCGCTCAAAAACGTCATACCGAGTATGTCGCTCAAAAGTGGTCATATGCGCGTATGTCGCTCAAAATAGGCCATACGTTGGTGTGTCACTCAAAAAAGATCATTCGGCGTATGTAGCTCAAAAAATTTCATACCTGGGTATGATGCTCAAAACACGTCATACCCGGATATGTCGCTCAAAAAAGGTCATACCTGGTATGTCGCTCAAAAGTGGTCAAACTTGTGTATGTCGCTCAAAATGGGCCATACAGTGGTGTGTCACTCAAAAAAGATCATTCGGCGTATGTAGCTCAAAAAATTTCATACCTGGGTATGATGCTCAAAACACGTCATACCCGGATATGTCGCTCAAAAAAGGTCATACCTGGTATGTCGCTCAAAAGTGGTCAAACTTGTGTATGTCGCTCAAAATGGGCCATACAGTGGTATGTCACTCAAAAAAGATCATTCGGCGTATGTAGCTCAAAAAATTTCATACCCGGGTATGATGCTCAAAACACTTCATACCCGGGTATGTCGCTCAAAAAGGTCATACCGAGTATGTCGCGCAAAAGTGGTCATATGCGCGTATGTCGCTCAAAATAGGCCATACGGTGGTGTGTCACTCAAAAAAGGTCATTCGGGGTATGTAGCTCAAAAAATTTCATACCTGGGTATGATGCTCAAAACACGTCATACCCGGATATGTCGCTCAAAAAAGGACATACCGGGTATGTCGCTCAAAAGTGTTCAAACTTGTATATGTCGCTCAAAATAGGCCATACGGTGGTGTGTCACTCAAAAAAGATCATTCGGCGTATGTAACTCAAAAAATTTCATACCCGGGTATGATGCTCAAAACACGTCATACCCGGGTAGGTCGCTCAAAATAGGCCATACGGTGGTGTGTCACTCAAAAAAGGTCATACCGGGTATGTCGCTCAAAAGTGGTCAAACTTGTGTATGTCGCTCAAAATGGGCCATACGGTGGTGTGTCACTCAAAAAAGGTCATTCGGGATATGTAGCTCAAAAAATTTCATACCCGGGTATGATGCTCAAAACACGTCATACCCGGGTATGTCGCTCAAAAAAGGTCATACCGGGTATGTCGCTCAAAAGTGGTCATATGCGCGTATGTCGCTCAAAATAGGCCATACGGTGGTGTGTCACTCAAAAAAGGTCATTCAGGGTATGTAGCTCAAAAAATTTTATACCCGGGTATGATGCTCAAAACACGTCATAACCAGGTATGTCGCTCAAAAAAGGTCATACCGGGTATGTCGCTCAAAAGTGGTCATATGCCCGTATGTCACTCAAAATAGGCCATACGGTGGTGTGTCACTCAAAAAAGATCATTCGGCGTATGTAGCTCAAAAAATTTCATACCTGGGTATGATGCTCAAAACACGTCATACCCGGATATGTCGCTCAAAAAAGGTCATACCTGGTATGTCGCTCAAAAGTGGTCAAACTTGTGTATGTCGCTCAAAATGGGCCATACAGTGGTGTGTCACTCAAAAAAGATCATTCGGCGTATGTAGCTCAAAAAATTTCATACCCGGGTATGATGCTCAAAACACTTCATACCCGGGTATGTCGCTCAAAAAGGTCATACCGAGTATGTCGCACAAAAGTGGTCATATGCGCGTATGTCGCTCAAAATAGGCCATACGGTGGTGTGTCACTCAAAAAAGGTCATTCGGGGTATGTAGCTCAAAAAATTTCATACCTGGGTATGATGCTCAAAACACGTCATACCCGGATATGTCGCTCAAAAAAGGACATACCGGGTATGTCGCTCAAAAGTGTTCAAACTTGTATATGTCGCTCAAAATAGGCCATACGGTGGTGTGTCACTCAAAAAAGATCATTCGGCGTATGTAACTCAAAAAATTTCATACCCGGGTATGATGCTCAAAACACGTCATACCCGGGTATGTCGCTCAAAATAGGCCATACGGTGGTGTGTCACTCAAAAAAGGTCATTCAGGGTATGTAGCTCAAAAAATTTTATACCCGGGTATGATGCTCAAAACACGTCATAACCGGGTATGTCGCTCAAAAAAGGTCATACCGGGTATGTCGCTCAAAAGTGGTCATATGCCCGTATGTCACTCAAAATAGGCCATACGGTGGTGTGTCACTCAAAAAAGGTCATTCAGGGTATGTAGCTCAAAAAATTTCATACCTGGGTATGATGCTCAAAACACGTCATACCCGGATATGTCGCTCAAAAATGGTCATACCGGGTATGTCGCTCAAAAGTGGTCATATGCGCGTATGTCGCTCAAAATAGGCCATACGGTGGTGTGTCACTCAAAAAAGGTCATTCAGGGTATGTAGCTCAAAAAATTTCATACCTGGGTATGATGCTCAAAACACGTCATACCCGGATATGACGTTCAAAAAAGGTCATACCGGGTATGTCGCTCAAAAGTGGTCAAACTTGTGTATGTCGCTCAAAATGGGCCATACGGTGGTGTGTCACTCAAAAAAGGTCATTCGGGATATGTAGCTCAAAAAATTTCGTACCCGGGTATGATGCTCAAAACACGTCATACCCGGATATGTCGCTCAAAAAGGTCATACCGGGTATGTCGCTCAAAAGTGGTCATATGCGCGTATGTCGCTCAAAATAGGCCATACGGTGGTGTGTCACTCAAAAAAGGTCATTCGGCGTATGTAGCTCAAAAAATTTCGTACCCGGGTATGATGCTCAAAACACGTCATACCCGGGTATGTCGCTCAAAAAAGGTCATACCGGGTATGTCGCTCAAAAGTGGTCATATGCGCGTATGTCGCTCAAAATAGGCCATACGGTGGTGTGTCACTCAAAAAAGGTCATACCGGGTATGTCGCTCAAAAGTGGTCATATGCGCGTATGTCGCTCAAAATAGGCCATACGGTGGTGTGTCACTCAAAAAAGGTCATTCGGGGTATATAGCTCAAAAAATTTCATACCTGGGTATGATGCTCAAAACACGTCATACCCAGATATGTCGCTCAAAAAAGGTCATACCTGGTATGTCGCTCAAAAGTGGTCAAACTTGTGTATGTCGCACAAAATGGGCCATACAGTGGTGTGTCACTCAAAAAAGGTCATTCGGGGTATGTAACTCAAAAAATTTCATACCCGGGTATGATGCTCAAAACACGTCATACCCGGGTATGTCGCTCAAAAAAGGTCATACCGGGTATGTCGCTCAAAAGTGGTCAAACTTGTGTATGTCGCTCAAAATGGGCCATACGGTGGTGTGTCACTCAAAAAAGGTCATACCGGGTATGTCCCTCGAAAGTGGTCAAACTTGTGTATGTCGCTCAAAATGGGCCATACGGTGGTGTGTCACTCAAAAAAGGTCATTCGGGGTATGTAGCTCAAAAAATTTCATACCTGGGTATGATGCTCAAAACACGTCATACCCGGATATGTCGCTCAAAAAAGGTCATACCGGGTATGTCGCTCAAAAGTGGTCAAACTTGTGTATGTCGCTCAAAATGGGCCATACGATGGTGTGTCACTCAAAAAAGGTCATTCGGCATATGTAGCTCAAAAAATTTCATACCTGGTATGATGCTCAAAAAAGGTCATACCGGGTATGTCGCTCAAAAGTGGTCAAACTTGTGTATGTCGCTCAAAATGGGCCATACGGTGGTGTGTCACTCAAAAAAGGTCATTCGGGATATGTAGCTCAAAACACGTCATACCCGGGTATGTCGCTCAAAAAAGGTCATACCGGGTATGTCGCTCAAAAGTGGTCATATGCGCGTATGTCGCTCAAAATAGGCCATACGGTGGTGTGTCACTCAAAAAAGGTCATTCGGCGTATGTAGCTCAAAAAATTTCGTACCCGGGTATGATGCTCAAAACACGTCATACCCGGGTATGTCGCTCAAAAAAGGTCATACCGGGTATGTCGCTCAAAAGTGGTCATATGCGCGTATGTCGCTCAAAATAGGCCATACGGTGGTGTGTCACTCAAAAAAGGTCATACCGGGTATGTCGCTCAAAAGTGGTCATATGCGCGTATGTCGCTCAAAATAGGCCATACGGTGGTGTGTCACTCAAAAAAGGTCATTCGGGGTATATAGCTCAAAAAATTTCATACCTGGGTATGATGCTCAAAACACGTCATACCCAGATATGTCGCTCAAAAAAGGTCATACCTGGTATGTCGCTCAAAAGTGGTCAAACTTGTGTATGTCGCACAAAATGGGCCATACAGTGGTGTGTCACTCAAAAAAGGTCATTCGGGGTATGTAACTCAAAAAATTTCATACCCGGGTATGATGCTCAAAACACGTCATACCCGGGTATGTCGCTCAAAATGGGCCATACGGTGGTGTGTCACTCAAAAAAGGTCATTCGGCGTATGTAGCTCAAAAAATTTCATACCCGGGTATGATGCTCAAAACACGTCATACCCGGGTATGTCGCTCAAAAAGGGTCATACCGGGTATGTCCCTCGAAAGTGGTCAAACTTGTGTATGTCGCTCAAAATGGGCCATACGGTGGTGTGTCACTCAAAAAAGGTCATTCGGCGTATGTAGCTCAAAAAATTTCATACCTGGGTATGATGCTCAAAACACGTCATACCCGGGTATGTCGCTCAAAAAAGGTCATACCGGGTATGTCGCTCAAAAGTGGTCATATGCGCGTATGTCGCTCAAAATAGGCCATACGGTGGTGTGTCACTCAAAAAAGGTCATTCAGGGTATGTAGCTCAAAAAAATTTATACCCGGGTATGATGCTCAAAACACGTCATACCCGGGTATGTCGCTCAAAAAAGGTCATACCGGGTATGTCGCTCAAAAGTGGTCATATGCCCGTATGTCACTCAAAATAGGCCATACGGTGGTGTGTCACTCAAAAAAGGTCATTCAGGGTATGTAGCTCAAAAAATTTCATACCTGGGTATGATGCTCAAAACACGTCATACCCGGATATGTCGCTCAAAAAAGGTCATACCGGGTATGTCGCTCAAAAGTGGTCAAACTTGTGTATGTCGCTCAAAATGGGCCATACGGTGGTGTGTCACTCAAAAAAGGTCATTCGGCGTATGTAGCTCAAAAAATTTCATACCTGGGTATGATGCTCAAAACACGTCATACCCGGGTATGTCGCTCAAAAAAGGTCATACCGGGTATGTCGCTCAAAAGTGGTCATATGCGCGTATGTCGCTCAAAATAGGCCATACGGTGGTGTGTCACTCAAAAAAGGTCATTCGGGGTATGTAGCTCAAAAAATTTCATACCTGGGTATGATGCTCAAAACACGTCATACCCGGATATGTCGCTCAAAAAGGTCATACCGAGTATGTCGCTCAAAAGTGGTCATATGCGCGTATGTCGCTCAAAATAGGCCATACGGTGGTGTGTCACTCAAAAAAGATCATTCGGCGTATGTAGCTCAAAAAATTTCATACCTGGGTATGATGCTCAAAACACGTCATACCCGGATATGTCGCTCAAAAAAGGTCATACCGGGTATGTTGCTCAAAAGTGTTCAAACTTGTGTATGTTGCTCAAAATGGGCCATACGGTGGTGTGTCACTCAAAAAAGGTCATTCGGCGTATGTAGCTCAAAAAATTTCATCCCTGGGTATGACGCTCAAAACACGTCATACCCGGATATGTCGCTCAAAAAAGGTCATACCGGGTATGTCGCTCAAAAGTGTTCAAACTTGTGTATGTTGCTCAAAATTGGCCATACGGTGGTGTGTCACTCAAAAAAGGTCATTCGGCGTATGTAGCTCAAAAAATTTCATACCCGGGTATGATGCTCAAAACACGTCATACCCGGGTATGTCGCTCAAAAAAGGTCATACCGGGTACGTCGCTCAAAAGTGTTCAAACTTGTGTATGTCACTCAAAATAGGCCATACGGTGGTGTGTCACTCAAAAAAGGTCATTTGGGGTATATAGCTCAAAAAATTTCATACCTGGGTATGATGCTCAAAACACGTCATACCCGGATATGTCGCTCAAAAAAGGTCATACCGGGTACGTCGCTCAAAAGTGTTCAAACTTGTGTATGTCACTCAAAATGGGCCATATGGTGGTGTGTCACTCAAAAAAGGTCATTCGGCGTATGTAGCTCAAAAAATTTCATACCCGGGTATGATGCTCAAAACACGTCATACCCGGGTATGTCGCTCAAAAAAGGTCATACCGGGTATGTCGCTCAAAAGTGGTCAAACTTGTGTATGTCGCTCAAAATGGGCCATACAGTGGTGTGTCACTCAAAAAAGATCATTCGGCGTATGTAGCTCAAAAAATTTCATACCCGGGTATGATGCTCAAAACACGTCATACCCGGGTATGTCGCTCAAAAAAGGTCATACCGGGTATGTCGCTCAAAAGTGGTCATATGCGCGTATGTCGCTCAAAATAGGCCATACGGTGGTGTGTCACTCAAAAAAGGTCATTCGGGGTATGTAGCTCAAAAAATTTCATACCTGGGTATGATGCTCAAAACACGTCATACCCGGATATGTCGCTCAAAAAAGGTCATACCGGGTATGTCGCTCAAAAGTGGTCATATGCGCGTATGTCGCTCAAAATAGGCCATACGGTGGTGTGTCACTCAAAAAAGGTCATTCGGGGTATGTAGCTCAAAAAATTTCATACCTGGGTATGATGCTCAAAACACGTCATACCCGGATATGTCGCTCAAAAAGGTCATACCGAGTATGTCGCTCAAAAGTGGTCATATGCGCGTATGTCGCTCAAAATAGGCCATACGGTGGTGTGTCACTCAAAAAAGATCATTCGGCGTATGTAGCTCAAAAAATTTCATACCTGGGTATGATGCTCAAAACACGTCATACCCGGATATGTCGCTCAAAAAAGGTCATACCGGGTATGTTGCTCAAAAGTGTTCAAACTTGTGTATGTTGCTCAAAATGGGCCATACGGTGGTGTGTCACTCAAAAAAGGTCATTCGGCGTATGTAGCTCAAAAAATTTCATCCCTGGGTATGACGCTCAAAACACGTCATACCCGGATATGTCGCTCAAAAAAGGTCATACCGGGTATGTCGCTCAAAAGTGTTCAAACTTGTGTATGTTGCTCAAAATTGGCCATACGGTGGTGTGTCACTCAAAAAAGGTCATTCGGCGTATGTAGCTCAAAAAATTTCATACCCGGGTATGATGCTCAAAACACGTCATACCCGGGTATGTCGCTCAAAAAAGGTCATACCGGGTACGTCGCTCAAAAGTGTTCAAACTTGTGTATGTCACTCAAAATAGGCCATACGGTGGTGTGTCACTCAAAAAAGGTCATTTGGGGTATATAGCTCAAAAAATTTCATACCTGGGTATGATGCTCAAAACACGTCATACCCGGATATGTCGCTCAAAAAAGGTCATACCGGGTACGTCGCTCAAAAGTGTTCAAACTTGTGTATGTCACTCAAAATGGGCCATATGGTGGTGTGTCACTCAAAAAAGGTCATTCGGCGTATGTAGCTCAAAAAATTTCATACCCGGGTATGATGCTCAAAACACGTCATACCCGGGTATGTCGCTCAAAAAAGGTCATACCGGGTATGTCGCTCAAAAGTGGTCAAACTTGTGTATGTCGCTCAAAATGGGCCATACAGTGGTGTGTCACTCAAAAAAGATCATTCGGCGTATGTAGCTCAAAAAATTTCATACCCGGGTATGATGCTCAAAACACGTCATACCCGGGTATGTCGCTCAAAAAAGGTCATACCGGGTATGTCGCTCAAAAGTGGTCATATGCGCGTATGTCGCTCAAAATAGGCCATACGGTGGTGTGTCACTCAAAAAAGGTCATTCGGGGTATGTAGCTCAAAAAATTTCATACCTGGGTATGATGCTCAAAACACGTCATACCCGGATATGTCGCTCAAAAAAGGTCATACCGGGTATGTCGCTCAAAAGTGGTCATATGCACGTATGTCACTCAAAATAGGCCATACGGTGGTGTGTCACTCAAAAAAGGTCATTCGGCGTATGTAGCTCAAAAAATTTCATACCTGGGTATGATGCTCAAAACACGTCATACCCGGATATGACGTTCAAAAAAGGTCATACCGGGTATGTCGCTCAAAAGTGGTCAAACTTGTGTATGTCGCTCAAAATGGGCCATACGGTGGTGTGTCACTCAAAAAAGGTCATTCGGCGTATGTAGCTCAAAAAATTTCATACCCGTGTATGATGCTCAAAACACTTCATACCCGGGTATGTCGCTCAAAAACGTCATACCGAGTATGTCGCTCAAAAGTGGTCATATGCGCGTATGTCGCTCAAAATAGGCCATACGGTGGTGTGTCACTCAAAAAAGATCATTCGGCGTATGAAGCTCAAAAAATTTCATACCCGGGTATGATGCTCAAAACACGTCATACCCGGGTATGTCGCTCAAAAAAGGTCATACCGGGTATGTCGCTCAAAAGTGGTCAAACTTGTGTATGTCGCTCAAAATGGGCCATACAGTGGTGTGTCACTCAAAAAAGATCATTCGGCGTATGTAGCTCAAAAAATTTCATACCCGGGTATGATGCTCAAAACATGTCATACCCGGGTATGTCGCTCAAAAAAGGTCATACCTGGTATGTCGCTCAAAAGTGGTCAAACTTGTGTATGTCGCTCAAAATGGGCCATACAGTGGTGTGTCACTCAAAAAAGATCATTCGGCGTATGTAGCTCAAAAAATTTCATACCCGGGTATGATGCTCAAAACACGTCATACCCGGGTATGTCGCTCAAAAAAGGTCATACCGGGTATGTCGCTCAAAAGTGGTCATATGCGCGTATGTCGCTCAAAATAGGCCATACGGTGGTGTGTCACTCAAAAAAGGTCATTCGGGGTATGTAGCTCAAAAAATTTCATACCTGGGTATGATGCTCAAAACACGTCATACCCGGATATGTCGCTCAAAAAAGGTCATACCGGGTATGTCGCTCAAAAGTGGTCATATGCACGTATGTCACTCAAAATAGGCCATACGGTGGTGTGTCACTCAAAAAAGGTCATTCGGCGTATGTAGCTCAAAAAATTTCATACCTGGGTATGATGCTCAAAACACGTCATACCCGGATATGACGTTCAAAAAAGGTCATACCGGGTATGTCGCTCAAAAGTGGTCAAACTTGTGTATGTCGCTCAAAATGGGCCATACGGTGTTGTGTCACTCAAAAAAGGTCATTCGGGATATGTAGCTCAAAAAATTTCATACCTGGGTATGATGCTCAAAACACGTCATACCCGGGTATGTCGCTCAAAAAAGGTCATACCGGGTATGTCGCTCAAAAGTGGTCAAACTTGTGTATGTCGCTCAAAATGGGCCATACGGTGGTGTGTCACTCAAAAAAGGTCATTCGGCGTATGTAGCTCAAAGAATTTCATACCCGTGTATGATGCTCAAAACACTTCATACCCGGGTATGTCGCTCAAAAACGTCATACCGAGTATGTCGCTCAAAAGTGGTCATATGCGCGTATGTCGCTCAAAATAGGCCATACGGTGGTGTGTCACTCAAAAAAGATCATTCGGCGTATGTAGCTCAAAAAATTTCATACCTGGGTATGATGCTCAAAACACGTCATACCCGGATATGTCGCTCAAAAAAGGTCATACCTGGTATGTCGCTCAAAAGTGGTCAAACTTGTGTATGTCGCTCAAAATGGGCCATACAGTGGTGTGTCACTCAAAAAAGATCATTCGGCGTATGTAGCTCAAAAAATTTCATACCTGGGTATGATGCTCAAAACACGTCATACCCGGATATGTCGCTCAAAAAAGGTCATACCTGGTATGTCGCTCAAAAGTGGTCAAACTTGTGTATGTCGCTCAAAATGGGCCATACAGTGGTATGTCACTCAAAAAAGATCATTCGGCGTATGTAGCTCAAAAAATTTCATACCCGGGTATGATGCTCAAAACACTTCATACCCGGGTATGTCGCTCAAAAAGGTCATACCGAGTATGTCGCGCAAAAGTGGTCATATGCGCGTATGTCGCTCAAAATAGGCCATACGGTGGTGTGTCACTCAAAAAAGGTCATTCGGGGTATGTAGCTCAAAAAATTTCATACCTGGGTATGATGCTCAAAACACGTCATACCCGGATATGTCGCTCAAAAAAGGACATACCGGGTATGTCGCTCAAAAGTGTTCAAACTTGTATATGTCGCTCAAAATAGGCCATACGGTGGTGTGTCACTCAAAAAAGATCATTCGGCGTATGTAACTCAAAAAATTTCATACCCGGGTATGATGCTCAAAACACGTCATACCCGGGTATGTCGCTCAAAATAGGCCATACGGTGGTGTGTCACTCAAAAAAGGTCATACCGGGTATGTCGCTCAAAAGTGGTCAAACTTGTGTATGTCGCTCAAAATGGGCCATACGGTGGTGTGTCACTCAAAAAAGGTCATTCGGGATATGTAGCTCAAAAAATTTCATACCCGGGTATGATGCTCAAAACACGTCATACCCGGGTATGTCGCTCAAAAAAGGTCATACCGGGTATGTCGCTCAAAAGTGGTCATATGCGCGTATGTCGCTCAAAATAGGCCATACGGTGGTGTGTCACTCAAAAAAGGTCATTCAGGGTATGTAGCTCAAAAAATTTTATACCCGGGTATGATGCTCAAAACACGTCATAACCAGGTATGTCGCTCAAAAAAGGTCATACCGGGTATGTCGCTCAAAAGTGGTCATATGCCCGTATGTCACTCAAAATAGGCCATACGGTGGTGTGTCACTCAAAAAAGATCATTCGGCGTATGTAGCTCAAAAAATTTCATACCCGGGTATGATGCTCAAAAAAGGTCATACCGGGTATGTCGCTCAAAAGTGGTCATATGCGCGTATGTCGCTCAAAATAGGCCATACGGTGGTGTGTCACTCAAAAAAGGTCATTCGGGGTATGTAGCTCAAAAAATTTCATACCTGGGTATGATGCTCAAAACACGTCATACCCGGATATGTCGCTCAAAAAAGGTCATACCGGGTATGTCGCTCAAAAGTGGTCATATGCACGTATGTCACTCAAAATAGGCCATACGGTGGTGTGTCACTCAAAAAAGGTCATTCGGCGTATGTAGCTCAAAAAATTTCATACCTGGGTATGATGCTCAAAACACGTCATACCCGGATATGACGTTCAAAAAAGGTCATACCGGGTATGTCGCTCAAAAGTGGTCAAACTTGTGTATGTCGCTCAAAATGGGCCATACGGTGGTGTGTCACTCAAAAAAGGTCATTCGGCGTATGTAGCTCAAAAAATTTCATACCCGTGTATGATGCTCAAAACACTTCATACCCGGGTATGTCGCTCAAAAACGTCATACCGAGTATGTCGCTCAAAAGTGGTCATATGCGCGTATGTCGCTCAAAATAGGCCATACGGTGGTGTGTCACTCAAAAAAGATCATTCGGCGTATGTAGCTCAAAAAATTTCATACCCGGGTATGATGCTCAAAACACGTCATACCCGGGTATGTCGCTCAAAAAAGGTCATACCGGGTATGTCGCTCAAAAGTGGTCAAACTTGTGTATGTCGCTCAAAATGGGCCATACAGTGGTGTGTCACTCAAAAAAGATCATTCGGCGTATGTAGCTCAAAAAATTTCATACCCGGGTATGATGCTCAAAACACGTCATACCCGGGTATGTCGCTCAAAAAAGGTCATACCTGGTATGTCGCTCAAAAGTGGTCAAACTTGTGTATGTCGCTCAAAATGGGCCATACAGTGGTGTGTCACTCAAAAAAGATCATTCGGCGTATGTAGCTCAAAAAATTTCATACCCGGGTATGATGCTCAAAACACGTCATACCCGGGTATGTCGCTCAAAAAAGGTCATACCGGGTATGTCGCTCAAAAGTGGTCATATGCGCGTATGTCGCTCAAAATAGGCCATACGGTGGTGTGTCACTCAAAAAAGGTCATTCGGGGTATGTAGCTCAAAAAATTTCATACCTGGGTATGATGCTCAAAACACGTCATACCCGGATATGTCGCTCAAAAAAGGTCATACCGGGTATGTCGCTCAAAAGTGGTCATATGCACGTATGTCACTCAAAATAGGCCATACGGTGGTGTGTCACTCAAAAAAGGTCATTCGGCGTATGTAGCTCAAAAAATTTCATACCTGGGTATGATGCTCAAAACACGTCATACCCGGATATGACGTTCAAAAAAGGTCATACCGGGTATGTCGCTCAAAAGTGGTCAAACTTGTGTATGTCGCTCAAAATGGGCCATACGGTGGTGTGTCACTCAAAAAAGGTCATTCGGGATATGTAGCTCAAAAAATTTCATACCCGGGTATGATGCTCAAAACACGTCATACCCGGGTATGTCGCTCAAAAAAGGTCATACCGGGTATGTCGCTCAAAAGTGGTCATATGCGCGTATGTCGCTCAAAATAGGCCATACGGTGGTGTGTCACTCAAAAAAGGTCATTCAGGGTATGTAGCTCAAAAAATTTTATACCCGGGTATGATGCTCAAAACACGTCATAACCAGGTATGTCGCTCAAAAAAGGTCATACCGGGTATGTCGCTCAAAAGTGGTCATATGCCCGTATGTCACTCAAAATAGGCCATACGGTGGTGTGTCACTCAAAAAAGATCATTCGGCGTATGTAGCTCAAAAAATTTCATACCCGGGTATGATGCTCAAAAAAGGTCATACCGGGTATGTCGCTCAAAAGTGGTCATATGCGCGTATGTCGCTCAAAATAGGCCATACGGTGGTGTGTCACTCAAAAAAGGTCATTCGGGGTATGTAGCTCAAAAAATTTCATACCTGGGTATGATGCTCAAAACACGTCATACCCGGATATGTCGCTCAAAAAAGGTCATACCGGGTATGTCGCTCAAAAGTGGTCATATGCACGTATGTCACTCAAAATAGGCCATACGGTGGTGTGTCACTCAAAAAAGGTCATTCGGCGTATGTAGCTCAAAAAATTTCATACCTGGGTATGATGCTCAAAACACGTCATACCCGGATATGACGTTCAAAAAAGGTCATACCGGGTATGTCGCTCAAAAGTGGTCAAACTTGTGTATGTTGCTCAAAATGGGCCATACGGTGGTGTGTCACTCAAAAAAGGTCATTCGGCGTATGTAGCTCAAAAAATTTCATACCCGTGTATGATGCTCAAAACACTTCATACCCGGGTATGTCGCTCAAAAACGTCATACCGAGTATGTCGCTCAAAAGTGGTCATATGCGCGTATGTCGCTCAAAATAGGCCATACGGTGGTGTGTCACTCAAAAAAGATCATTCGGCGTATGTAGCTCAAAAAATTTCATACCCGGGTATGATGCTCAAAACACGTCATACCCGGGTATGTCGCTCAAAAAAGGTCATACCGGGTATGTCGCTCAAAAGTGGTCAAACTTGTGTATGTCGCTCAAAATGGGCCATACAGTGGTGTGTCACTCAAAAAAGATCATTCGGCGTATGTAGCTCAAAAAATTTCATACCCGGGTATGATGCTCAAAACACGTCATACCCGGGTATGTCGCTCAAAAAAGGTCATACCTGGTATGTCGCTCAAAAGTGGTCAAACTTGTGTATGTCGCTCAAAATGGGCCATACAGTGGTGTGTCACTC
Source organism: Eupleurogrammus muticus (assembly GCA_036785175.1). Taxonomy (NCBI): domain Eukaryota; kingdom Metazoa; phylum Chordata; class Actinopteri; order Scombriformes; family Trichiuridae; genus Eupleurogrammus; species Eupleurogrammus muticus. The sequence continues at coordinate 9,816,223 of JAYKQN010000007.1, forward strand.
AAAAAAGATCATTCGGCGTATGTAGCTCAAAAAATTTCATACCCGGGTATGATGCTCAAAACACGTCATACCCGGGTATGTCGCTCAAAAAAGGTCATACCGGGTATGTCGCTCAAAAGTGGTCATATGCGCGTATGTCGCTCAAAATAGGCCATACGGTGGTGTGTCACTCAAAAAAGGTCATTCGGGGTATGTAGCTCAAAAAATTTCATACCTGGGTATGATGCTCAAAACACGTCATACCCGGATATGTCGCTCAAAAAAGGTCATACCGGGTATGTCGCTCAAAAGTGGTCATATGCACGTATGTCACTCAAAATAGGCCATACGGTGGTGTGTCACTCAAAAAAGGTCATTCGGCGTATGTAGCTCAAAAAATTTCATACCTGGGTATGATGCTCAAAACACGTCATACCCGGATATGACGTTCAAAAAAGGTTATACCGGGTATGTCGCTCAAAAGTGGTCAAACTTGTGTATGTCGCTCAAAATGGGCCATACGGTGTTGTGTCACTCAAAAAAGGTCATTCGGGATATGTAGCTCAAAAAATTTCATACCTGGGTATGATGCTCAAAACACGTCATACCCGGGTATGTCGCTCAAAAAAGGTCATACCGGGTATGTCGCTCAAAAGTGGTCAAACTTGTGTATGTCGCTCAAAATGGGCCATACGGTGGTGTGTCACTCAAAAAAGGTCATTCGGCGTATGTAGCTCAAAGAATTTCATACCCGTGTATGATGCTCAAAACACTTCATACCCGGGTATGTCGCTCAAAAACGTCATACCGAGTATGTCGCTCAAAAGTGGTCATATGCGCGTATGTCGCTCAAAATAGGCCATACGTTGGTGTGTCACTCAAAAAAGATCATTCGGCGTATGTAGCTCAAAAAATTTCATACCTGGGTATGATGCTCAAAACACGTCATACCCGGATATGTCGCTCAAAAAAGGTCATACCTGGTATGTCGCTCAAAAGTGGTCAAACTTGTGTATGTCGCTCAAAATGGGCCATACAGTGGTGTGTCACTCAAAAAAGATCATTCGGCGTATGTAGCTCAAAAAATTTCATACCTGGGTATGATGCTCAAAACACGTCATACCCGGATATGTCGCTCAAAAAAGGTCATACCTGGTATGTCGCTCAAAAGTGGTCAAACTTGTGTATGTCGCTCAAAATGGGCCATACAGTGGTATGTCACTCAAAAAAGATCATTCGGCGTATGTAGCTCAAAAAATTTCATACCCGGGTATGATGCTCAAAACACTTCATACCCGGGTATGTCGCTCAAAAAGGTCATACCGAGTATGTCGCGCAAAAGTGGTCATATGCGCGTATGTCGCTCAAAATAGGCCATACGGTGGTGTGTCACTCAAAAAAGATCATTCAGCGTATGTAGCTCAAAAAATTTCATACCCGGGTATGATGCTCAAAACACGTCATACCCGGGTATGTCGCTCAAAAAAGGTCATACCGGGTATGTCGCTCAAAAGTGGTCAAACTTGTGTATGTCGCTCAAAATGGGCCATACAGTGGTGTGTCACTCAAAAAAGATCATTCGGCGTATGTAGCTCAAAAAATTTCATACCCGGGTATGATGCTCAAAACACGTCATACCCGGGTATGTCGCTCAAAAAAGGTCATACCTGGTATGTCGCTCAAAAGTGGTCAAACTTGTGTATGTCGCTCAAAATGGGCCATACAGTGGTGTGTCACTCAAAAAAGATCATTCGGCGTATGTAGCTCAAAAAATTTCATACCCGGGTATGATGCTCAAAACACGTCATACCCGGGTATGTCGCTCAAAAAAGGTCATACCGGGTATGTCGCTCAAAAGTGGTCATATGCGCGTATGTCGCTCAAAATAGGCCATACGGTGGTGTGTCACTCAAAAAAGGTCATTCGGGGTATGTAGCTCAAAAAATTTCATACCTGGGTATGATGCTCAAAACACGTCATACCCGGATATGTCGCTCAAAAAAGGTCATACCGGGTATGTCGCTCAAAAGTGGTCATATGCACGTATGTCACTCAAAATAGGCCATACGGTGGTGTGTCACTCAAAAAAGGTCATTCGGCGTATGTAGCTCAAAAAATTTCATACCTGGGTATGATGCTCAAAACACGTCATACCCGGATATGACGTTCAAAAAAGGTCATACCGGGTATGTCGCTCAAAAGTGGTCAAACTTGTGTATGTCGCTCAAAATGGGCCATACGGTGTTGTGTCACTCAAAAAAGGTCATTCGGGATATGTAGCTCAAAAAATTTCATACCTGGGTATGATGCTCAAAACACGTCATACCCGGGTATGTCGCTCAAAAAAGGTCATACCGGGTATGTCGCTCAAAAGTGGTCAAACTTGTGTATGTCGCTCAAAATGGGCCATACGGTGGTGTGTCACTCAAAAAAGGTCATTCGGCGTATGTAGCTCAAAGAATTTCATACCCGTGTATGATGCTCAAAACACTTCATACCCGGGTATGTCGCTCAAAAACGTCATACCGAGTATGTCGCTCAAAAGTGGTCATATGCGCGTATGTCGCTCAAAATAGGCCATACGTTGGTGTGTCACTCAAAAAAGATCATTCGGCGTATGTAGCTCAAAAAATTTCATACCTGGGTATGATGCTCAAAACACGTCATACCCGGATATGTCGCTCAAAAAAGGTCATACCTGGTATGTCGCTCAAAAGTGGTCAAACTTGTGTATGTCGCTCAAAATGGGCCATACAGTGGTGTGTCACTCAAAAAAGATCATTCGGCGTATGTAGCTCAAAAAATTTCATACCTGGGTATGATGCTCAAAACACGTCATACCCGGATATGTCGCTCAAAAAAGGTCATACCTGGTATGTCGCTCAAAAGTGGTCAAACTTGTGTATGTCGCTCAAAATGGGCCATACAGTGGTATGTCACTCAAAAAAGATCATTCGGCGTATGTAGCTCAAAAAATTTCATACCCGGGTATGATGCTCAAAACACTTCATACCCGGGTATGTCGCTCAAAAAGGTCATACCGAGTATGTCGCGCAAAAGTGGTCATATGCGCGTATGTCGCTCAAAATAGGCCATACGGTGGTGTGTCACTCAAAAAAGGTCATTCGGGGTATGTAGCTCAAAAAATTTCATACCTGGGTATGATGCTCAAAACACGTCATACCCGGATATGTCGCTCAAAAAAGGACATACCGGGTATGTCGCTCAAAAGTGTTCAAACTTGTATATGTCGCTCAAAATAGGCCATACGGTGGTGTGTCACTCAAAAAAGATCATTCGGCGTATGTAACTCAAAAAATTTTATACCCGGGTATGATGCTCAAAACACGTCATACCCGGGTATGTCGCTCAAAATAGGCCATACGGTGGTGTGTCACTCAAAAAAGGTCATACCGGGTATGTCGCTCAAAAGTGGTCAAACTTGTGTATGTCGCTCAAAATGGGCCATACGGTGGTGTGTCACTCAAAAAAGGTCATTCGGGATATGTAGCTCAAAAAATTTCATACCCGGGTATGATGCTCAAAACACGTCATACCCGGGTATGTCGCTCAAAAAAGGTCATACCGGGTATGTCGCTCAAAAGTGGTCATATGCGCGTATGTCGCTCAAAATAGGCCATACGGTGGTGTGTCACTCAAAAAAGGTCATTCAGGGTATGTAGCTCAAAAAATTTTATACCCGGGTATGATGCTCAAAACACGTCATAACCAGGTATGTCGCTCAAAAAAGGTCATACCGGGTATGTCGCTCAAAAGTGGTCATATGCCCGTATGTCACTCAAAATAGGCCATACGGTGGTGTGTCACTCAAAAAAGATCATTCGGCGTATGTAGCTCAAAAAATTTCATACCTGGGTATGATGCTCAAAACACGTCATACCCGGATATGTCGCTCAAAAAAGGTCATACCTGGTATGTCGCTCAAAAGTGGTCAAACTTGTGTATGTCGCTCAAAATGGGCCATACAGTGGTGTGTCACTCAAAAAAGATCATTCGGCGTATGTAGCTCAAAAAATTTCATACCCGGGTATGATGCTCAAAACACTTCATACCCGGGTATGTCGCTCAAAAAGGTCATACCGAGTATGTCGCACAAAAGTGGTCATATGCGCGTATGTCGCTCAAAATAGGCCATACGGTGGTGTGTCACTCAAAAAAGGTCATTCGGGGTATGTAGCTCAAAAAATTTCATACCTGGGTATGATGCTCAAAACACGTCATACCCGGATATGTCGCTCAAAAAAGGACATACCGGGTATGTCGCTCAAAAGTGTTCAAACTTGTATATGTCGCTCAAAATAGGCCATACGGTGGTGTGTCACTCAAAAAAGATCATTCGGCGTATGTAACTCAAAAAATTTCATACCCGGGTATGATGCTCAAAACACGTCATACCCGGGTATGTCGCTCAAAATAGGCCATACGGTGGTGTGTCACTCAAAAAAGGTCATTCAGGGTATGTAGCTCAAAAAATTTTATACCCGGGTATGATGCTCAAAACACGTCATAACCGGGTATGTCGCTCAAAAAAGGTCATACCGGGTATGTCGCTCAAAAGTGGTCATATGCCCGTATGTCACTCAAAATAGGCCATACGGTGGTGTGTCACTCAAAAAAGGTCATTCAGGGTATGTAGCTCAAAAAATTTCATACCTGGGTATGATGCTCAAAACACGTCATACCCGGATATGTCGCTCAAAAATGGTCATACCGGGTATGTCGCTCAAAAGTGGTCATATGCGCGTATGTCGCTCAAAATAGGCCATACGGTGGTGTGTCACTCAAAAAAGGTCATTCAGGGTATGTAGCTCAAAAAATTTCATACCTGGGTATGATGCTCAAAACACGTCATACCCGGATATGACGTTCAAAAAAGGTCATACCGGGTATGTCGCTCAAAAGTGGTCAAACTTGTGTATGTCGCTCAAAATGGGCCATACGGTGGTGTGTCACTCAAAAAAGGTCATTCGGGATATGTAGCTCAAAAAATTTCGTACCCGGGTATGATGCTCAAAACACGTCATACCCGGATATGTCGCTCAAAAAGGTCATACCGGGTATGTCGCTCAAAAGTGGTCATATGCGCGTATGTCGCTCAAAATAGGCCATACGGTGGTGTGTCACTCAAAAAAGGTCATTCGGCGTATGTAGCTCAAAAAATTTCGTACCCGGGTATGATGCTCAAAACACGTCATACCCGGGTATGTCGCTCAAAAAAGGTCATACCGGGTATGTCGCTCAAAAGTGGTCATATGCGCGTATGTCGCTCAAAATAGGCCATACGGTGGTGTGTCACTCAAAAAAGGTCATACCGGGTATGTCGCTCAAAAGTGGTCATATGCGCGTATGTCGCTCAAAATAGGCCATACGGTGGTGTGTCACTCAAAAAAGGTCATTCGGGGTATATAGCTCAAAAAATTTCATACCTGGGTATGATGCTCAAAACACGTCATACCCAGATATGTCGCTCAAAAAAGGTCATACCTGGTATGTCGCTCAAAAGTGGTCAAACTTGTGTATGTCGCACAAAATGGGCCATACAGTGGTGTGTCACTCAAAAAAGGTCATTCGGGGTATGTAACTCAAAAAATTTCATACCCGGGTATGATGCTCAAAACACGTCATACCCGGGTATGTCGCTCAAAAAAGGTCATACCGGGTATGTCGCTCAAAAGTGGTCAAACTTGTGTATGTCGCTCAAAATGGGCCATACGGTGGTGTGTCACTCAAAAAAGGTCATACCGGGTATGTCCCTCGAAAGTGGTCAAACTTGTGTATGTCGCTCAAAATGGGCCATACGGTGGTGTGTCACTCAAAAAAGGTCATTCGGGGTATGTAGCTCAAAAAATTTCATACCTGGGTATGATGCTCAAAACACGTCATACCCGGATATGTCGCTCAAAAAAGGTCATACCGGGTATGTCGCTCAAAAGTGGTCAAACTTGTGTATGTCGCTCAAAATGGGCCATACGATGGTGTGTCACTCAAAAAAGGTCATTCGGCATATGTAGCTCAAAAAATTTCATACCTGGTATGATGCTCAAAAAAGGTCATACCGGGTATGTCGCTCAAAAGTGGTCATATGCGCGTATGTCGCTCAAAATAGGCCATACGGTGGTGTGTCACTCAAAAAAGGTCATTCGGGGTATGTAGCTCAAAAAATTTCATACCTGGGTATGATGCTCAAAACACGTCATACCCGGATATGTCGCTCAAAAAAGGTCATACCGGGTATGTCGCTCAAAAGTGGTCATATGCACGTATGTCACTCAAAATAGGCCATACGGTGGTGTGTCACTCAAAAAAGGTCATTCGGCGTATGTAGCTCAAAAAATTTCATACCTGGGTATGATGCTCAAAACACGTCATACCCGGATATGACGTTCAAAAAAGGTCATACCGGGTATGTCGCTCAAAAGTGGTCAAACTTGTGTATGTCGCTCAAAATGGGCCATACGGTGGTGTGTCACTCAAAAAAGGTCATTCGGCGTATGTAGCTCAAAAAATTTCATACCCGTGTATGATGCTCAAAACACTTCATACCCGGGTATGTCGCTCAAAAACGTCATACCGAGTATGTCGCTCAAAAGTGGTCATATGCGCGTATGTCGCTCAAAATAGGCCATACGGTGGTGTGTCACTCAAAAAAGATCATTCGGCGTATGTAGCTCAAAAAATTTCATACCCGGGTATGATGCTCAAAACACGTCATACCCGGGTATGTCGCTCAAAAAAGGTCATACCGGGTATGTCGCTCAAAAGTGGTCAAACTTGTGTATGTCGCTCAAAATGGGCCATACAGTGGTGTGTCACTCAAAAAAGATCATTCGGCGTATGTAGCTCAAAAAATTTCATACCCGGGTATGATGCTCAAAACACGTCATACCCGGGTATGTCGCTCAAAAAAGGTCATACCTGGTATGTCGCTCAAAAGTGGTCAAACTTGTGTATGTCGCTCAAAATGGGCCATACAGTGGTGTGTCACTCAAAAAAGATCATTCGGCGTATGTAGCTCAAAAAATTTCATACCCGGGTATGATGCTCAAAACACGTCATACCCGGGTATGTCGCTCAAAAAAGGTCATACCGGGTATGTCGCTCAAAAGTGGTCATATGCGCGTATGTCGCTCAAAATAGGCCATACGGTGGTGTGTCACTCAAAAAAGGTCATTCGGGGTATGTAGCTCAAAAAATTTCATACCTGGGTATGATGCTCAAAACACGTCATACCCGGATATGTCGCTCAAAAAAGGTCATACCGGGTATGTCGCTCAAAAGTGGTCATATGCACGTATGTCACTCAAAATAGGCCATACGGTGGTGTGTCACTCAAAAAAGGTCATTCGGCGTATGTAGCTCAAAAAATTTCATACCTGGGTATGATGCTCAAAACACGTCATACCCGGATATGACGTTCAAAAAAGGTCATACCGGGTATGTCGCTCAAAAGTGGTCAAACTTGTGTATGTCGCTCAAAATGGGCCATACGGTGGTGTGTCACTCAAAAAAGGTCATTCGGGATATGTAGCTCAAAAAATTTCATACCCGGGTATGATGCTCAAAACACGTCATACCCGGGTATGTCGCTCAAAAAAGGTCATACCGGGTATGTCGCTCAAAAGTGGTCATATGCGCGTATGTCGCTCAAAATAGGCCATACGGTGGTGTGTCACTCAAAAAAGATCATTCGGCGTATGTAGCTCAAAAAATTTCATACCCGGGTATGATGCTCAAAAAAGGTCATACCGGGTATGTCGCTCAAAAGTGGTCATATGCGCGTATGTCGCTCAAAATAGGCCATACGGTGGTGTGTCACTCAAAAAAGGTCATTCGGGGTATGTAGCTCAAAAAATTTCATACCTGGGTATGATGCTCAAAACACGTCATACCCGGATATGTCGCTCAAAAAAGGTCATACCGGGTATGTCGCTCAAAAGTGGTCATATGCACGTATGTCACTCAAAATAGGCCATACGGTGGTGTGTCACTCAAAAAAGGTCATTCGGCGTATGTAGCTCAAAAAATTTCATACCTGGGTATGATGCTCAAAACACGTCATACCCGGATATGACGTTCAAAAAAGGTCATACCGGGTATGTCGCTCAAAAGTGGTCAAACTTGTGTATGTCGCTCAAAATGGGCCATACGGTGGTGTGTCACTCAAAAAAGGTCATTCGGCGTATGTAGCTCAAAAAATTTCATACCCGTGTATGATGCTCAAAACACTTCATACCCGGGTATGTCGCTCAAAAACGTCATACCGAGTATGTCGCTCAAAAGTGGTCATATGCGCGTATGTCGCTCAAAATAGGCCATACGGTGGTGTGTCACTCAAAAAAGATCATTCGGCGTATGTAGCTCAAAAAATTTCATACCCGGGTATGATGCTCAAAACACGTCATACCCGGGTATGTCGCTCAAAAAAGGTCATACCGGGTATGTCGCTCAAAAGTGGTCAAACTTGTGTATGTCGCTCAAAATGGGCCATACAGTGGTGTGTCACTCAAAAAAGATCATTCGGCGTATGTAGCTCAAAAAATTTCATACCCGGGTATGATGCTCAAAACACGTCATACCCGGGTATGTCGCTCAAAAAAGGTCATACCTGGTATGTCGCTCAAAAGTGGTCAAACTTGTGTATGTCGCTCAAAATGGGCCATACAGTGGTGTGTCACTCAAAAAAGATCATTCGGCGTATGTAGCTCAAAAAATTTCATACCCGGGTATGATGCTCAAAACACGTCATACCCGGGTATGTCGCTCAAAAAAGGTCATACCGGGTATGTCGCTCAAAAGTGGTCATATGCGCGTATGTCGCTCAAAATAGGCCATACGGTGGTGTGTCACTCAAAAAAGGTCATTCGGGGTATGTAGCTCAAAAAATTTCATACCTGGGTATGATGCTCAAAACACGTCATACCCGGATATGACGTTCAAAAAAGGTCATACCGGGTATGTCGCTCAAAAGTGGTCAAACTTGTGTATGTCGCTCAAAATGGGCCATACGGTGTTGTGTCACTCAAAAAAGGTCATTCGGGATATGTAGCTCAAAAAATTTCATACCTGGGTATGATGCTCAAAACACGTCATACCCGGGTATGTCGCTCAAAAAAGGTCATACCGGGTATGTCGCTCAAAAGTGGTCAAACTTGTGTATGTCGCTCAAAATGGGCCATACGGTGGTGTGTCACTCAAAAAAGGTCATTCGGCGTATGTAGCTCAAAGAATTTCATACCCGTGTATGATGCTCAAAACACTTCATACCCGGGTATGTCGCTCAAAAACGTCATACCGAGTATGTCGCTCAAAAGTGGTCATATGCGCGTATGTCGCTCAAAATAGGCCATACGTTGGTGTGTCACTCAAAAAAGATCATTCGGCGTATGTAGCTCAAAAAATTTCATACCTGGGTATGATGCTCAAAACACGTCATACCCGGATATGTCGCTCAAAAAAGGTCATACCTGGTATGTCGCTCAAAAGTGGTCAAACTTGTGTATGTCGCTCAAAATGGGCCATACAGTGGTGTGTCACTCAAAAAAGATCATTCGGCGTATGTAGCTCAAAAAATTTCATACCTGGGTATGATGCTCAAAACACGTCATACCCGGATATGTCGCTCAAAAAAGGTCATACCTGGTATGTCGCTCAAAAGTGGTCAAACTTGTGTATGTCGCTCAAAATGGGCCATACAGTGGTATGTCACTCAAAAAAGATCATTCGGCGTATGTAGCTCAAAAAATTTCATACCCGGGTATGATGCTCAAAACACTTCATACCCGGGTATGTCGCTCAAAAAGGTCATACCGAGTATGTCGCGCAAAAGTGGTCATATGCGCGTATGTCGCTCAAAATAGGCCATACGGTGGTGTGTCACTCAAAAAAGATCATTCAGCGTATGTAGCTCAAAAAATTTCATACCCGGGTATGATGCTCAAAACACGTCATACCCGGGTATGTCGCTCAAAAAAGGTCATACCGGGTATGTCGCTCAAAAGTGGTCAAACTTGTGTATGTCGCTCAAAATGGGCCATACAGTGGTGTGTCACTCAAAAAAGATCATTCGGCGTATGTAGCTCAAAAAATTTCATACCCGGGTATGATGCTCAAAACACGTCATACCCGGGTATGTCGCTCAAAAAAGGTCATACCTGGTATGTCGCTCAAAAGTGGTCAAACTTGTGTATGTCGCTCAAAATGGGCCATACAGTGGTGTGTCACTCAAAAAAGATCATTCGGCGTATGTAGCTCAAAAAATTTCATACCCGGGTATGATGCTCAAAACACGTCATACCCGGGTATGTCGCTCAAAAAAGGTCATACCGGGTATGTCGCTCAAAAGTGGTCATATGCGCGTATGTCGCTCAAAATAGGCCATACGGTGGTGTGTCACTCAAAAAAGGTCATTCGGGGTATGTAGCTCAAAAAATTTCATACCTGGGTATGATGCTCAAAACACGTCATACCCGGATATGTCGCTCAAAAAAGGTCATACCGGGTATGTCGCTCAAAAGTGGTCATATGCACGTATGTCACTCAAAATAGGCCATACGGTGGTGTGTCACTCAAAAAAGGTCATTCGGCGTATGTAGCTCAAAAAATTTCATACCTGGGTATGATGCTCAAAACACGTCATACCCGGATATGACGTTCAAAAAAGGTCATACCGGGTATGTCGCTCAAAAGTGGTCAAACTTGTGTATGTCGCTCAAAATGGGCCATACGGTGTTGTGTCACTCAAAAAAGGTCATTCGGGATATGTAGCTCAAAAAATTTCATACCTGGGTATGATGCTCAAAACACGTCATACCCGGGTATGTCGCTCAAAAAAGGTCATACCGGGTATGTCGCTCAAAAGTGGTCAAACTTGTGTATGTCGCTCAAAATGGGCCATACGGTGGTGTGTCACTCAAAAAAGGTCATTCGGCGTATGTAGCTCAAAGAATTTCATACCCGTGTATGATGCTCAAAACACTTCATACCCGGGTATGTCGCTCAAAAACGTCATACCGAGTATGTCGCTCAAAAGTGGTCATATGCGCGTATGTCGCTCAAAATAGGCCATACGTTGGTGTGTCACTCAAAAAAGATCATTCGGCGTATGTAGCTCAAAAAATTTCATACCTGGGTATGATGCTCAAAACACGTCATACCCGGATATGTCGCTCAAAAAAGGTCATACCTGGTATGTCGCTCAAAAGTGGTCAAACTTGTGTATGTCGCTCAAAATGGGCCATACAGTGGTGTGTCACTCAAAAAAGATCATTCGGCGTATGTAGCTCAAAAAATTTCATACCTGGGTATGATGCTCAAAACACGTCATACCCGGATATGTCGCTCAAAAAAGGTCATACCTGGTATGTCGCTCAAAAGTGGTCAAACTTGTGTATGTCGCTCAAAATGGGCCATACAGTGGTATGTCACTCAAAAAAGATCATTCGGCGTATGTAGCTCAAAAAATTTCATACCCGGGTATGATGCTCAAAACACTTCATACCCGGGTATGTCGCTCAAAAAGGTCATACCGAGTATGTCGCGCAAAAGTGGTCATATGCGCGTATGTCGCTCAAAATAGGCCATACGGTGGTGTGTCACTCAAAAAAGGTCATTCGGGGTATGTAGCTCAAAAAATTTCATACCTGGGTATGATGCTCAAAACACGTCATACCCGGATATGTCGCTCAAAAAAGGACATACCGGGTATGTCGCTCAAAAGTGTTCAAACTTGTATATGTCGCTCAAAATAGGCCATACGGTGGTGTGTCACTCAAAAAAGATCATTCGGCGTATGTAACTCAAAAAATTTTATACCCGGGTATGATGCTCAAAACACGTCATACCCGGGTATGTCGCTCAAAATAGGCCATACGGTGGTGTGTCACTCAAAAAAGGTCATACCGGGTATGTCGCTCAAAAGTGGTCAAACTTGTGTATGTCGCTCAAAATGGGCCATACGGTGGTGTGTCACTCAAAAAAGGTCATTCGGGATATGTAGCTCAAAAAATTTCATACCCGGGTATGATGCTCAAAACACGTCATACCCGGGTATGTCGCTCAAAAAAGGTCATACCGGGTATGTCGCTCAAAAGTGGTCATATGCGCGTATGTCGCTCAAAATAGGCCATACGGTGGTGTGTCACTCAAAAAAGGTCATTCAGGGTATGTAGCTCAAAAAATTTTATACCCGGGTATGATGCTCAAAACACGTCATAACCAGGTATGTCGCTCAAAAAAGGTCATACCGGGTATGTCGCTCAAAAGTGGTCATATGCCCGTATGTCACTCAAAATAGGCCATACGGTGGTGTGTCACTCAAAAAAGATCATTCGGCGTATGTAGCTCAAAAAATTTCATACCTGGGTATGATGCTCAAAACACGTCATACCCGGATATGTCGCTCAAAAAAGGTCATACCTGGTATGTCGCTCAAAAGTGGTCAAACTTGTGTATGTCGCTCAAAATGGGCCATACAGTGGTGTGTCACTCAAAAAAGATCATTCGGCGTATGTAGCTCAAAAAATTTCATACCCGGGTATGATGCTCAAAACACTTCATACCCGGGTATGTCGCTCAAAAAGGTCATACCGAGTATGTCGCACAAAAGTGGTCATATGCGCGTATGTCGCTCAAAATAGGCCATACGGTGGTGTGTCACTCAAAAAAGGTCATTCGGGGTATGTAGCTCAAAAAATTTCATACCTGGGTATGATGCTCAAAACACGTCATACCCGGATATGTCGCTCAAAAAAGGACATACCGGGTATGTCGCTCAAAAGTGTTCAAACTTGTATATGTCGCTCAAAATAGGCCATACGGTGGTGTGTCACTCAAAAAAGATCATTCGGCGTATGTAACTCAAAAAATTTCATACCCGGGTATGATGCTCAAAACACGTCATACCCGGGTATGTCGCTCAAAATAGGCCATACGGTGGTGTGTCACTCAAAAAAGGTCATTCAGGGTATGTAGCTCAAAAAATTTTATACCCGGGTATGATGCTCAAAACACGTCATAACCGGGTATGTCGCTCAAAAAAGGTCATACCGGGTATGTCGCTCAAAAGTGGTCATATGCCCGTATGTCACTCAAAATAGGCCATACGGTGGTGTGTCACTCAAAAAAGGTCATTCAGGGTATGTAGCTCAAAAAATTTCATACCTGGGTATGATGCTCAAAACACGTCATACCCGGATATGTCGCTCAAAAATGGTCATACCGGGTATGTCGCTCAAAAGTGGTCATATGCGCGTATGTCGCTCAAAATAGGCCATACGGTGGTGTGTCACTCAAAAAAGGTCATTCAGGGTATGTAGCTCAAAAAATTTCATACCTGGGTATGATGCTCAAAACACGTCATACCCGGATATGACGTTCAAAAAAGGTCATACCGGGTATGTCGCTCAAAAGTGGTCAAACTTGTGTATGTCGCTCAAAATGGGCCATACGGTGGTGTGTCACTCAAAAAAGGTCATTCGGGATATGTAGCTCAAAAAATTTCGTACCCGGGTATGATGCTCAAAACACGTCATACCCGGATATGTCGCTCAAAAAGGTCATACCGGGTATGTCGCTCAAAAGTGGTCATATGCGCGTATGTCGCTCAAAATAGGCCATACGGTGGTGTGTCACTCAAAAAAGGTCATTCGGCGTATGTAGCTCAAAAAATTTCGTACCCGGGTATGATGCTCAAAACACGTCATACCCGGGTATGTCGCTCAAAAAAGGTCATACCGGGTATGTCGCTCAAAAGTGGTCATATGCGCGTATGTCGCTCAAAATAGGCCATACGGTGGTGTGTCACTCAAAAAAGGTCATACCGGGTATGTCGCTCAAAAGTGGTCATATGCGCGTATGTCGCTCAAAATAGGCCATACGGTGGTGTGTCACTCAAAAAAGGTCATTCGGGGTATATAGCTCAAAAAATTTCATACCTGGGTATGATGCTCAAAACACGTCATACCCAGATATGTCGCTCAAAAAAGGTCATACCTGGTATGTCGCTCAAAAGTGGTCAAACTTGTGTATGTCGCACAAAATGGGCCATACAGTGGTGTGTCACTCAAAAAAGGTCATTCGGGGTATGTAACTCAAAAAATTTCATACCCGGGTATGATGCTCAAAACACGTCATACCCGGGTATGTCGCTCAAAAAAGGTCATACCGGGTATGTCGCTCAAAAGTGGTCAAACTTGTGTATGTCGCTCAAAATGGGCCATACGGTGGTGTGTCACTCAAAAAAGGTCATACCGGGTATGTCCCTCGAAAGTGGTCAAACTTGTGTATATCGCTCAAAATGGGCCATACGGTGGTGTGTCACTCAAAAAAGGTCATTCGGGGTATGTAGCTCAAAAAATTTCATACCTGGGTATGATGCTCAAAACACGTCATACCCGGATATGTCGCTCAAAAAAGGTCATACCGGGTATGTCGCTCAAAAGTGGTCAAACTTGTGTATGTCGCTCAAAATGGGCCATACGATGGTGTGTCACTCAAAAAAGGTCATTCGGCATATGTAGCTCAAAAAATTTCATACCTGGTATGATGCTCAAAAAAGGTCATACCGGGTATGTCGCTCAAAAGTGGTCATATGCGCGTATGTCGCTCAAAATAGGCCATACGGTGGTGTGTCACTCAAAAAAGGTCATTCGGGGTATGTAGCTCAAAAAATTTCATACCTGGGTATGATGCTCAAAACACGTCATACCCGGATATGTCGCTCAAAAAAGGTCATACCGGGTATGTCGCTCAAAAGTGGTCATATGCACGTATGTCACTCAAAATAGGCCATACGGTGGTGTGTCACTCAAAAAAGGTCATTCGGCGTATGTAGCTCAAAAAATTTCATACCTGGGTATGATGCTCAAAACACGTCATACCCGGATATGACGTTCAAAAAAGGTCATACCGGGTATGTCGCTCAAAAGTGGTCAAACTTGTGTATGTCGCTCAAAATGGGCCATACGGTGGTGTGTCACTCAAAAAAGGTCATTCGGCGTATGTAGCTCAAAAAATTTCATACCCGTGTATGATGCTCAAAACACTTCATACCCGGGTATGTCGCTCAAAAACGTCATACCGAGTATGTCGCTCAAAAGTGGTCATATGCGCGTATGTCGCTCAAAATAGGCCATACGGTGGTGTGTCACTCAAAAAAGATCATTCGGCGTATGTAGCTCAAAAAATTTCATACCCGGGTATGATGCTCAAAACACGTCATACCCGGGTATGTCGCTCAAAAAAGGTCATACCGGGTATGTCGCTCAAAAGTGGTCAAACTTGTGTATGTCGCTCAAAATGGGCCATACAGTGGTGTGTCACTCAAAAAAGATCATTCGGCGTATGTAGCTCAAAAAATTTCATACCCGGGTATGATGCTCAAAACACGTCATACCCGGGTATGTCGCTCAAAAAAGGTCATACCTGGTATGTCGCTCAAAAGTGGTCAAACTTGTGTATGTCGCTCAAAATGGGCCATACAGTGGTGTGTCACTCAAAAAAGATCATTCAGCGTATGTAGCTCAAAAAATTTCATACCCGGGTATGATGCTCAAAACACGTCATACCCGGGTATGTCGCTCAAAAAAGGTCATACCGGGTATGTCGCTCAAAAGTGGTCATATGCGCGTATGTCGCTCAAAATAGGCCATACGGTGGTGTGTCACTCAAAAAAGGTCATTCGGGGTATGTAGCTCAAAAAATTTCATACCTGGGTATGATGCTCAAAACACGTCATACCCGGATATGTCGCTCAAAAAAGGTCATACCGGGTATGTCGCTCAAAAGTGGTCATATGCACGTATGTCACTCAAAATAGGCCATACGGTGGTGTGTCACTCAAAAAAGGTCATTCGGCGTATGTAGCTCAAAAAATTTCATACCTGGGTATGATGCTCAAAACACGTCATACCCGGATATGACGTTCAAAAAAGGTCATACCGGGTATGTCGCTCAAAAGTGGTCAAACTTGTGTATGTCGCTCAAAATGGGCCATACGGTGGTGTGTCACTCAAAAAAGGTCATTCGGGATATGTAGCTCAAAAAATTTCATACCCGGGTATGATGCTCAAAACACGTCATACCCGGGTATGTCGCTCAAAAAAGGTCATACCGGGTATGTCGCTCAAAAGTGGTCATATGCGCGTATGTCGCTCAAAATAGGCCATACGGTGGTGTGTCACTCAAAAAAGATCATTCGGCGTATGTAGCTCAAAAAATTTCATACCCGGGTATGATGCTCAAAAAAGGTCATACCGGGTATGTCGCTCAAAAGTGGTCATATGCGCGTATGTCGCTCAAAATAGGCCATACGGTGGTGTGTCACTCAAAAAAGGTCATTCGGGGTATGTAGCTCAAAAAATTTCATACCTGGGTATGATGCTCAAAACACGTCATACCCGGATATGTCGCTCAAAAAAGGTCATACCGGGTATGTCGCTCAAAAGTGGTCATATGCACGTATGTCACTCAAAATAGGCCATACGGTGGTGTGTCACTCAAAAAAGGTCATTCGGCGTATGTAGCTCAAAAAATTTCATACCTGGGTATGATGCTCAAAACACGTCATACCCGGATATGACGTTCAAAAAAGGTCATACCGGGTATGTCGCTCAAAAGTGGTCAAACTTGTGTATGTCGCTCAAAATGGGCCATACGGTGGTGTGTCACTCAAAAAAGGTCATTCGGCGTATGTAGCTCAAAAAATTTCATACCCGTGTATGATGCTCAAAACACTTCATACCCGGGTATGTCGCTCAAAAACGTCATACCGAGTATGTCGCTCAAAAGTGGTCATATGCGCGTATGTCGCTCAAAATAGGCCATACGGTGGTGTGTCACTCAAAAAAGATCATTCGGCGTATGTAGCTCAAAAAATTTCATACCCGGGTATGATGCTCAAAACACGTCATACCCGGGTATGTCGCTCAAAAAAGGTCATACCGGGTATGTCGCTCAAAAGTGGTCAAACTTGTGTATGTCGCTCAAAATGGGCCATACAGTGGTGTGTCACTCAAAAAAGATCATTCGGCGTATGTAGCTCAAAAAATTTCATACCCGGGTATGATGCTCAAAACACGTCATACCCGGGTATGTCGCTCAAAAAAGGTCATACCTGGTATGTCGCTCAAAAGTGGTCAAACTTGTGTATGTCGCTCAAAATGGGCCATACAGTGGTGTGTCACTCAAAAAAGATCATTCGGCGTATGTAGCTCAAAAAATTTCATACCCGGGTATGATGCTCAAAACACGTCATACCCGGGTATGTCGCTCAAAAAAGGTCATACCGGGTATGTCGCTCAAAAGTGGTCATATGCGCGTATGTCGCTCAAAATAGGCCATACGGTGGTGTGTCACTCAAAAAAGGTCATTCGGGGTATGTAGCTCAAAAAATTTCATACCTGGGTATGATGCTCAAAACACGTCATACCCGGATATGTCGCTCAAAAAAGGTCATACCGGGTATGTCGCTCAAAAGTGGTCATATGCACGTATGTCACTCAAAATAGGCCATACGGTGGTGTGTCACTCAAAAAAGGTCATTCGGCGTATGTAGCTCAAAAAATTTCATACCTGGGTATGATGCTCAAAACACGTCATACCCGGATATGACGTTCAAAAAAGGTCATACCGGGTATGTCGCTCAAAAGTGGTCAAACTTGTGTATGTCGCTCAAAATGGGCCATACGGTGTTGTGTCACTCAAAAAAGGTCATTCGGGATATGTAGCTCAAAAAATTTCATACCTGGGTATGATGCTCAAAACACGTCATACCCGGGTATGTCGCTCAAAAAAGGTCATACCGGGTATGTCGCTCAAAAGTGGTCAAACTTGTGTATGTCGCTCAAAATGGGCCATACGGTGGTGTGTCACTCAAAAAAGGTCATTCGGCGTATGTAGCTCAAAGAATTTCATACCCGTGTATGATGCTCAAAACACTTCATACCCGGGTATGTCGCTCAAAAACGTCATACCGAGTATGTCGCTCAAAAGTGGTCATATGCGCGTATGTCGCTCAAAATAGGCCATACGTTGGTGTGTCACTCAAAAAAGATCATTCGGCGTATGTAGCTCAAAAAATTTCATACCTGGGTATGATGCTCAAAACACGTCATACCCGGATATGTCGCTCAAAAAAGGTCATACCTGGTATGTCGCTCAAAAGTGGTCAAACTTGTGTATGTCGCTCAAAATGGGCCATACAGTGGTGTGTCACTCAAAAAAGATCATTCGGCGTATGTAGCTCAAAAAATTTCATACCTGGGTATGATGCTCAAAACACGTCATACCCGGATATGTCGCTCAAAAAAGGTCATACCTGGTATGTCGCTCAAAAGTGGTCAAACTTGTGTATGTCGCTCAAAATGGGCCATACAGTGGTATGTCACTCAAAAAAGATCATTCGGCGTATGTAGCTCAAAAAATTTCATACCCGGGTATGATGCTCAAAACACTTCATACCCGGGTATGTCGCTCAAAAAGGTCATACCGAGTATGTCGCGCAAAAGTGGTCATATGCGCGTATGTCGCTCAAAATAGGCCATACGGTGGTGTGTCACTCAAAAAAGATCATTCAGCGTATGTAGCTCAAAAAATTTCATACCCGGGTATGATGCTCAAAACACGTCATACCCGGGTATGTCGCTCAAAAAAGGTCATACCGGGTATGTCGCTCAAAAGTGGTCAAACTTGTGTATGTCGCTCAAAATGGGCCATACAGTGGTGTGTCACTCAAAAAAGATCATTCGGCGTATGTAGCTCAAAAAATTTCATACCCGGGTATGATGCTCAAAACACGTCATACCCGGGTATGTCGCTCAAAAAAGGTCATACCTGGTATGTCGCTCAAAAGTGGTCAAACTTGTGTATGTCGCTCAAAATGGGCCATACAGTGGTGTGTCACTCAAAAAAGATCATTCGGCGTATGTAGCTCAAAAAATTTCATACCCGGGTATGATGCTCAAAACACGTCATACCCGGGTATGTCGCTCAAAAAAGGTCATACCGGGTATGTCGCTCAAAAGTGGTCATATGCGCGTATGTCGCTCAAAATAGGCCATACGGTGGTGTGTCACTCAAAAAAGGTCATTCGGGGTATGTAGCTCAAAAAATTTCATACCTGGGTATGATGCTCAAAACACGTCATACCCGGATATGTCGCTCAAAAAAGGTCATACCGGGTATGTCGCTCAAAAGTGGTCATATGCACGTATGTCACTCAAAATAGGCCATACGGTGGTGTGTCACTCAAAAAAGGTCATTCGGCGTATGTAGCTCAAAAAATTTCATACCTGGGTATGATGCTCAAAACACGTCATACCCGGATATGACGTTCAAAAAAGGTCATACCGGGTATGTCGCTCAAAAGTGGTCAAACTTGTGTATGTCGCTCAAAATGGGCCATACGGTGTTGTGTCACTCAAAAAAGGTCATTCGGGATATGTAGCTCAAAAAATTTCATACCTGGGTATGATGCTCAAAACACGTCATACCCGGGTATGTCGCTCAAAAAAGGTCATACCGGGTATGTCGCTCAAAAGTGGTCAAACTTGTGTATGTCGCTCAAAATGGGCCATACGGTGGTGTGTCACTCAAAAAAGGTCATTCGGCGTATGTAGCTCAAAGAATTTCATACCCGTGTATGATGCTCAAAACACTTCATACCCGGGTATGTCGCTCAAAAACGTCATACCGAGTATGTCGCTCAAAAGTGGTCATATGCGCGTATGTCGCTCAAAATAGGCCATACGTTGGTGTGTCACTCAAAAAAGATCATTCGGCGTATGTAGCTCAAAAAATTTCATACCTGGGTATGATGCTCAAAACACGTCATACCCGGATATGTCGCTCAAAAAAGGTCATACCTGGTATGTCGCTCAAAAGTGGTCAAACTTGTGTATGTCGCTCAAAATGGGCCATACAGTGGTGTGTCACTCAAAAAAGATCATTCGGCGTATGTAGCTCAAAAAATTTCATACCTGGGTATGATGCTCAAAACACGTCATACCCGGATATGTCGCTCAAAAAAGGTCATACCTGGTATGTCGCTCAAAAGTGGTCAAACTTGTGTATGTCGCTCAAAATGGGCCATACAGTGGTATGTCACTCAAAAAAGATCATTCGGCGTATGTAGCTCAAAAAATTTCATACCCGGGTATGATGCTCAAAACACTTCATACCCGGGTATGTCGCTCAAAAAGGTCATACCGAGTATGTCGCGCAAAAGTGGTCATATGCGCGTATGTCGCTCAAAATAGGCCATACGGTGGTGTGTCACTCAAAAAAGATCATTCAGCGTATGTAGCTCAAAAAATTTCATACCCGGGTATGATGCTCAAAACACGTCATACCCGGGTATGTCGCTCAAAAAAGGTCATACCGGGTATGTCGCTCAAAAGTGGTCAAACTTGTGTATGTCGCTCAAAATGGGCCATACAGTGGTGTGTCACTCAAAAAAGATCATTCGGCGTATGTAGCTCAAAAAATTTCATACCCGGGTATGATGCTCAAAACACGTCATACCCGGGTATGTCGCTCAAAAAAGGTCATACCTGGTATGTCGCTCAAAAGTGGTCAAACTTGTGTATGTCGCTCAAAATGGGCCATACAGTGGTGTGTCACTCAAAAAAGATCATTCGGCGTATGTAGCTCAAAAAATTTCATACCCGGGTATGATGCTCAAAACACGTCATACCCGGGTATGTCGCTCAAAAAAGGTCATACCGGGTATGTCGCTCAAAAGTGGTCATATGCGCGTATGTCGCTCAAAATAGGCCATACGGTGGTGTGTCACTCAAAAAAGGTCATTCGGGGTATGTAGCTCAAAAAATTTCATACCTGGGTATGATGCTCAAAACACGTCATACCCGGATATGTCGCTCAAAAAAGGTCATACCGGGTATGTCGCTCAAAAGTGGTCATATGCACGTATGTCACTCAAAATAGGCCATACGGTGGTGTGTCACTCAAAAAAGGTCATTCGGCGTATGTAGCTCAAAAAATTTCATACCTGGGTATGATGCTCAAAACACGTCATACCCGGATATGACGTTCAAAAAAGGTCATACCGGGTATGTCGCTCAAAAGTGGTCAAACTTGTGTATGTCGCTCAAAATGGGCCATACGGTGTTGTGTCACTCAAAAAAGGTCATTTGGGATATGTAGCTCAAAAAATTTCATACCTGGGTATGATGCTCAAAACACGTCATACCCGGGTATGTCGCTCAAAAAAGGTCATACCGGGTATGTCGCTCAAAAGTGGTCAAACTTGTGTATGTCGCTCAAAATGGGCCATACGGTGGTGTGTCACTCAAAAAAGGTCATTCGGCGTATGTAGCTCAAAGAATTTCATACCCGTGTATGATGCTCAAAACACTTCATACCCGGGTATGTCGCTCAAAAACGTCATACCGAGTATGTCGCTCAAAAGTGGTCATATGCGCGTATGTCGCTCAAAATAGGCCATACGTTGGTGTGTCACTCAAAAAAGATCATTCGGCGTATGTAGCTCAAAAAATTTCATACCTGGGTATGATGCTCAAAACACGTCATACCCGGATATGTCGCTCAAAAAAGGTCATACCTGGTATGTCGCTCAAAAGTGGTCAAACTTGTGTATGTCGCTCAAAATGGGCCATACAGTGGTGTGTCACTCAAAAAAGATCATTCGGCGTATGTAGCTCAAAAAATTTCATACCTGGGTATGATGCTCAAAACACGTCATACCCGGATATGTCGCTCAAAAAAGGTCATACCTGGTATGTCGCTCAAAAGTGGTCAAACTTGTGTATGTCGCTCAAAATGGGCCATACAGTGGTATGTCACTCAAAAAAGATCATTCGGCGTATGTAGCTCAAAAAATTTCATACCCGGGTATGATGCTCAAAACACTTCATACCCGGGTATGTCGCTCAAAAAGGTCATACCGAGTATGTCGCGCAAAAGTGGTCATATGCGCGTATGTCGCTCAAAATAGGCCATACGGTGGTGTGTCACTCAAAAAAGGTCATTCGGGGTATGTAGCTCAAAAAATTTCATACCTGGGTATGATGCTCAAAACACGTCATACCCGGATATGTCGCTCAAAAAAGGACATACCGGGTATGTCGCTCAAAAGTGTTCAAACTTGTATATGTCGCTCAAAATAGGCCATACGGTGGTGTGTCACTCAAAAAAGATCATTCGGCGTATGTAACTCAAAAAATTTCATACCCGGGTATGATGCTCAAAACACGTCATACCCGGGTATGTCGCTCAAAATAGGCCATACGGTGGTGTGTCACTCAAAAAAGGTCATACCGGGTATGTCGCTCAAAAGTGGTCAAACTTGTGTATGTCGCTCAAAATGGGCCATACGGTGGTGTGTCACTCAAAAAAGGTCATTCGGGATATGTAGCTCAAAAAATTTCATACCCGGGTATGATGCTCAAAACACGTCATACCCGGGTATGTCGCTCAAAAAAGGTCATACCGGGTATGTCGCTCAAAAGTGGTCATATGCGCGTATGTCGCTCAAAATAGGCCATACGGTGGTGTGTCACTCAAAAAAGGTCATTCAGGGTATGTAGCTCAAAAAATTTTATACCCGGGTATGATGCTCAAAACACGTCATAACCAGGTATGTCGCTCAAAAAAGGTCATACCGGGTATGTCGCTCAAAAGTGGTCATATGCCCGTATGTCACTCAAAATAGGCCATACGGTGGTGTGTCACTCAAAAAAGATCATTCGGCGTATGTAGCTCAAAAAATTTCATACCTGGGTATGATGCTCAAAACACGTCATACCCGGATATGTCGCTCAAAAAAGGTCATACCTGGTATGTCGCTCAAAAGTGGTCAAACTTGTGTATGTCGCTCAAAATGGGCCATACAGTGGTGTGTCACTCAAAAAAGATCATTCGGCGTATGTAGCTCAAAAAATTTCATACCCGGGTATGATGCTCAAAACACTTCATACCCGGGTATGTCGCTCAAAAAGGTCATACCGAGTATGTCGCACAAAAGTGGTCATATGCGCGTATGTCGCTCAAAATAGGCCATACGGTGGTGTGTCACTCAAAAAAGGTCATTCGGGGTATGTAGCTCAAAAAATTTCATACCTGGGTATGATGCTCAAAACACGTCATACCCGGATATGTCGCTCAAAAAAGGACATACCGGGTATGTCGCTCAAAAGTGTTCAAACTTGTATATGTCGCTCAAAATAGGCCATACGGTGGTGTGTCACTCAAAAAAGATCATTCGGCGTATGTAACTCAAAAAATTTCATACCCGGGTATGATGCTCAAAACACGTCATACCCGGGTATGTCGCTCAAAATAGGCCATACGGTGGTGTGTCACTCAAAAAAGGTCATTCAGGGTATGTAGCTCAAAAAATTTTATACCCGGGTATGATGCTCAAAACACGTCATAACCGGGTATGTCGCTCAAAAAAGGTCATACCGGGTATGTCGCTCAAAAGTGGTCATATGCCCGTATGTCACTCAAAATAGGCCATACGGTGGTGTGTCACTCAAAAAAGGTCATTCAGGGTATGTAGCTCAAAAAATTTCATACCTGGGTATGATGCTCAAAACACGTCATACCCGGATATGTCGCTCAAAAATGGTCATACCGGGTATGTCGCTCAAAAGTGGTCATATGCGCGTATGTCGCTCAAAATAGGCCATACGGTGGTGTGTCACTCAAAAAAGGTCATTCAGGGTATGTAGCTCAAAAAATTTCATACCTGGGTATGATGCTCAAAACACGTCATACCCGGATATGACGTTCAAAAAAGGTCATACCGGGTATGTCGCTCAAAAGTGGTCAAACTTGTGTATGTCGCTCAAAATGGGCCATACGGTGGTGTGTCACTCAAAAAAGGTCATTCGGGATATGTAGCTCAAAAAATTTCGTACCCGGGTATGATGCTCAAAACACGTCATACCCGGATATGTCGCTCAAAAAGGTCATACCGGGTATGTCGCTCAAAAGTGGTCATATGCGCGTATGTCGCTCAAAATAGGCCATACGGTGGTGTGTCACTCAAAAAAGGTCATTCGGCGTATGTAGCTCAAAAAATTTCGTACCCGGGTATGATGCTCAAAACACGTCATACCCGGGTATGTCGCTCAAAAAAGGTCATACCGGGTATGTCGCTCAAAAGTGGTCATATGCGCGTATGTCGCTCAAAATAGGCCATACGGTGGTGTGTCACTCAAAAAAGGTCATACCGGGTATGTCGCTCAAAAGTGGTCATATGCGCGTATGTCGCTCAAAATAGGCCATACGGTGGTGTGTCACTCAAAAAAGGTCATTCGGGGTATATAGCTCAAAAAATTTCATACCTGGGTATGATGCTCAAAACACGTCATACCCAGATATGTCGCTCAAAAAAGGTCATACCTGGTATGTCGCTCAAAAGTGGTCAAACTTGTGTATGTCGCACAAAATGGGCCATACAGTGGTGTGTCACTCAAAAAAGGTCATTCGGGGTATGTAACTCAAAAAATTTCATACCCGGGTATGATGCTCAAAACACGTCATACCCGGGTATGTCGCTCAAAAAAGGTCATACCGGGTATGTCGCTCAAAAGTGGTCAAACTTGTGTATGTCGCTCAAAATGGGCCATACGGTGGTGTGTCACTCAAAAAAGGTCATACCGGGTATGTCCCTCGAAAGTGGTCAAACTTGTGTATGTCGCTCAAAATGGGCCATACGGTGGTGTGTCACTCAAAAAAGGTCATTCGGGGTATGTAGCTCAAAAAATTTCATACCTGGGTATGATGCTCAAAACACGTCATACCCGGATATGTCGCTCAAAAAAGGTCATACCGGGTATGTCGCTCAAAAGTGGTCAAACTTGTGTATGTCGCTCAAAATGGGCCATACGATGGTGTGTCACTCAAAAAAGGTCATTCGGCATATGTAGCTCAAAAAATTTCATACCTGGTATGATGCTCAAAACACGTCATAACCGGGTATGTCGCTCAAAAAAGGTCATACCGGGTATGTCGCTCAAAAGTGGTCAAACTTGTGTATGTCGCTCAAAATGGGCCATACGGTGGTGTGTCACTCAAAAAAGGTCATTCGGGGTATGTAGCTCAAAAAATTTCATACCTGGGTATGATGCTCAAAACACGTCATAACCGGGTATGTCGCTCAAAAAAGGTCATACCGGGTATGTCGCTCAAAAGTGGTCGTATGCGCGTATGTCGCTCAAAATAGGCCATACGGTGGTGTGTCACTCAAAAAAGGTCATTCGGGGTATGTAGCTCAAAAAATTTCATACCTGGGTATGATGCTCAAAACACGTCATACCCGGATATGTCGCTCAAAAAGGACATACCGGGTATGTCGCTCAAAAGTGGTCAAACTTGTGTATGTCGCTCAAAATGGGCCATACGATGGTGTGTCACTCAAAAAAGGTCATTCGGCATATGTAGCTCAAAAAATTTCATACCTGGTATGATGCTCAAAACACGTCATAACCGGGTATGTCGCTCAAAAAAGGTCATACCGGGTATGTCGCTCAAAAGTGGTCAAACTTGTGTATGTCGCTCAAAATGGGCCATACGGTGGTGTGTCACTCAAAAAAGGTCATTCGGGGTATGTAGCTCAAAAAATTTCATACCTGGGTATGATGCTCAAAACACGTCATACCCGGATATTTCGCTCAAAAAAGGTCATACCGGGTATGTCGCTCAAAAGTGGTCGTATGCGCGTATGTCGCTCAAAATAGGCCATACGGTGGTGTGTCACTCAAAAAAGGTCATTCGGGGTATATAGCTCAAAAAATTTCATACCTGGGTATGATGCTCAAAACACGTCATACCCGGATATGTCGCTCAAAAAAGGTCATACCGGGTATGTCGCTCAAAAGTGGTCAAACTTGTGTATGTCGCTCAAAATGGGCCATACGATGGTGTGTCACTCAAAAAAGATCATTCGGCGTATGTAACTCAAAAAATTTCATACCCGGGTATGATGCTCAAAACACGTCATACCCGGGTATGTCGCTCAAAAAAGGTCATACCGGGTATGTCGCTCAAAAGTGGTCAAACTTGTGTATGTCGCTCAAAATGGGCCATACGGTGGTGTGTCACTCAAAAAAGATCATTCGGCGTATGTCGCTCAAAAAAAGTCATACCGGGTATGTCGCTCAAAAGTGGTCATATGCGCGTTTGTCACTCAAAATAGGCCATACGGTGGTGTGTCACTCAAAAAAGGTCATTCGGGGTATGTAGCTCAAAAAATTTCATACCTGGGTATTATGCTCAAAACACGTCATACCCGGATATGTCGCTCAAAAAAGGTCATACCGGGTATGTCGCTCAAAAAAGGTCATACCGGGTATGTCGCTCGAAAGTGGTCAAACTTGTGTATGTCGCTCAAAATGGGCCATACAGTGGTGTGTCACTCAAAAAAGGTCATTCAGGGTATGTAGCTCAAAAAATTTTATACCCGGGTATGATGCTCAAAACACGTCATACCCGGTTATGTCGCTCAAAAAAGGTCATATTGGGTATGTCGCTCAAAAGTGTTCAAAATTGTGTATGTCGCTCAAAATGGGCCATACAGTGGTGTTTCACTCAAAAAAGATCATTCGGCGTATGTAGCTCAAAAAATTTCATACCTGGGTATGATGCTCAAAACACGTCATACCCGGTTATGTCGCTCAAAAAATTTCATACCCGGGTATGACGTTTTTTTTACGACATGCCCGGGTATGACCATTTTTGAACAAAATACCCGGGTATGACGTTTTTTGAGCAACATACCCGGGTATGACGTTTTTTGAGCGACATACCCGGGTATGACGTTTTTTGAGCGACATACCCGGGTTTGACGTTTTTTGAGCGACATACCCAGGTATGACCATTTTTGAATGGTATGACGTTTTTTAGCGACATACCCGGGTATGACGTTTTTTTACGACATGCCCGGGTATGACCATTTTTGAACAACATGCCCGGGTATGACCATTTTTGAACAACATACCCGGGTATGACGTTTTTTAAGCGACATACCCGGGTATGACGTTTTTTGAGCGACATACCCGGGTATGACCATTTTTGAATGACATACTCGGGTATGAGGTTTTTTGAGCGACATACCCGGGTATGAGGTTTTTTGATCGACATACTCGGGTATTACCATTTTTGAACAACATACCCGGGTATGACCATTTTTGAACGACATACCCGGGTATGACCATTTTTGAATGACATACCCGGGTATGACTTTTTTTTTACGACATGCCCGGGTATGACCATTTTTGAACAACATACCCGGGTATGACGTTTTTTAAGCGACATACCCGGGTATGACGTTTTTTGAGCGACATACCCGGGTATGACCATTTTTGAATGACATACCCGGGTATGACGTTTTTTGAGCGACATACCCGGGTATGAGGTTTTTTGATCGACATACTCGGGTATTACCATTTTTGAGCGACATACCCAGGTATGGCGTTTTTTGAGCGACATACCCGGGTATGACAATTTTTTTTACGACATAGCCAGGTATAACATAGTATAGTATGACATTTTTTGAGCCACATAGTATAGTATGACATATTTTGAGCCACATAGTATAGTATGACATATTTTGAGCAACATAGTATAGTATGACCTTTATTGAGCGACATAGAATAGTATGACCTTTTTTGAGCGACATAGTATAGTATGACATTTTTTGGGCCACATAGTATAGTATGACCTTTTTTGAGCGACATAGTATAGTATGACATTTTTTGAGCCACATAGTATAGTATGACCTATTTTGAGCGACATACTATAGTCTGACCTTTTTTGAGCGACATAGTATAGTATGACCTTTTAGGAAAAACAAATATTAGAATTACTTTTTTTGACCGACATTATAATATAACCTATTTCCAATAATATACTATAGTATGACTTCATTTGGAGTGACATATTATACTATGACCTTTACTTGGTGATTCAAATAACTTGTTTTCTCATAATTTGTCATACTTGAAAAGAATAAGAGGAGTCATATCAGTAGACATAGATGAGATATTTAAACCACTTTTAATACATCAAACAAAAAAACAAGTAATACATCAGTGGTTATGAGGCATAAAAAATACAAAAAGACATCTTTGAGGCGTGTCCACTACAGAAGTGAACATCCTCAAATTTAAACAAGCTATTTCTAGCACAAGAGCTCTCTCTGCTGGAGGAAAACAGTTTTGTTGTACAAAAGCTCAACCTACAGTTTGTCACAGCATTGAAAGCCGAGTTTAAAGCTGCAAGCAGAACAGTATATTTAAAGCCTTTTTTTTCTTTTAGTCCAAATGTACTTTTGGTACACTTGTCTGAACATGCACAGATTGAGAACATAAGATATCATTTGAATGCTGCTGCAGTAACACTTGACCCAAAAATAAAAGTAAAATTCTGCACAAGAGGACAAATGCAAAATGTACTGCTTTCAGAAATGGTAGAAACTAACAATCTTTTTTCCCCATTTCATTTGCTTTTTTTTTTTTTTTTTTACATAAAAACATATAAAAAGTTTAATTATAATAGGGAATTCCAACATTTATAAAACTTTACAACACAATGTTATATAATAGTACCCATTTGGTCTCAGATTAGTTTACAGAGCTGCAAAAAATGT
Organism: Eupleurogrammus muticus; assembly: GCA_036785175.1. NCBI lineage: Eukaryota > Metazoa > Chordata > Actinopteri > Scombriformes > Trichiuridae > Eupleurogrammus > Eupleurogrammus muticus. The sequence goes on from JAYKQN010000007.1 coordinate 9,844,853, forward strand.
TCAAAGGAAAATATCCAGAAGACAAAAAAAATCCTCCTCTCTCTCTGAGGGTTTCCCCACCAGCAAAACATCTGACCTTTAAAAAGCATGAGATTCATACAAAAATACCAAAAATGAGGAAATGCAATAAACATGTAACTGTTGATATAGCAAGAGACTTGTTAGCCTGAAAGTGCCTAAAAGAAATTTGGAAAAACGCCATCAGATAATTCTGAGATTTTTTTTGTCAAAGGAACTACACTGGTGTATATAAAAACGTTTGAAATGGAATGAAACTGAAGTTTGTTCAGAAAATGGCAATTTCAAAATGCAAATGTCAATCTCAGAGCTGACGTTCTGTTGGTTTCTGCTCCCCTGTTTTAGTTTACTGGTTTGGTCTGAGAGACAGGAATAGATGCTGGACACTATATGTCAAGTGATACCTGTGATGTAACTCGTTTCTATGGACCCATTCATTTAGTGAAAACTGTCTATGTAACACTGAAGAAGAGTCTTCTCATCACATGCCAAATGAACTCTTAGAACCCATCTCTGCAGGCAAGTTGTGTGTGTTTTTAGTCCATCTAACAAATCATCAATTGCAAAACATTTTGATTGTCACAGAGCTGAAAGCACAGAGACAGATGCACAAGTACAAGTAGAAGCTGAAATTTTTTTTTTTTTTTTTTTAATTTGCATATGGCAAAATTGATTTTTCAGAGGCAGATGTAAACACATTACTTGAGTTTAACTGCAGCAGATGGAGCTGAAGAACCAGATTAATTCTATCGGTCTGCCTCTGTGTAACCAGAACTCTGCGTGGTCTGCTGATCACTAAACTCAGGAGCTGGATCAGCTCAAAATATCATAAATCCTCATAAATATCTCATCAGATTAATTGATAATGAAGGTAACTGTTAGTTGCAGCCTTATGTGATATTTTCTTTGGGCTGACAAGAATCGCCTAATTTTACGGCGTTCGTTACAGAAGAGGACGAGGCCTCGTTAACCCTGTATGTGTGTATACGGCTGAGATTGATGCAGACTTGGGAGGATTTGGTCTCTGAGCTGAGACACGGCTAGGATCTTTCTCCGGGACGGTCCAGCAGGGTGGACGCTCACAGCACCACCCCACCATCCTCAGTCACGCCTGTGTTTTAGATTTAGACCGGAGCAGCAATGGGTTGCAGATAATCATGAGAACAGAGTCATGTGAGGAGGCGGATCTTCGGTGGCTGTGAACGATGCTGAGGTGGACCGGGTGCGATCACTGTGTCTCTGTTAGCACTTTGAGAGAAAGTCCTGCGGCCTTGGCGGCCGACAGCGCCGCCGTCGAGCTGTGCGTCTGCTTGCCGGACAGTTCCGGGTGTGTGTGGGTGTGTTTGCTCGCGCTCTGATGCGGGTCGGCGCGCTTGCCGGCGGGCTGCTCTGGGGGCGGGCGCGTGTGTGAGTGTGTGTGCGTTGGCGGGGACAAGGGGAGGCGTGTGGAGGGGGAGGCGGGCGGCGGGGAGCAGACGGGGGAGAGGGGGCGCTGGTGCTGGTACAGACGGTGGCGGGTAGGGGAGGGGGAGGGGGGAGAGTCTATAGCACTTAAATCTGAAGAAGTTGGGCTGGGGCAGCCTCCTCCTTGAAGGTAGCGAATGCACTTCTTTTTCCTCCTAGGGACAGTCAGAGAGAGTTATCTGTGAATAAAGTGTGGATGGTAAATGTCAGCAAGCTTCACTTAGAGGTGCAGCATTCACACTGAGGTAATCAGCAATGATAAGGGACACATAACGAACAACAGACAAGCATCGGTTTAGGTTTATCTGAAGAGAAGACATTCATTACTGAAACACAAACAACACAATTATTTTAGAATGATTTACAAGATGTACAAGATCACGTTTTAAACAGAAATGCCGTGCTACAAATTGCAAAAGAAAAAAAAGGTGGATAAGGAAAACAGAGAATTTATGGTGGAATGGACAGATAAATACGCATGTGTGCTGCCAGCAGGGAGCAGTGTAACGGACTGTTAGCCTGCAACTGTTTCAGACAACGGAAACATTGGAAATTTGGTGAGTGGACCTGTTCAGGTTATAATTGAGTAACCCTGTACTATAGTAGGACCTTTTTTGAGCAACATACTATTTACAAGATCATGTTTCAAACAGAAATGGTGTGCTCCAAACTGCAAAAGAAAAGAAAGGTGGATAAATAAAACAGAAAATTTAAGGGTGAGTGGACAGATGAACGCATTTGTGCTGCCAGCAGGGAGCAGCGTCACAGTGTAACCTGCGACTGTTTCAGACCACGGAAACATTGGAAATTTGGTGAGTTGTGAGTACGACTGCTAGAGTATTTCCCTCAAAAAGGGCCTTACTATAGGCAATGTTGCATTAAAAGTCATATAATATGTCGCTCTAAAAAGGTCATACTATAGTACAGACCGGGGTCCCAGTACAGATCCAAACTTGAATTTTTATTATTATTATTATTACTATTATTATGATTATTATTACATAGTATTTCAGACGTAATAAATTGCCATGCTATTTCTGGTTGTATTTACCAGTAGCCAATCTCGCGACAAATGAAAAAAACTAAATATGAGAATGTTTACACACAGACAGCCTGCGACTATTTCGGACCATGGAAACATTGTAATTTGGTGAGTGGACCTTCACAGATTCTAGCTGAGGACCCCTGACCTACAGGTACCTCATCCATTATATTGATAGGAAGTGCAGGGCTTCCAGTGTTTGGTCTGATCCTTTTCTCCTGACGTGGACCAAGCTTTCTGCATCTGTAGCAAACAGCAGTGACTGTGCTTTGTCAGGTATTGTACTTAAAAGCAGACTTCATGTACCGCTGAGTGCAGCATCAAAGCAGTTAACAGGATCCCATGATCATTACCAGAATATGATATGAGTCACCAGGTTTAACCGCAAGGAAAAGAAGCTAGGCCGTATTTAGAGAGAGGGAGAGGGAGGTGAGTGCAATAGAAAGTGATTTTTAAATGTCAGAGTTCACCATCAAAAGGCGCCTGTTACCACAATGCATGAATGGAGAAAGTTGAAAGCAGATGGGCATGAGAATGCCGTCAAAATGCAAAGCTGCAGGGAGAGCGTGTGTTGAGCTGTGGTGATAAGGATTTGCTCGAAACCACATTCTACCCCCCTTTGTTGTCTCAAACCGAAACACACACACACGTACACGCGGACTCAGATTTCCATGACGTGATGGTGGGGAAGACGACGGGGTTGCTGCAGCGCTGTGGCTGCACAAGCTTTTTGTGCAGAACCACACACATTCCTGACTCCTGCAGCGACACTGTGATTCCTGCTGTGACTGAAACAGAGCGGTCCGAGGCGCTGACAGGCCTGCTTCTATTGACTTACAGCATATTGTTTCCATTTTCTGCTTTAAAACAGAAAAGGGGAACAGGGATTTGGTTGCCACAGTGTTGTAAAAAATACAAGGGAAAACACTTCAGTGTTAGTGCTGTAGCTGTTGTAGTAAATCAACCTAACATGAGTTTGGACACACACCCTAGCGGATAAATGGAGCTTGTAAAATATCTCGAAATTAATACTGAGCCTGTAAAAACCAAATTTCTTGTTGTAGTTTTATAACTTATTATTGCAGCTGTCTCAGACTAACCCTGGAAATTCCCAGGCTTAGTTCATAATTACAGGACAGCGAGAGAGAAACATGGCTGCAAGCGATATCTAATGATATATCACTTTTCAGTTTGGCAGCTGAGAGTTCATATATTTTGTCAAGTTAGGTTTTGACCTTTTCAGCACAGTGGTTGTGAATTGGATTTAATCTCCAGTTATTATGTGAGCGATAATACCTGACAAGCTGTAATGGCTTCATGTTGGGTGGTTCTTTGCCCCCATTTGTAGGAATTTCCCACTTATTTTACGGCTTTTTACTAATGCAAATTCATAAATCTGCCAAAAAAGTGTTTTGAGAAGCCAGGAACAGTATGTAATAAAGGACTAAGTATTGATTTCAAATCTGCAATAAAAAAGTGGCATTCCCTTTTATCCATGCTAACTTTCCATATTCTGTATGATGTAATGCGTTGTAACAGCAGTGTAAAAGCTGAACCTCCAACAACCTCTGAGACGAGACATCACAGGAGAAAATGAACTTCTGGTCACATGTGATGCCTTGTCTTAAGTCTGAAGTAACTGTTTTAGGCAGAACGTGTGAATCTGGAACATTAATCCCTTTATAAGGTTTAGCCTGATGCTACAGACTAAAAACAGCACCGGAGCAGATTGACGCTGCAGGAGTAATTTCTTTTTTCCGTCAATATTTTGTTGTATTTTTCACCTGTGAAAATGTCTAATTGAGTTCATTTGAACTGATTTTACTTCAAGATGACTAAAGCCACCTTTAAATTATAGAGATGTTGAATATTTGATTCTGACAACTTTAATGTTTGGTGGAATATCACAAGTAAACACTTCCACGGTCACACATTTTCGATTTTGGACTTTATAGCGACATTAATGGCAGTAAAGCTTCTTTGTGCAGGACAGTGTTAGTGACAGAAAGGCATGCAGAGCTCAGGCTGGATTTTCAAACATTTGTTTGGAGGCAGAGCTTCTCCTGAAGGAGATTCTTACTACCTCCAGAGCAGCTCCACCTCTCAAACACGTTTGAATAGCTACGACTCATCCTGGGGAAGGGATGCAGCGATGGTCGGGTGATTGGATGTGAGGAGAGGGGAGGGGGCTTGATGGACCTCGGCAGTGTGGGATGCTACAGGAGTGGGAGTGGGAGTGGGTGGATGTTTGGTACACACCTGCAGGGACCACACCAGTCCGTTTGTTGGTTGAGGCCGAAGCGAGCCCGGCATTTCTTAGGAGAGCCCGGGTCTGAGCACAATGCACAGCATGCACAAAACAGGGAGGAAAGAGAAGCAACAACAGAGAGGAGCAGAAGAAGAAAGAGGGGGAAACAGGTTAGAGGGCAAAGGAGAAAAAAAAGACAAGACAAGGAAGTGGAAGAAATGAGAAAGAGAAAAAGAGGTTGTCAAGACGGGGGAAAGCACCGGCAGCGCTGTCCGTTCAGAGAGAGCAATCAGGTCAAACTGTTAGTAGCAGCACAGCAACACATCAACAACCACCACGGTGACGGCCCAGCACACACGGAACACAAACCAGTCCAGAGAGATGAGGACGGAGAGGGCAGCGTGCTGTGGCCTCTGTTAGTACGTGGTTTTAAGTTTTCACTTTCTGGCTAAGACACTGTTACAGTTGCTTTTCCTTTCAAAGCCAGCACTCTCCTCATCCAAACATGTTCCCTCTGTGTAAGGCCGGGTTGGGCCTGATTTGGGAGGTATTGGAATCCTCATCAAAACTCGTCGAACAGCCCTATGCTCCTGATTTGTTTCACAGATTTCCTTCAGCTGCCATTTTAGATGACGTTAGTGACGTTGTACATCACTTTAACTGGTCAGCATCAGCTGCTTTGCTACCACCTGGATCCAGATGTTTCTACTGATCTCTCAGAATTGATATTTGCATAACTTGACTTTGGAAGTTCTTCTCTCATTTTGGTGCTATCTATTAATGTTATTGCTGCGTGCTCACATATAGTCTACCGCCTATTGTCTACTCTATTCAGTACATTGTATACAAAATGTATTCACGTAATACAGATATTGTATGATGTTTAAGTACTTTCCTCCAGTGTTCTATGTATCCTAAAAGAAGTAAATTTATATAAAAACAAGATATCACTCGATTTGACCAAACTGGACGGCTATGGATTTTGTCCCCATCACTTACATTTCAAGTGCTTTAAGGATCTTTTAATGGTCACTATGAAGGTTTCAATGTTTATTTGAGCATCTATTGTTTCAAGATGGACAAAACAATTACAGTAAAATCAGACTCTGACTGATGTTTTTGAACCTGAACCCGATTAGATCAGGTTCAGGGATCAGTTTTGAACCTCGGGTATTAAAAAGGCTTATACTTCAGGTTATGTGGAAAGCCGAGTGGGTGGGTGGTTTGACGTTAGAGACACATCCTGCCTCAGACACACCACGATGTTGTGCTACAGAGCGCCAACGCAAATTCAAGTTCAACCGAATTCTCTGTGACACTGTAGAGTTGACATAAACCATTCGTTCTCTACTGCTAAAAAACACATCTAACAGGAGAAAGGTGGTTTGACTGAGGGTGTTTACCTGTGTTGGAGTCTTGCTGCTTCTCCCTTTTTCTCCTCTTCTTCTTGCCCTGTAGGAAAAAAACAAAAAGATCCCCCCGAGACATGAGTCTGGCTCAGCTGTTGAAAGTGACTGAATATCTACAATTCCTCCATCAGGGATGTAAATGATCAGCGGGCTGTGGCTAATAAATCCAGGGGTTGCTTGCAAAAAGCACCTTGAGGTAAAATTTGCCATATTCAAAATTTGGGGGTTTAATTTGAAACCGTTTCCACTCTACCAGAAGACGTTTTCATTTACGGCCGCTTCATATAAGAGCTCTCTCTGTTCTTTTACATATCAGCCATTATTCCTAAAGGATGAATTTGTCTGCTTTTCCTTCCACAAAAAATAATTTGGATTGTTTTCTTGCTTAGCTTAAAATGTTTGAAAATGTTCAAATGTTTGTTCTCTATCCCCGTGTGTGTATTAAGCTACAGTGAATTCTTTCATCAACACAATTCTGTGATGTGTTCTCATGTGACATGAACATTCAACTGAAGTACAGTAAGTGCAAAAGTTAAGAGCAGCAACCAGCAACCAGGTCAGGCAACCATCGCCAATGCTTAACAAAAGCAAGGGAAAAAAGCAAGAGAGATTTGGAAAACACAGAACACCTTGCATCACTATTGTAAACACAATTCATGCAGAACCGGAAGTGTCATTGCCAAAAGTAATTGTTGAAAAGGAGATCTGAGACATTCCAAAAATCAGCTCGTCAAATAAAAAAACGATTTTTGGATCACCTCAGATCCAAAAATCTTGTCTTCGTATTTCACTGTATCTTCAGGCTGACTGTACTGTGCAACTGTCGAGGTAAACATCGGAGTTGTTCACGCAGATCGGTGATGGCGAAGCGAGGCCTCATATTTGGGTGAGAAGGAGGATGTGGGTTCAGAGATCTGGCGCCTACGCTGCAATGTCTCCCCTCCTCAGCTCGCTGTGAGCATCGACTATGTGGTCACGACAACTCCCAGCGCATCTGCACCTCTCACAAGCCTTGTGTCTGTGGGCGTGTGTGTGCGTGTGTGAATATATATACTACATGGAGTTCGTTTTAGGTCTTGAAGGAGAAACCCTGAACAGCTGCGGGGGCGATAAGTGGAACTTCACCTCCTGTTTTGCTAGGAGGTCCGATGTGTGTGTGTGCGTGTGTGTGTGATTTTTTTTTATTATAAACTCAGGATGAGAGCAGAGTGTGAGTCGTTTCTTGAAATGCAACAGTATTTTAAGCGTGGTCACAAAGACATGAGTATGAATGTCATCATAACAGTAGACTATGTTGCTCTGAGCCTGAGGCAAATATTTTGGAAATATCTTCTTCCTCCTATATAATAAAAAAATCCCTGGAAAAAAGCTCAGCTTAGTGACTGCAAAAAATATATAAATCTTAAAAAAAATTAAAATGATCTTGTCTTTGGTACAATAAGTCCATTGTTGAGTAAAATTATCTTATTCCATTGGCAGATCTTTTTGCTTATTTCAACTTTTTTTTCCTGATTTTATCAATTTATGTTTGACAGATAAATATTTTCTTACTTACAATTAAATTGACAAGAAAAAAAAAAAAAAAAACATATCTTTTCAAAATGACCTGCTGATGAAATGATTATAGAGTGGACTTGTTGTATTAAAAATAATGGGATAAGATTTTACTTTTTGCAGCGGAGTTACCTGCCTAGTGCCCCTATAATGAAATACTGTAAAAACAAACACTGTAAGTGTCAGTAGGCCACTATTTGTGGTTTACACATAAATATACTGTAGTAGAACTAAAAGTCATGGCATTCATCCAGGTAAATTGCACCCAGTGTTAAAGCTTTCTGAGCTGCAAAGCCCCATGCATACAGCAGCAACACCTACGATCACACTTTGCTAGATTACTAAATTATAACCTATCAGAATCTCATGTTTTTGAACATTGCATTTAGAAATAAACCTAAAAAGGTAAAGTTAGAACTCAATTTTTTAGATATCTGCTCAAAAACTTGTGCTATTCTGTCAGCTAAGGCCTTGAAATAATCTGCAAAAAAACCCCACAAATTAAGAATGACAGGCTGAACTGTTTTAAAGACGCTTCGTGCTCGTTCAGATGTCACAAACCACGGCCTTGATGAAGTGTCACCATAACTCGTGTGCCACACCTGCCTGTCTGCAGAGTTCAGCTCAGTCAGATACAGAGAAACAAGACAGTACAGCAGAGAAAAGCGTGTCCAGGTGGCTGCCCTGCCTGGTGTCTACTGGGACAGAAAAGCAACCTCTGTTACAACCATGGCCTTTAATCCACCTGATTATGAACTCATATTCCAGTGTGTAATTGTTGCCTTACTATATAAAAAAGGATGAAGGTACAGTACTTTAAAGGGTTGCTCCCCCTCTAAATAAAAAAAATGGAAATAAAAACTATGGCAGCGAAGCAGTGAGGCCAGCCATGCGGCCCTGCTCTCTGTTAGTTGAGCAAAACGGGTCGATTTATACCTCTGTGTGATTCAGTGTTTCAGAGTTTAGTTTAACATCCATTGTAACCATGGCAACGTGCAAGCCTTGGTGACGTGTACCCACAACTGACCAATCAGATCTCCTTTTGCAGCTGCTGTCGCTCACGTTGTTGTTCTTGTGTGAGGCTGATGCGTGTGAGTCATTAAGGTTTTTGGAAGGTGCATGCAAAACTTTTGCACAGGAATACCCACAACCCCTTTCATGCAGCTCCTCACATACTCATATGTTTTCCACCACAGAGGCATAAATCCACCGTAAGACGTGTCCCTACCCAATCAGCTTTACTCTTTTCCCCTGCGACCCCGCTAAGGCCCGCCTCCTGCAAGAGTTCAACAGCAAACTGACAAGTCAGAGGCACACAGCAGCCCAGATACAGCACATCCCCCAACACATTAGACTGATGCAGATACTCTCAAACACATGCACCCCACACGTTGGATTTCCTCCTAAACTCTAGGACACCTTAATTCAATCATTTCATGCTACAAAAAGTGTGTTGTAATGTTTATGACATTTGACTGACAGGTCTGAGAGCCAATGAACATGCAAGTGGTTGAGGAAGTAGCCGATGAGTAAAGTAAGTAATTTCTTCAAAAATGATGATCAATCCCGGTTCACTCTGTGGTCTATTGGATTCTGCAGTTTTTCATTGACGGGGACTCAAACCAGAATATAAAGAAAGCCAGTGGTTGGACATGTTCCTGTTCTTTGTTTCATTATTGTGTTTTTTCACTATTACTTCACTTTTTTTTCCCAAATTGAATAATTTTCTGAAATGCAGCCTTCTGCCTCAAACAGCTTTAGTCACGTGTTGCTACAAATAGTGGCTAATAATACTATATACTGAATAAAAAAATAGTTGGTATTGTGTTCTTATTCATATTTCAAGCGGAATATTAGTTATTTTAATAAAATAAAATAAAGAATCTGGCCAACTGGATTTTTAAAACATCATTTTTCTATTTTGCATTTTACCACAAGAAAACCTTGTTTACTGTGTGAACTGCTGTTAAATCACTATTAATGGAAAATTAAGTAATTTAAGAACAATTTATCATCTGGGTATGAAATGTGATGAAATTAATTGAAACGGATAATTAAGTGTAATTATGTTTTTAATTGAATCATTACATTGATATACTAATTAAAAGATGTGTCTTTTAAATAAATACTCCAATAATGAAGCACAGCACTACAACCACATGTCCTCTTCATTCTGGTAATAGTTCCCACTACAGTCCAGGTTTAAACATCATGAAAAGTGAGTTTTCAAAACATAAAACTTACATTTTTCTTTTTTTTTAAACAATAATAATAAAATCTGTTCATAAAAGTTGTCAGCGTCTGTTTTCCTCATTTTGGTTCCTACCCATATTTAACAATGAACGGGACAGTCAGTGTGGAGAGAGGAGAGAAACGGGTAAGAGGATAAAGTGCTTACGTAGTTGTCCCTGGCAGACCAGGTCGGGTACAGTTGCATGTGGAGTTGTCTCTCTTTCCGGGCCAACTCGTAGTACTTGGCCTGCTCCTCCCGGGTCAGTGCGTGCCACTGCAGACAAAACCACAACCACCACACAGTGACAGGAACTCAGTATTTTTATTTAGCTAGCACACATTAGGTATTTACCTATGCTGTATACTTCATAGTGATCATCAATGATAAAAAAATGAAAACATGAACACCATATGGATTTATGAAAAACTCCCAAGAAAACCTTCTCATTCTGGGAGCTTTGATCATGATATAATCTGTCTCTCAACTGTTCAAATTCAACATTTTATTTCATTGTTCTTCAGGATTCCAGCACCACCAGCCGGTGTGATGTGATCTCTGTAGCACCGGCGTGTGAGAAGAACAGAGTTCACGTTACTAAAGTCCTCTCATGTTCCTCATGTGTGAAATTACAGACTGACCTGGAAACAGGATTAGTCTGTGTTGTGTGTGTGTCTGTGTGTGTGTGGGAGTGTGGGAGAGTGTGTGTGCGCATCCCTCACCCTCCGTCCCAGAATCTGGTTGATGGCGGCGCTCTCCTTTAACGTGCACTCTGCGATGACCTTTGCCCTCATCTCCTTCATGTAGAGCATGAAGGCGTTCAGGGGTTTCTTGATGACCGGTTTCTTGGGCTCCTTCTCTCGCTTGGCTTCCACCTGCGGCTTCCTGGAAGCGGGAGGGAGAGAGGGAGGGGAAAAGGATCACTGTTTATGCTTTTTTCTTTTATTATTTGTCTATACAAGGAATTCAAGTTAGTGTTGAGGATAGATGTGACAAGACAGGAGAAAACAGGGAAGGGGAATGCACGTAAAAACAGTGTGGCATGAATCAATGCAGTGGATACTCACATGTACATGCCCCTGTCATACTGTTCATGCTCATGTTTGCCTGAAGGGGGCACTATTGCTGGGTGGGGGATCCCTGTGGGATGCATGCCTGATGGGCCCAGCATCAGAGAGTGAGGGAACCTGGTGGAAGGGAAAGAGAAGGGTGGAAGGGGAGGAAAGAAAAAAAAGAGATAGAGAATGACAGAAAAGCTTAAATTAATCCAGAGAAATGTGTTGAGTTCAGGGGCAGAGCGGACGGAGCACATCAAAGCAAGCAATGAGCCTGAAAGCACGAAAAGCCGGGGAAAAAATCTGTATTTTCTGTCAAGTGTCCATCACAGGATGATAATCAAACTTCCAGCAGCAATTTGACTATTGTAAAAAGTAAGGAAGAGAAACCCCTTAGGTTTTTAAAACCTACAAATATGAGGCTGGTGTTCAAATCAAGTGCTGAGCTTCACATGTGTGAACTGTATGTTCATGCAACCATGATGCAAGTGAATATCACCACTAGAGGGAGCCCTCGTCTTAAAGAGAGACGACTGAACTTCTTTCTATCTCTAAACTCAAGTCAATGCGCTCATTAACGTCTTAATAAATCACTTCACCACCCACCATATGATACACATCTCTTGTCTAAAAGACAGCCATTTGGGGGATTTCACCTCCAGATGCTTTTTCTTAGAAAGGGAAGAACAATAAGGAGCTTCATGAGTTTTAAAAAACAGGTTTGTTTCACAGACAGTGGGGATTTTGTTTAGGCGGTGAAACGTCTGCCAGACAATGAAGTAGAAATACTCATCAGTTGCTTTATTTCAAAATAAAAGTATCTATTGTTATAGCCTACTTTAGGTGTCAGAATAAAGGTGTGGTTTAAAAGAGCATTGATCAAGGATCACATGAAGAAAGCTGCTGGTGTGCAGCAATTTATCATTTTCCAAATTTATATTCATTCTGGATTGTTAAATTGGCTTTTAAGTTGTTGTGTTGATTTAAACTAATAAACACACCCTCACTTACAGTATTGAGTATCATACAATCTAAAACAAATCATATGATTAACTCTACTTGACTGGGAATCCTGTTTTTGAGACGCAGGAGATGACCTGGTGAACAGGTAAAGCGCTGAGGCAAGAAAGCGCCTGCTTGTTGTGTGTGTGTGTGTGTGTGTGTGTCTTAGACAGCGGTTCAGTGTCACATGGCTCAGAGATGCAGCTGAAGCAAATATACATAAAAACAAAATATGTTGCTGTAAAATATGAAGAAACTCGCAGCAGGCTCACACTTGTGTGTTCATATTTTTCCATTTAGTTTTTCTTTGCGAGCGCTGCGGATCGGGAACAAAAAGGGACAAAAAGGCAGCGTGTGTATGCGAACGTGAGCCCTTTGTGTTCTGCAACAGCGGCTAGCTTGGCTCGGTTTGCCTTGACTCAGCTTGTTGTGGCGAAACACTGAACTCATCCTGTTTACAGCACACTACCTCCAGTCGGGCTTTTACAGCGGCTGCCCAATGAAAGCGGACACAGCAAGCCGTCTGTGAATGGAAAACTCAGGCTAAGGCTTTTTTTTAAAATGTGCTATAAACAGGATTTGTTGATGCAGAGCGTTGCTTGTTTGCTTTTTTTTCCTTTTTCTCTCTTTCTCTGCTCGGTCCAGCCAGCAGGTTACGGTACCTGGAGTAGGAGGAGGCGCTGGGGAGGTTGGAGGAGTAGGGCTGCCTGAATCCACAGGAGGACAGGGCAGGATAGACTGGCTGGCTCTGCCTGCCACAGCACAGCAGAAGGAAGAGACGCCAAAAGCTTTACAAACAAAAGTTTGTTGATCCCCGCGGGGGAGTGCAATCCTTCAATTTGTAATTATAATCCTAACCAGCAACATTCTACAAATCCTTCCAAAATATCTTTCAAATGGATCTATTGTGATACAGGGGGTTCCATTTCGTGGAGTCCAATCTTGCATTTTGTGCACCATTCAGCATTTTTGTCTTTTTTATCTCGAAAAACAGTGTGGAGTATGGAAATAATGGTCAATTTTCCTAAAATTCTTTTTTTTTTGTTGGCCCTGTGATTGCTTTTCCATCCCTAACTCTACAGTAACACTTTTAGGAGTTCTAATTAATTCTCATCTTCAGACAATCAGTATCGTTTGTTCTCTAAATTGAAGTGCCAAGACTCATCTTACATTACTTTAAAAATACAAATGCAACACTTTTTGTTTTGCTCTCAATTTAACATTTTTCCTCCAATATTGTCCACAAAGGAGTTGACAATAATTCCACATCATCAACCTGTATAACCTGTATTATATATAGGAGATGCGTTGCACTGCATGAGGCAAATGGTGGTCACACCAGATACTGACTGGTGTTCTGAGTCCGCAGACCCCCCAATAAAAGAAAAGTGCACATTTCAGAGTGGCCTTTTATTGTGGCCAGTCTAAGGACACCGGTAATAATCTACCGTCTAATCAGCTTCTTGACAAGCCACAACTGTGAGGTAGGATGGATTATCTCTGCAAAGGATAAGTGCTCACTAGCAGAGATTTAGACACATTTATGAACAATATTTAAGAGAAATGCTAATTTTGTGTATGTAGAAAATGTTTTAGATCTTTTAGTTTATCCTATAAAAAATGGGAGCACAAACAAAAGTGTTGTGTTTCTATTTTTTTCAGTATATGTAGGGTAGAACTATGTGGGAGATAAAGCCTCTTTAAAGAGTAAGCTTAATACATACCAAATGTGTAACTGTCTAAATACTTACAGTCTGTAAATATGTGAATGTTAAACCAATCTAGAGAAGAACATTATAATTGCTCATTGTTCTTTAAAGTAAAATCTTGTGGCTTAAAGCTCCCTTTGATTTTTTTTTAAGCTATCCAGAAGACACGTTTTCCTCTATAGAACTATCTGTTGTAGAAGCTCTTGTGATGCCGTGATGCATGGCGATCCCCTGTGGAGAGACTGGATCAGCACTGCTGACAGCTGTGTGTCAATACCAGGCTTACTGAAAGCAGAAAACACACACACAGACGCACACACACACACCATGGGAGGTAGAGGGTGGGGAAGGGATGTAAGCAACAGCCTTTGATATGTAGAAAACCACACTTCTACCTCCCGAGAGCCAATGCAACCCCCCCTCTTCACTGATTCATCCCCATGTTTCGAATGAATGCACACACACGCATCGCACAAGTTTCCTCCTCTCATCTCCCCCTCTTTTTTCCTCAACTGTGTCCATTTTCCAGCCCACAGGAGTCAGCGCTGCAGCAAAGCCCGGGAGTGGTGGCCCTCGGCTGGGATGAGATCCAGAGATCACTGGGCTCAGTTCCTGGACTGGAGGACCATTCACGCTGTAATCCCACTTTAACCGAGGTCACAGTACAAGACGGGCCAAGTGTTGTTCAGATAAAGGCAGCTCAACCTAAACTGCCTTTCATCCCGTCAGGAAGCTGTAGAGGCCATGTCTCAGCATCTATAAACCAGTCAATCATTCTGCTTTAATGTGGCCAGTCTGTAGAGATACCGAATACGTCACTAGCATCAGAATCTTTACAAACAGCTGCTCTGCCAAAAACAATACCTCCCGTGTGAAAGGCATGGCTGAACCGAGGCATGCTGGGAATGAATCCAGGTGACCTCCTCTATAGTGCCAATCAGCAGCTCCTGAATATTCTCGGTTACACTTTGACTATAAGTGACAACAAAGTAGTTACCCTCCTACAGACTGATGGTAGCTGAATCAGACGATGGATCCTCTGACATTGTCAGTGAGCACAGCTCTCATGTTCTTTTAAAAACCTGTTTCTTCTGTCATGGAACACTAGAGGCCTGACACTGACATCTGGCTGCTCTTCAGGTGTTTATTTAAAGCACAATAAGTACAATTTTACTGCGGAGCACAAAAGTGACCATAAAACGTGGACTTTGGCTTCTTTTTCTAAATTTTTCGGCCTGCACTTGAACTTTATTTCTGTCAACTGACATTTTAGACAAGGCCAATCTTCTACCTCCCACATACTTGCAATTTCAGCTGCTCAATCATGGAGAACGGAGAGATATTTCACAAACAAAGGCTCAAAATGGAGTTCTTCAAGTCTCATTTCAAAAGGTTGTGTTTTTGTTACACTAGTTTTCATTTCCATTCTATCAAAAATGATACTTTAATAATTTCCCCCTTATAGTTTTGGCACTTATTTTCACCATAAGTGTTTTAATTAGCTTTAATACTATTAAGTATTAAGGACAAAATACTGTTTTATTCAACTAAGCCTGCTACACAAAATCCACCCCTCTCCATTTTGATTACTTTGTTCCTTCTAGCCTGAAAGATCTGTAGAAGTGTTGAAATCCTTAGCTCAAGTCATAATGATTGAAGACAGAATGACTTGAATCAGTTTGTCAATTGATTAGTGTCAGAATTTCTCTTTTTAGAGTGACTTAGCATTAGAGGTTTTGACTATAACGCACAAATAATTAACAATAGTGGTAGATGGTTGTCCTTTTGCTCTTTATTAGTAGCTGAATTATTCTGCTAGTCAAAACAAATGTGCAACACTGAAATGTTTCCTACATAAAAAGATGTGGTGGCCATGAAGGGATTGTTAGTTAAAGAGGCTTTATAACATCTGCTTCAGTTGCCATTACTGTATTAAATAATCCAACATGTATGTGAGACTCGGCTCCCACAGCCGCCGCCTCCGCAAATCTGCATCTTTACAAACAAACAAAAAAAAAAAATCTTGAGGCCCCCTGACCCGGGACAACTAACCTATCAGCCAAAAACATGGGGAACACATTGAGGTGTTCGATGAGGGACAGGAAGAGAATTGTCAACACACAAAACAACAGTTTGACATTTAAACGATCATTCTGTATGTTCCTCCTCCTTCAACCAGTGAAGCACAAGCAGATAATCTGGGTTAAAGGAGATTAGCTGTTAATATTATTGTGAAAATCCATAGTGAAGTGTCTGAAAACGATAAAACATCGTCTGAGTCGAGACATGGGGTCTGGGGGAAGGACAACTCGTCCTACAGAAAAAAACACACATCTGAGCAAATGCACACGCAAAGTTTTAAGCTTCTGTTCCAAATCTCTGTGACATTTCGATGTAAGCCTTTAACTGCTCCGGCAGGGGATTTGTCCAGGCATGGATACTTGTAGGTTGTAATGAATGGATTTGTGTTGATCCATAAATCAATGGGAGCCGGACATTAGACGTTCACAATCAACCGGCACAAGCTCATAATCAATGCTTAATTAAATTGGTGAAAAATGAAATGGCTGAATATGGAACAGATGCGGCCTTTGTCGAGAGTTGTCTTCAAAACTATTGAAAAATCTAATCCAGGGTAGACGAAGGCTGAGAGGATGACTGTAAACCAAACATTATGCAGTGGATAAAAACCATGGAACACGCTCATTTTAATGTATAATTAGTGAGCTTATTTAACTTCATAATATACCTGTACCTGTCAACATTTCCCAGAATCCATCATTTTCCTTTGCACATCAAGTTGCATACTTAAATACAAAGGTATTATTTCATGGCTTGTGCTTTCTGCAGTTTACAGTTTCTCCTTCACAAGATGACTTCTTTCCAACAATATCCAGTTTTAAACCACATTAAGTGTCTTTATTCTTCATTTTACTTTCACTGAGTGTAACACAGTTTAGTCATTTCAAGCCATTATTTCAGTAGACATTTCATTTAAATATGAGCAGTCGTCTGCATTCCTTTTATTTTGACCAGAGGCCGAGAGGTTGAAATAAGAGTCCTAAACACAGGGGGATCAAAGAAGGTGGTTGCCGTGGCAACGAGACCTTGGGTTATCCACTGTGACAGCAGGTGAGACAGTGATGTATGGACCACTGCCCGAGGTCAGCGTGTGTGTGTGTGTGTGTGTGTGTGTGTGTGTGTGTGTGTGTGTGTGTGTGTGTGTATGTGTGTGTGTGTGTGTGTGTGTGTGTGTGCGTGCATTGCAAATACTGAAAATAATTGTTGAGATTTGCAAAGTATACACCTGACACCTTGGGTTAATCGATTTGAAAAGTGAATATTTTAGGATTAGCTGTTGTGATACAGAAAAACACAGTTCTGGGGGTTTGGAATAGTCTGCAGAAGCATATTTGTGTCTCTGAGATATTGTTTTTCCCCCCTTCAATCAAACAAGCTAACCCTTTGGCAGTGATGCACATCATTTCTAACAACAGCCGCTGATTGTTCATCTTACATCTAACGTGATGTCACTCAGTTACGTTCAGTGTTGGCCTGTAGCATCAATTCTCATCATCCCAGTCCTGAAAGAAAAGACTACCTGGTGCATTCCTTTAATGTTAGGCAATGAATGTGAGTTATTACAAGGTCATCACTAGTACACAAAGGACTGAGTGAGCTGAGTGAGTCACAGCATGTACAGCTATGTGTCTGTGTCTGTGTGTGTGTATGTGTGTGTGTGTGTGTATGCGCGTGTGCGTGACTGAAACTTACCAACCCATGGAGGGAGTGATCTGGCTGACGCTGCCTGGAGGGAGGGAGTAGTACCCTGAGAGGTCCTGGGACTGGTGCCTGTGAACGCCTGGACACACACACACACACACACACGCACACACACACACACAGCATGTTACACACTTAAATCTTACACACCTAAAACAACTCAAATGATAAATGTTGGAATTTCTGTTGTCTTCTAAACACTCATTAGGTCGGGTCAGTGGCCCCTGGCTCCTGAGTCCATTTGGCCCTTAGCTCAATTAGTAGTCTGGGAACCTGGTATTATGCACAGAGATGCCCTTAACACAGGTCACACACTCCTGTTCCCATCCTGTCACAGTGTGTGAGATTCTAATCTGTACATGTGTGACCCTCCGTTGACATTGTCAGCTCGTGTTGCCAGGTCGGTTTCACTGGTTTATTGTACACAAGTGAGGGGCTGTGGTGAAGGTTCCCACATTTAAACACACACACACACACACACACACACACGCACACACACACACACACACACACACACACACACGCACACACACGCACACACACGCACACACACGCACACACACACACACACACACACTGGAGATACGGGTAGACACACACCTAAACACGGATACAAACAAACGTCACGTCCCCACTTCTACTTTTAGCAGAACTGTTTTCCAACAAAAGAAACCCAGATTCTCTCTGTGTTCTCACACAGTAAATATCCCGTCTGTCTCTCTCTTTGTGCCCTTCAAAGGAAGTCATTTGTCAACAGGCAGCACCTAGTACTTAGTGCGGCCTGGCTGCTAACCTGTGTTTGCAGCAATGGAATGCTGTAGATGACTGTAATTTGGCCACAGATCCGGGCCTTCTTCGGGACCCTGAGCCACTATAAATCTGGACGACAGGAATGTGACTGAGTCAGTGGACCTGTCTCACCACCACCCCTCGCTCAGTCTGTCCCACCACACCCTGCCTCCCTTCCCCTCTCCTCTGTCATCCTTTCTTACGGCCCTCCCTCTCCTCCTCCACCCTTCCACTGTCCTGACCCTTGCTTACACCCCCCCCCCTTAAATCGCCTTCTCACATCTTCTTATCTTCTCCTTCTCTTCCCAGAATCCATCCTTTCATATTACTTTTGTGATCTTTCTTCTTTCATTTGTCAATAATTCTCCCCCTCTGCTATGCCTCCTTCCTTATTTCCATCTTTTCGTGTTTCACAACTTTTTTCGGCAGAAGCGCCATCATTATATCAGACAAATTGTTGCACCTTGTTTGCTCTTAAGTCAAGAATCAATTTGAACAACTTCTGATGTTTGCTCTTAACAAAAGTAACTAATCCTTTCTATTTGAGTAAGTGGTGAGCTGACCAGACGTTACACTTTTATCATGGTAAAATAAAAAAAAAAACACATTTGAGTCAGAAGGGACTCTCAGCAGTGTGTATCCAACTCAGACGTGTAAACACGATTCAACATTTGACCAGGGTAAACTCCACTTGTTGTAAACACAGGATTTACTCTTGGCCTGTGCACGTATTGTGTCTTACAGCAGGCGGCAGAATGCTGTGCAGCACGTAGCCTACAGTTTAGCCAGAAAGCACCGAAGCGGAGACTTGTAGAGAGTTTTACATTCCTGTCTCAGATGCACAATATAAACAGCTGCCTTCACAATCACGGGTTCACAATTCTCACGTTAAATAGTTCTCAGGTACCCGTATTAACACTGAAGTAGCTTTCCCTGTTCCTGCTGGTTTTTCCATGTTCTTTTAAAGATAATATGCGGATTCTGCCATCTGATTTAATCAAATAAAGTCAATATATTCCACAGTCACAGTCTCTGAGGTAACAAATCCCTCTCTGTGGCTCATCAGAGTGTATTGAGGGAATTTGGCACTAAAAAGAAGCCTCATATTAGCTTCAAATAAACATTTAAATACATTTTTGCACAGAGGGAGGCCTGTGGATATACATTAAAAGTGCATCATCTGTAAACTGATGTGTCACTAAGTTGTGTTTCCATCTACTTATCAAGTGGATATGGAGCAAACTTTTGCAACCCCTTAAAATAGAAAATGCACATCAGATGTTTTTCCATCAACAGGCTTTTAGCAGGTAAACCAGATGCAACAAGATGGCGGTAAAGGCTATGTTTCAAATTGCTGTAATAAACAGTGTAGACGAACAAGACAAAAAAAAACAAAAATAGAGACATCTTCCTGGTTCTGTTTTAATAATTGTTTAAGTTGTTTCATTGGTCATCTTTATGGGAAAACCTGCTTATATCACATGCTGTCATGAGATAAATGTTTGCTCCATCAGAACTTATTCGACACAATGGTTTCCACCTTCCGTTTGGCACAGTTACTTTCTTTCAAAAAAGCCAAAAACTACTGCTAATGCTAATGCACATATGTGATCCGTCCTCTGTACACAACCAACATGGGCTGTTTTATTGTTTGCACCCTGATGATGAACAATAATCTATTATATATTTATACTACTTTATTTTAACACACATGTTCCCTGAAATTACAGTAAGGCTACTATCAAAACAGAACTTTTACACAACATTCTTTTTCTTTATCTGGCAGCCTGTGGAGGAAACATGACGGCGGTTTCTGTAAGTCACGTTTCTGCTTTCAGCGTTGACACCATCGAGCCCCGTTTTGTTGTTGGGAAACCTGACGGGGAAAATGAACAGCAGTAATGGGGCAGTTTTCTTTGGAATGCCCCTTTTAAAGCAGCCGTCTAATAACAACTGCAGCGACTATCACACGGTCTCCATGTCAGTGTCTCGGGAAACACTTCAAAGGGAAACCATTTGAGTCAAACGGGCGCTGCGTGAGCTCGGTATCACAACGTCTGCATGTAAAAACTGTGAGTCGAGGAGCTGAAAATAGTCCTCCTGTACTGATAAAGTGCTGTGGTGGTTATAACCACTGAGAGTGAAAGCGCTGCTGCACCGGAGCCTTTAAATGACTTGACAACCAGCATATGTGGTGTACATAAAAGAGCCCAAGACCAGAAGAAAGCTTGTAGTGTTTTGTTACAGTAAAGGCGGTAATGAGTTCAGGAACAGTTACTTTTGTTAAGCGCAAACACCAGAAGTCAGAGTAATAGTAGAAGATGTTGATACAGTGAAAAAGCACAGTATATAACATACAGGTTCAATATGACTTGCTCCTGATTTTATTATCATACTTTGTTTCCAATACAGTTTTTCTCATGTTTTCTCATGCAGTGGAAGACGTAAAGTCCACCAATTGAATTTCTAACATGTTCTTTATGTAAGAAAGTTACTTCTAATTTTACTTCCCAATTAACTGTTGTGTAGTTAATGATAAAATTTCTACTCTTTTTTTATTATATTGTTTCAATGTGTGTTTTGCTTTGTGTTTTGTCGTGGGTTTTGTTTTATATAACAGCTAACTGCCACTTGGGAACAACTAAAGTGCTGATTATGAAGACGAAGACGTAGTGATGATGGTGATGCAGTTTTAACTCCCTTAAAACTATGAGTGGTATTACTTTGAAAATGATGAATCTTCCAGACAAATGGACACTTTTTGCTCTGAATGAATGTGAAAGTTATGATCAGTTATTGCATAAATAGATTGAATGACATGTTAAGTTGCCTGGAGTTATTAATAGACCATGATTTTAAAAGGAAACACGAATCCTCTTCCTGTTTTCCTCAGCTGACTGTCTTGCACAGCGGCACTTCAGCAGAACTGTCTGTGACGTACGTGAGGTTTTACTTCGCTCTGTTCTAACTTGTGTGGTTAGTTTTACGAAAACAGGAGTAATAATGACACACTAATAGCGAGCTCCGTGGTTGCCATGGAAACTGGCATCCATAGATATTTGTGGTCTCTCATTGTTGCAGCATCGTGCGAGGTGAAAAGGTAAAGTGGGACTTGGGTATCACTCCATAAAACGCCTTGCATATGTCACCTTGTTTGTTTTTGTTACTACTACAACATAAATTATAAAACTATTTAAATTTGACATTTCTGATTACCATTCCTCTTTCCACCACTGTCCAAAAAATGCAGGTTCACTGGATAAATAGTAGATAAATAGTAATTTAAGTCTCTCTACCTTGTACAAAATATGTCAAAAAGTAACAAGTAATAGTAAGTCAGTCAGTAATAAGCCAATTGTATTTAAACAATGACATGAAGCAGTACTGTAACTGGAATAATAGTAAGTAAGTAATATATATATTTTAACATATTTCCACTGGGTTCTTCTTCAACTACCAACTTTATGTAAGAAAACAGTGCGTCAGGTACACCATGCTAAGAAGGGGATGTTACAGCCAGTCATACAGACAGGAAGACAGCACGTAAGACACATACTTTTATTACTTTTGACTATAAGGGGAAATTAAAGGGAAAATCAGGGGTTTATAAAAAAAACTGAATTACTACTAAAAGTGAGGCGGTAGCATGTAGGCAGCAGTGAAAATGGCACGGGCGCTGACGGAAACTACACAGCATGTAAATGAGAGTAAAATGGGAGCTGGGACCTCAACGTACAATAAAGGAGGAGAAGTGCCAACATTAACAAACATTAAGATAGCCCCAGGCTGACATCAACAGCGAGAGGAACATCCTTTTGGCTGCAGCCGGCTTGATGTCATGACAAGAGGAACGAATACATAAACACTCAGAACGTAGAGCAGCAGGAGTCTAATTCTGAACTCTAATGCTGGAGGTTGATTCTGATATTTCACACAGTCAGCTGTGATGATTCAGAAAAAGCTACGAGAAAAGTTTTGAAAAATCATTGATTAAAGAAAATGAAAAGAAATAAATAAGTGACCTTTAAGCAAGTGAACACTCACGAATCACTTCCATGTGATTGATATAATTATAGGTCAGCGATCCAATCCAATTGAAACAAAAGCATTTCTCTATCAAAGAGGCCTCTGATCGACTGCTCTATGTAGACCAGAGGATCTAAACCTGGGGGTCACAACATGATACTACTATCAAAAATTATTTTTACTTTACAGACATCTTTTAAAGCTTTTCTTCTTAGATTTGTAATTATCAGGAACTATCAAAATATTTAATTCAACATAAAATGTTGAATTATTTGCCATATTCAACATAAAATGGCATGGAAACCCCTTTTTGGGGGAAAAGGTCAGAACTGGTAGACATTGCTTTTTTATATGGGGGCCAAAAAGGTTTGTAACCAGGGATCTGACATTGCAAAAAGCTGTGACTATTTCTATGAAAAATGTATTTTAATTATTTTGGCTTACAGGAATGTAAATGGAACATTTTTGACATTATAAAAATGTTACTACTCAGGAGCTAATAATTCCAGTAAAAATAGTGTCTTGGACTAATCATGTTTTGCATGCATAACAGCTGTCTATTTCATAGCTTTTGTTGTTGAGGTTGTACCATGTGTTGCTTTTATGATCCACTTGCATATTTTGGATTAGATCTGGGCCTTAACGCATTTATGTTTCCATTTTGAGGATAAAATAAGAAAAAAAAGTGAAATCCCACTATTGTTAGCCATAGCCTATAGAAGCTGGCCAATCAAAAAAAAAAAAAAACGCATGGCCTCATCAGGGGGGGATCTTAAAGCAACAGGAGCTAAAACTGTCTGTTTAGACAGAGCCTGAACTAAGCAGCTGCATAAGGAGCCAGTATAAGATACATATGGGGATTTGAACTGTAAATCATGCAAAGATATTCCAGTAGAGCCCCAGAAATGTGCATGATATATCCTCTTCATCTTCAGTCCTCTGAAGTCATGTCAGCGGGTATAAAATCAGAGTGATACGTGCTGAGTTAAACATGGATGACAGAGAAGTAAGCAGGTGAAGTGAAAAATGACATCAGCAATGAGGTAAATGCTTCCTGCGATGAGCTGGTGAGTGATACTTGGAGTGAGGTTAGGGTTTGTGTGCGTGTCTTTATGTTTCATGATGTTCCTGAATGGAAACATAGTCAGAATTCAGATGAGATGGTGTGAGAAAGGTTATATGCAGCAGCCAGGTGTGTGTGTGTGTGTGTGTGTATTTGTTTGTGTGCATATAAGTGGCTGGAAGCAGGTGGCTCAGTCTGTCATTATGAGCTGACTCACTTCGCTAGCATCAGCCACACACACATGCACAACACGCACACACAGGAAAAGTGTAGGAAAAGGGGATTTCCAGACAGACACGGCGGGAGATTGCCTGAGGTCACACTTTGTCTAATATCTAATCCGAGCTGAGGAAAAAAAAAACAACTTTTGTTCATGTGAGTTTTTTCTGTTTTTTTAACAGTCCCTAATTTCGTCATCACTGTCACTGTTAAAATCCTTGAATTAATTCATAAGCTTCAGAGTATTTTCAGGTGGAAACCCCAGGCAATGTTATAAAAGCGGTGACTTTCACCTCATCCCTTCAGGAATCATTTCATGGTTGTCAGCTGTATAGAACACCGACATATATAATATACAGTTCCTAGTCTGCTTTCTATTCCTTGCCTGCAAGTTTTTCAGTATATCAATCCAAAATCATCCTCAAAACATCACTGTTATAGTTGTTTTCATTATCACTCAGGTAGTAATCCTTCATATGTCCTTGAGGAGGATTTTTGTCTAACAAGCTTTAGACTGATGAAATATGTGTGTTGCTGAGCATGATTATATATTTATCCATAAACACAACTGGTCCCTAGAGCTGTGGTGTTCATAACATACAACAACAGGAACGTGTTGTTGGAATAAGCACAGAAAACAGCCCAGAAATGATTTATGACTTACTTTACATACAGGTTATACAGGACACTCTCCCTCATTCTCCCTCATATGGATGCTTTTTATTTCCACCCTCCTTTCTTCTCTCCATCTTTCTTTCTCTTCTCCTTTTCTGCCATTCATGTCTTTTCCAGAAGTCAGTTAACTGACATTTACATGTTAGTAACATTAAATTAATTCCTATCCCTGACAGATTTTTAGTTCAAATGCTCCGCTACACAACAAAGCTGTCACAGCTCTAGTTAATACAGTTTTAAGTTTTGAAGTTTTTTGCCTTTAAGTTATGAAATACTCATTATATAATGCGTTGGACCTTTGATGCGGTGGAAATGTATTAAATAGAATCAGGAGACTTGTTTTTTTAGTAAACATGCACTAAAGGGGGGCATTAAGAGGCTCATAAGGCTTGAAAGTGCTCAATAAATTTAATGGCAAACCTCAGGGAGTGTCAAAAATTAGGAAAAGTATATATATATATGTGTGTGTGTGTGTGTGTGTGTGTGTGTGTATGTAAAAAATGTTGTTGAAAACAGGGAAAGGCAAATCGACCCTGACGTACAGTATTTATCTTTTGCAATATTTAATGTAACAATAGACAGTTTGGAATGTTTCTTTGGGACCTTTTTTGGTATCAGACAGATAGCAAAATCATGCAATTCATCTTCTGGAGATCGTAAAGACATTATCTTTCACTGGAGCGTGAAAGAAGTGTGACACAGACGGGCCGATGCATGGACCAACCAACGCTGCTGCCCTCTTAGCCCCGCCTCCTGCGGGGCAAAAACCCTACAGTGTTTAATTGTCAGGGTGTGTTTGTTTGTGACTTCCAAACAGAGCACACTGTGTGTTTGTATGTACAGTACTCGCTAAGGAGAACCGTGTGTGTGCTGCCGAGATGGCTTGGGCGATTGTCACCCTAATTGTTTCCATCTTATGTGTGTGTGTGTGTGTGTGTGTGTGTGTGTGTGTGTGTGTGGCTGGCGGTCCCTTCAGAGGAGCAGGCCACTTCAGAGCAGCCGTGGGACCGCCACAGGCCGACGGAGCCGGCGCTGCCACTTCACACACTCTGTGCGTGCCTAAATGTGTGTGTGTGTGTCCATGTGTGATGGAGGCACAGGGTGGGGGTGAGGGTGGGGGAATCAAACAAAAACTGTGCGTGCGTGAGAGCGAATGAGAAATTAAATGAAAAAATATGAATATATTACATTACTTCTATTGCATTTCTGGTGTGTGAGAGTTTCTGGCGTAGACTGTACATAAAGATGGAAGACATGTCTCCATTCTGCCTGTGTGACATCATTCAGAGGTTGGTGCAGTCGAGTTGGGCGGCTGCCTCAAAGAGGTTTGAGAGCGGCCGTCACAGCTGTTAATTGCCCCCTTGTTTTATATATCGACAAACGACTAATGAAAAACAAATTTTTCAGAAAATTGTGCTCTTGTACAATCATCAGCAGGACAAAATAATCTTAATGTTCTTAATAAACCTAATACGCCTATATCCTTCTTTGGGAAAAAAGTTATTTGACGTGAGTTTTTACTTTGGCACATGTCCCATCCACCAACACGGAGGGGGTTTATGACCTATACTGCAACAAGCCACCAGGGGGTGATATGGATATTTTGGTTTTACTTTTGGGGAACTGTCATGTTTCTCATCTATATACACAGCCTAAGGTTTCTGGTAAAATGAGAATACTCATTGTGTGTGTGTGTGTGTGTGTGTGTGTGAGACGATGTGATGCATGATGTGTCAACAGCTCAAACAGATCACAGGGTGCATGTGAACAATTCAATAACCATCTGGAGTACGTCTATATTTATTCATTTGTGTGCATGGGTGTGTAAGAGAGACTACTGAAGTGTGTGTAACTCAGTATTTCATCAGAGTCATCATAAGCAATGATGGCTGTGTGTATCTTTTGTGTCTTTATGCCTCCTGAGGTACCTCCCAGAGTACAGCCTGTATGTATGTATCTGTGTATGTGTGTGTGTGTGTGTGTGTGTGTGTGCGTGTGTGTGTTCTCACCTGTCTTCTGGCTCATGTCTGTGGGCAGATGTGGTGGACTTGGACTGAAGTGATCATTACTGTAGGGCAGGAGGGACGTCAGCGGATGCATCCCATGAGACTGCTGCACCACCGACACTTTGTTGGACTGTTGATGAGACAATGATAAAAAAGCATTTAGATAATTATAAACCTTTACATGTTGCAGAGAGTTTAAAAAACAGCATTCAACAAACCCCATTTATGCTTGTTTTTGAGTTTACTAACAATTATTTACATTATCAAATAATTTAGGTGATGAAAAATCTTATTTTGTCCTAACCAACAGTCCACGATAGAGGACTAAAGATACCAGAAATAATCACAACTGAGAAGCTGGAATCATAAACCATTTATAAGACTTTATTAGCGAGTGAAATGTTAGAAATGACAGGAATAATGACAGTTAAGTTACTAAGATAGTAACTAGAATTGAGGTTGAGACATTACAGGATACGGGAATGAATAAATAAATTAAGCAAAAATAAAATAAATGGACACAGACAGGATCCCAAATTCAGGAAAGCACTAAAAAAGGAAAACTCTAAAAAAAGAACCTCAGTATAATTGGAATAATATTCAGGATCACTTATGTAGCCAGAGACCGCTGACAACGTGATCAAAAATATCACAACAATGCAGTTTTGCATTTATTTAAATAGTTTTAATGCAAACAAAACATGAAATACGTTTGGGGAAAAGGACACAGAAAGATGGGAATATTTCTTTAATTTATCTACACGTGTTTACATTTACGCAATGATATTAAAACACCTAACAAGATGCACACATGCACAAGAATGAGAATGAAAGAAAGAAAGAAGGATATTTTAAATATGGTTTGGAACAAAACAGATGGGCGGTACTCGGCTCCCATTGGTTTTTGTAGAGGAGCAGAGGAGGGGGAGGCTCATTTGATCGATAATCCTTTGATGATCAAGTGAGGCTGCGTGCAAGCTTGTTTTCTTTCATGTCCCTGTTTACAAATGGCTTTCAATAACTTACGTGAAATCTAGTTATTGCTAATGCTCACAGCATGCTGGCTGACATACGATATGTCACAGCGGTTTGCATTGTTGGGAGGCAGCAAACCAGGCAGCCTCGGACAGAGTTTAACTGCATATGTTTGAACCAGGCAGCGTGTGTGTGTGTGTGTGTGTGTGGACCGGGTACTGTAACAGTTTCTGGTAGCAGAGTATAAATTTTCGTCTTTCTGTGCAAGTGTGAATGTGTTTTTTTGAGTGGGCGGATATGTGTACGACTGGATATACAGACGGATGACAAATTAAAGGAAAAACCTGAATAAATGAGTGGAGAAACACGATAAATGCAGATGCTTCCACACAGGTGCATTGCATGGTACATTTATGCAATTTAAATCCAATCATGCTCTATAGCCTGTATGAAAAATGCTGAGCAGGCCCAGTTAATTCTCTTTTTGTATCAAGATTGCAGAAAGAAAAGATGTAAAGGACTTCGACAGAGGATTCATTGTTTTAGCACTAATGACTTGAATGACATCTGCATCTAGATCTATAGAACCTGTGGTGGAAAATTGCCCTTTTGATGACCACGATGCTCATGTATTAGTGGGATATGTAAAAACAGAAGTGCAACTCTTCCTCAGGTGACTGAGAAAGTCAATGCAGGCCGTGATATGACTGTGCCAGTGAGAACAGGCCGTCGGCAATTACACAGAGGGGATATTATAGCAGGGCTGCAGTGCGTAAACCCCTCATTACAAAGATGAATGCACATTTGAGAGTTCAGTGGTACAAAAACCGTACAGGCACTGGTCTACAAAGATGTGGAAAAAAGTGATCTGCTCATATGAGTCATACTTCACCATATTCTCCACAAGTGGATAAATGCATGTGTGGCATCCACCGAAAGAGCGGCGCAGGTCTGAATGCCTTACCCCTACAGTAAAGGGGTCCTGGTGGTTCTGTTATAATGTGGGGGGCATTTTGCTGCCCTGGTCTGAGACCACTTGTTCCCTATAGAGGAACAAGTCACTGCAAATCGATGCAAAGCAGTTCTGAGTGATCAGCTTTCTCCTATAATGAAATACATGAAATGTTATCTGATGGCAGTGGTCTCTTTCAAAATGAAAATTGACCCATCTGGATGGCATGAGTTTCATTAAATGATTTGACAAGTAGGAAAATGATGTAAATCCTATGTTATGGCCTTATCAGTCAACAGACCTCAACCCTGTAGAAGACCTGTGGGAGCTTTGGAGCTTTGCGTTAGATAGCGACCTCCACCATCATCATCAAAACACCAAATAAGTGAAACATCTTTTGAAAAAAAAAGAGGCTTGTTGAATAAATACCAAAGGGCAGTAAAGCTGTTTAGGCAACACATGGTGGTTCAACACCTTACTAACAAACTTTTTTTACCCTATGTTTGTCCGAGTGTTTGCAAGCTATGATCATGTCTTTGAAAGCTTGACGAAAGATGCAGATTTTCAGTATGAATATTTCTGAGGAAGTTTTTAATCATTTTATTTTGTACACAGAGATGAACCAACCTGTGTGTGTATGCGTGTGTGTGTGTGTGTGTGTGTGTGTGTGTGTGTGTGCAGGTCCATTTGCATGAGTGTCTGCATGTGAAGTGCTTAACATCAGCACTACAGAGGGGCAGATCTGCAGCTGCTTGCTGTGCCGCCTGCTGAGTTACAAAGCGAATACCTTATCACTTAAAGGCAGAGCTCCTACGCACTACACCCCACATTAACACACACACATACACGCGCAAACACTTCCAACAGCACCTTTCCTCTCCATCAACATTTTACACACACACACACACAGGCCCTCATGTGTATTCTATACGGCTAGCAGTGGAGCTAAGATCAAGGGCTTTTAATGTCGAGACACATGAAAACAAAACGTACTGCCTCTGTACCACAGAGCCGAAGGGTGGGAGGTTTGGAGGCGATGGGGGTGGGAGCAGGGTGGAGGTGTAGATAAGGTGGTCTGCATTCATAAAAACCCTGAAGAAGTACTCAGAGATGCAGCTGAAGAGCAGTCGTTTAAAGAATGTACAAATATTTTGTCAGAATGGCCTGCTGATCACCTTCCAGGATGAGAACCGTGGTAAAAAGGAATATTCAAATGTTTCCGATAAGACACTCGTTGTCATGGTAACAGTTAATTAAACACTATTGAAGGTGACAGTAGGGGTTTATGATAGGGTTAGTGGTCAATTAAATTTTATTCTATCAGAGTCAACTCTGATTATCAAAACCAAATCCTCTTAAATCCCTAATTATGAATGAAGTCAGAATCTGTTAAGACATATTCTAAAGTCAAAATCCCAAAGTTTTACTGATAGCATATAGGTCAGACTGGATTCTATCGACATCTATACAAAATGAAAAACATGCCCATAACTGCAGTTATACAAATGTCTTTTGCTTGAGTGCTTGTCTCAATGTGATTGTGATATAAGTCTAACATTTTTAAATGTGTTTGACACTAGTTTAAGCACTTTCTCAATGTTAGAGCTCCAAGTTCTCATTTTTCCATCTTTTAGGATGAGGTGAATTGTTTTGTAATATTCTATACACCATGAAGAAGCAGTGTCATATATCAAAGAACATCTTAATAGATGAATATCTATTGATATCTATATCTATGTCTCTTAAAGACCCTGAGGCCTTTGTAGCTATGTATTAACACTTAATACAACATAAATCACACAAATGTTTTTACATTCCCTCTAGTTACATGAGGTAACATGACATTAAAATGTGGCAGCAGCTGAATTGTAAAACATCACATTATCCACAGTAAAAACAAAGTGTGCTCACAACTACAAGAGTCTACATGAGTTTTCATGTTCTGTAAAAAAATACACTGATTGAAAAAGGAATGAGTACAACATCTGGCTGGTACAATAGGAGACACACAATCCAGCAGATGTGAATTCTCACATCTACAATGACACAGCTAAACAAAATATACATAATGGCGAATGGTCACACACAGATAGCACCCACTTAACAAATTCTAGTTACAGTGCATGTTTATACACATGCACAGCGCACAATATTCTGCTCCTCGATAACTTCTCTACATATGGATGCACGCACACACACACACACACACACACGCACACACACATCTGCGCTGGGCTGTGAGGAGCCTTCAAAAGTAGTTGTGGCTCCGTTTCACGTGCTGAGGTTGATGTAGCCGTTTTGCTGTAACATTATAGCCACAAAATCGTCCATTTATGTTTCCTCTCTTCCTCGGGGTAATTAGCTGGCCTTGAAGTGGCTTTTTCTGTGCCTTCCTTTTTTTACACACACTCAGGGAGGCTGACTGAGAGCACTCATTTAACCCATAATTATCAACCCCTCTGTATTTAAAAAAAATCCCCCTCTCCTCTCCTCTACTCTCCTCACCCCACCACACACACACACACACATACACACACACACTCACAAAAGTTACACATAATTACCTTTGCTGAAACAGACAAGTGTGCACATGCATGTGTAGGACACACACGCGCACACAAGAAAGATGGGATAACACGTATGGCATCTTTGAATCATGCTGCTCGTATTCAGGTGCACTAGTGCACATGCACAGTGAAAAAATGCAGAGGGAAAAGTTCATTAACCATTTAATCTCCCACTCTTGTAGCCTGACAATATTGTTGGGAGATGTATTTATATTACAAATCAATAACAAATGAAGGGATTTATTTTCTGTGTGTATCTCCACTATGACTGACTGATCCTTGAATTTTATTATCTTTTATTGGAAAAATATTATGCATGATGGCACATCTGCAAATAGGGAGCATTGGTTATGAATTAAGGACAGAATTTTTTTTTCAGCAGTGTTAAGAAAAGATGTCAAAACACATTTCTATGTCTGTAAAGGTCTCGATATTCCTGCATTTGTGCTCACTATGAATCAATTTCTGGATTCTGTTGGAGGCTTCAATAGTATTGAACTGACTTCCTGGGTTATTTCAAACATACATTGATGAGTTTTTATCCACTAGTAGTTTTCTATATTTATGAGTAAGTCTCTGTTTTTGTTTGTACATGCCAGATATGTAGAAGTGCTCAGACTGCTACACTAGATATTAAACAACGATTTTAATATTTTTAATATGTTTTCTGGAAAAGGAAATGCATTTAACACATTTGTAAGGGCACAACAGTGTCTTTCATTGAGAAAGTGCACAGGGTTACAGTAAAGGTAAAGTTTATATCCATTGACAGTGTGGCCACAGTGAATAAGAAATCGCCTGTTTGTTGATTACATCAAAGATGCAATTACTTCAAAGATGTGATTACTTTATAAATTCCAATTAGATATCAACACCTCTTTAAGTGCGTCTGAAAATCATAAACGTGGCCCTCAGTGTCTCTGTAGTCTCATCTCACTTGAAAGGCCTTTGATTTATCAGCATATTGTTTCTGCCTTTTATCTCCACTCTATTTGAACAGAAATTCGCTGCTGAATACGAGAGTTAATGGGATCTCAGACATCACTTGTTCGTAATGACGCCCCTCCACCTTGACCCTGACACATACACACGCGCATGTATGCATTTCACATACACATTCGTGCAGAGAAACGCAGTTGCATGAGTCCACGCACACAAACACACCTTCATTTAGAGGACCAAACACCGCTAATGTATTCTTTAGTTTTCAGATGACACATTAAGTAGATCCGTCTCTTTTTAAATTTGAAACGGAAATTAAAGCGCCCCTTCCTTTGTTGCCCCCCTTCCAGAGTGCTTTTGAGTCTAATGTCTTTAATCTCCCATTCCACGGTGCAGGCGCATTAAAAACACTCATTCACACTCTTTTCTATGACGATCACCTTGCCCAGTGTGGCAGAAATACATGAAAATGAAAAACACATCGCTGGAAACTGATGGTGGATTCAGCTTGCTCTGCGCAATCCTTTCAAGTGTCTGCAATCAAACTGATTGCAGGAAAGAGCGTTCGCACAAAGACATCTGAGCATGACAGCGTCATATTTGGTCATCAAATGAACCGTGCTCAGTACTTCATGATAAAGACAAATGTAAACATCCATTTATAAAATCATGTTTTAGTTGGTGCATCACTGTGGAGCATTGAATTAACTATCACAACATGCCTGGTGGCTCCTTTAAGGGAATAATTGTGTTGGTTGTGGTGTAACTTGGAAAACACATTATATTTGCTTGGGAAAAAAATGTTTGGATATATAAAGATTTGATGAAAATCCAAGTATTCACATTCTTCTTACAATGCAATCAGGGCTATTTCTACTGTTTGCTGTTTTTGATCACTACATTTTAAGTAACTATGCAAGCTATAATTGAAGTATAGTAGTATATACTTTTGGTACAGTTTGGAAGGTTAAAGACTTTTTTTTGCCCACTTTCTGAAAACATGTTTTCTTGGATTAGTTAGACTGTACGTGAAATAAAACAGTAACTGAATAACAAAAATATACTAGCAAAAAATGATTGAGTGATTATTGTATGAATTATATACTAATTAAAACATACTTATGAATATTATATTGCAACTCTTTTTCCACTAGATGCTGCTAAATGCCATTAAATGTTACACACCTGTATACATGTTCACAATAATAATTCTACATGGACTAAAAGGTTAGAATTGTATTTGTAAAACTGAAAAAAATATAAC
Source organism: Eupleurogrammus muticus (assembly GCA_036785175.1). NCBI lineage: Eukaryota > Metazoa > Chordata > Actinopteri > Scombriformes > Trichiuridae > Eupleurogrammus > Eupleurogrammus muticus. Next base: position 9,877,845 of record JAYKQN010000007.1, read on the forward strand.
GAATGGGTTACCCCGCCATTCTTAAAAAAACAAAAAAACAATTAGTTTAGGACTTTGCTTGATAACGTTAAAAGTAAAGTTAGGCTTTGCTCTCACCTTCTTGACTCATTTCCAAAAATGAGTGAGAGAAAAAAGAGAGAGAAGGTGAATGAGAACAAAATTGGGCAATGGTAATTTGCAAGTGAATATTTTTTGCATCTCCTTATTGTCTTTTAAAGACAACAAATGAGTTGCTCTCTGTTTATGACGCTTCCTCTGAGAAGTTAGGGTCAGCTGCTTGAGTGACACATAGCAAAACACCACGTACATGCATGCACACACACACACACACACACACACACACACACACACACACACACACACACACACACTGTTTGGGTTGAACAGGAGGTGGGAAAAAAAAAAAACTAAAATTCCCCACACCTGCATGCAGAGAGAAAGTGCAAAGGAGAAAGAAACGCAGAAAGAGAAAGAAAGATATCAGTAGAAGGGGAAATGAGGTGGCAGCGACTCACAAAAACAGACCTGAGAATCTCACAGAGCATTTGATCCCATGGGAACTCCTGGCCTAGCTTTGATATTAGATTAGATTGGTATTAGATTAAATTCGATGCGATTTGATCAACTCCCAGGAGGGAGATTAATGTATGTGAAGTACAAAAGCGCGTCTGTGTGAAATATCTGACCTGCATGACACTGGTTCAAACAACTCTGATGTGTCCACTATCACTGAGAAAACATAAATGTTATTCTGAAGGGAATTGGCTGAAAGGAAAAACTGTACAGTTATTTATTTCTGATATATATATATATATATATATATATAATTTTATCACTTGATGAAAAAAAAAACTTTTGATGTTCTACATCTTCATTGTACCATTTAAACTGTAAGTACATTTAATAATACTTGATGAAAATTGTCGTCAAATATTTCCTCCATTTTACATGGGCACAATTTTACTATTTTGTGTGAATGACAAGGACAATCTGCCAGCCACAACAACAGATGTCGGACGGACATTTATTGTTCCCAGAGGACGGATCCTATTCAGTTTAGTCATCCTTTGTGTTTTCCTTTAGCCGCCCAAGCGTGTGATGACAATATTGTTGTCACTGTGGACATGTTAGCAGGCTGATGTTAGCATTTACATTCGTATAAACTAATTTGCATTAGTAAATGTGTTTCGAGAAAATATAATGTTGCTGGTACTATGTTTAGTTTATTTTGTCCTAATGCAGGAATTACTCATTATACACATTTACAAATTGTTCAACATGGAAAAGATTTTATGGTAATTTTTTATTTTTTTTGTGTGTGGCAGAGTATAGAAAATTCTGGTTTGAAGCAAGAAGAAAGAATCCTTAACATTTTCAAAACCAGCATCTTTATGTAAACTTAACATGAAGGACAATAAGTGGAGTGTGAGCCTCGGTCTCTGGTGTCTGTGGTAACATCCGCCATTGCTGCACACTGTACCTGACCCACTACCCCCGAGTACCACCAGGGTGAACTGCTCTGCCCCCCATGACCCCCCACAGCCTGTCCCACCCCAGCAGGCAGTCGAGCGAGTAGGTCTCCCAATCTGGAAGTCATTGCCTGCTCCAGAGTCAGGAGCCCAAAATGAGAGCCTCTTAGTTGGAGGTTTGGGCAACATCAAAGACCAAGGCAACCATAACAACGCAGCTATGTTTAAAAAAGGGCCAAACACCCCCCCAACAAGCCCGCCCACCCCCCAATTACACACACACACACACGCACACACACACACACAAGTGCTCATATGCATGCATGAATGCATGCAAGAACACGCCCAGTGGTCTGCATGCAGATAAACACACAAACACAAGCACAAGCACACACACACACACACACACACACACACACACACACACACACACACACACACACACACACACACACACACACACAATCGCTACTGCTGCCACACACCACTGGAACATCTGGGCTGTGGCCATGATGAATCAGTAACCACCACTTGTAACTAACGGACCGAATAACAGACAGCACAGTTTGTGAGTGTGTGTCTGTGTGTGTTTGTTTATTTCTAGGTATACTACAATAAAAATGATTGTTCAGAGCCATTAATGAATCTATTGTTACTCAGCATAATTATATTAGCTTCTTTTCTCTGTTTACAAGAACGATGTAAAACCAACTGTTCGAAGTATTATTCTTGGGTTAAATTCTAGTTTTGACATGTTAATCTAAATGACCAGAGCATATAGAGCATATAAATCTAATCCCCATCCATTCTAACATTCTCAGTATCCACACCTTAAGGATAAAGCACACCAGTTTTCTTGCCTTCTGCAAAAATTCTTTTCCCAATAATAACTCAGATCCTGTGTCTTCGGGGGGGACTATTGCAGATGTTGGCTGTGCTGTGTGGCTACTTTCAGGGCAACGGTTACTACATCACAAGGATCGTCAGCATTTCCCTGCAGGATCATGTTCCTGGCGGTATGATGGGGGCTTTCAAACTACATCCAAATGTTTTATATCTTTACGCTAGAAAATAACCTTTACATAAAACAAAATCCAAACACGTTTTATGGACGTTATTTTTGGTGACTGCTCAAAGTCCTCTGGCTGGGAGGGATGGGCAAACGTGGACTCATGGAGTATTTCTAAGATTCTGGCTACAGCCTTAAGTTTTACATGCATTCATGTATTCACACTGCTGCTCAATTGCTGGTGTTAATATAACACAATTATCAAGAGTTAATTTTACCAATGCTATTTTACAGTGAATGATTGCTACTCAAACGGCTATTATGTAGCTGCTGCTACTACTGTAACTGCTACTGCTATTTATAACAATGTTGACATAGCTTCAGTAGTAGCATGTGAAATCATTAGCTAATTCTATTTTTTGTTAAATAATTGATTTTGCAAAAGCTTCATGTCCTATATTGTTCATGAATATTTTTTTCTTCTCTTTCTTCTCTCTTGCGTTTGTTATGCGTTTGTATTATGTATGAGGACACTATAGACTTGAGAGAAAGAGAGAAAAGAAACAGGAAGGGGTTCAGACAGATTCACTTTTCACACTTGCTCTGACATCACAGCTCAGGTTCGCTGCAATGAGGCGACACTCGGCTCCGCTGCAGCCGGCTGTCGGCCATGGATATGACTGGGTGTGAAATCAAATCCAACTAGTGTGATGGCATTTAGAGATGACATATCACTCTCCTAATGAGCGGATGGAGACAGACGAGCAGGGAACTTTCTCTGCCAGCGCAAGTTTGCGGTGACGCTTTCATTCAGAGTTAGTGACCACCGATGATTGTTTGCTGTAGGGGGGGTTAATTAATGTTCTACTTGTTTATTTTCACCAGGAAGAAAAGTTCCTAAATTAACAACTTGTTTGTCACATTGAGGCATTCATCCGCAACAACAATACTGACACAGGGAGTCGGGAGGAAATGAGCCCGACCACAGAGAACATAAAGCCTCTTTGCGGCACTTCCACCAGGGTTTGTGTTTTTCTAAAACAATAGATACTAACAGCAATGACAAAAAGGTGGGAAACTTTCACAACTGTGTTTGACTGACCCGATGCATCTGGTAGCTGTGGTTTGGGATGAAAGTTTTAGCCAAACCTTGCAAAAAACATAAAAAGCGACCTTTTGGTGGATATCTTCCTACCTAGTGTACTGTGTGAGGGAAGGACATGCAGAGCATGAGAGGTTTTGTTTTTCTTTTCTTCTCAAAGATCCCCAATGTGATTGATCGTGTCCGCAGGTTATATGGTCCCGACCCCGGCCGAGAGATGACTGAGCCCGTCTATCTCTCACTCATTGTGAAACCTTCCCTGTACGGCTGCCGGGGACGGCTTTCATTCACCCGCTCACCCCAATACCAGACCATGTGCCAGAATGGGAAATACCAAATACGAAAACCCCCAGCGGTGACGCGTTTCTTAAGTGCCAGTATATTTATGACACAAACGCGGCTCCCAAACACAACAAGAAAGGAATTGCACAGCTCACAACTCTGGATTTTTTTTAAATAGTGTTTTTCTTTTAGAGAGAAAAAAATTGGGGCTGAGTTGAACTTGAGATTTTAGATTCATGTAAAAATGATTATTTAACAGAAAAAGGGTGATTACAGAGGCATAGTTGATTTTGGAGTGTGCTGTTGATGGGATTCTATTAATAACAATACTACAGAAAAAATTGAAATAACTTAGACAACAAGAACTCAAGAGACCTTATTTTATCCGTTTTTCTTCTTCTAACTTCTGTCTGGGCACCTTTAAATTGACATAGTTGATATGTATTTTCATGTTGCATTTAAAATTTTAATTTTATGCAATATTGCTCCTACATGTGCTACATGTGAGCTTCACGTGTCGTGTGTTTGTGGTGATCGGGGGCGATCATGGCTGACTCTACATGTATGTTAACTGTTGTTGAGTCAAATTTTAGGGGGGAAACAGACGACTCAATCAGCGTACACGCCGTCTGCCCTCCGGGGCACGGGTTCACTTCTCGTGCACGGTGCTTTTCTGTCTGATCTGCTGCTTTGATGTTTGTATCAAAATAATCTTCTTCCCTGGGCGTCTGCGTGATATGGGAGAGTTGAAGGCCATGCAAAAGAAATACCTTGAGGGGGGTGTGTATATGTGCTGCTGAAAAGCCTTAACATTCCCAAACCGAAACAGGAATATTTTTTGGATACGCCTTTTGAAAAACACACACACACACACACACACACACACACACACACACACACACACACACACACACACACACACACACACACACACACACACACACACACACACACACACACACACACACACACACACACACACACACACACGGGCAAACATACTTGTGCTATAATAAATATTAAAGACTATCTACTTTTTTATGAGCAGGATTTTTTTTGCACAAATTTGCATTTCATTTTAAAACTCATCTTACTTTTTAAAGAATAAACCTAAAAATCAAACAGAAATTCAATTGAATGTCCTGTTCTTTTTATGCTGCATCACTGTGAACAAAACATAAATTAGTACTTCTAAAAAGTCCTAAGACTAAAGCAGGTCATGAGGTCAGTGCTGTAAAACTATATTCAGCAAGTCGACCTCTCGCTCTGTGTGTTGCTACACTACAACAAAGCTTCTGTTTCCTACTTAACACTCATGTAGGAGGTTGCTATTGACAGTTGTGTTCACCAAAATACTGTGAAGCCTATCTTTGTTACGCGACGCTGCTTCCCTTGTGGCGATTATGTGGCTGAGTCTGTTCTTTACTACTGAATAATGTTTTTATGATTGTGTCATGCACCATCAAGTCCGACCCTAAGGAGAAAATACTCGAGGCAGTCATCAATAATGCAACTAATATAAAGTCTTTGCTGGTAAACTGAAACTGAAGCCTGAATTCACCAGTATAGCAGAAAGGAGCATCTGCAGATTATTTTTTTTAAAAAGCTTAAATCACGTTTAATATCATTGACTTTCTTGGAAAAAAAGTAAAGGTGAAATGCACAGATCTCAAGCTCAAACACACAATCCAACAGACACACACGCCGTCAGGAAGCGGCGAGTCATCAGATGACATCAGTGACAAACCGGAGCCCCGAAGGCGCTGCCCACTCAGTTCCTTCCTTTCATCGTTTCTCGGGAAAGATCAAGCAGTCCCCGCTCAGGACCATTTAAAGAACCATCCTTCACCCGAGATTATGGTCGTTTTAACAACAGCGCGTCCGAGAAGCGGTTATTTATCAGACTAATGACCGGTGTTGACACAAAACACTTTTAAGATCTTCTCAGAAGTCTGAAAGCAGGTCAAAGCATCTCGGAGAAAAGAGCAAAAGCCCAAAGCAAAAACCTTTAACCTGAGTAAACTCTGAACTGACTGAACACCAGGGTTCAGGACATCAACTGTACTGTTCTTCCAAAGTTGATTTAGTTTTTGACAATATTCCCTGTTGAAGCTGCTGCCCCTGCGACTCCCCCAAAGGTAAAGCAGAAGATGATGAAGACGAGACAATATTTGAGTGGTGCTTCATATGTTTATGCTCACATCAGAATTATTTATGAGTTAATTTGTTTCTGAATCACACTGTTCTTATTGTCTATCTGTCATGTTGCAAACTGACTCAAGCTCCTGTTCTTGCTTTGGCAAAAAATCTTTTTCCTGCCAATAAAGCACATTTAAACTTAATTGACCAGAAGAAGGGATCATTAGAAATAGGAGACGTGGAGAAAAGAGACGGGAGAAGGGAAATTACTTATTGTTTATTCCGCTGATTCATCATTTGTCGTCATCAGTCTATAAATTATCGAACGTTCACCACAGTTTTTTCAGAACTAAAAAATAAGTCTGTCTGCCTGCCAGGCAATCTGAAACTGAATAGAGATTCAATTTATTATCATAAAAGATGAATAAAACCAACAAATATTTAATAATATTTGTTGGTTCTCTGGTAATAACCAGAATAAAAGCTGGAGTCAGTTAATTTGGCAAACAATCCCACTTCCTGCATATCTGCTGTCACTATCTATTATCACCAGGAAATAAAGGCATAAAATGCCCCCAAAACAGCCCAATAATCGACCAATCAAATAATTGAGTGAATGTTCCAGCTGTAGACTTAAAAAAAGACAAGAAAACCAGAGATGGGTGGACAGCGAGATGATGTGGGGGATAAAAGGAGGAGATAGAGGGAAGGATGGATGGACGGATGAAAGTGTAGAGGGAGCTGTGGATGCTGCTCTCTCTCTCTCTCTCTCTCTCTCTTTCCTTTCATGTTCTAATTTATTCCGTCTGATTAATTCCTTTCACCCCGGCGGCTGGAGCGATTCCTCTGGATGTGCGTCGCCGCCCCACCTCCCAGCAGCCCCTGCTCTCCCCTCTCTCCTGCTCTACCTCTCTCGGCCCACCTGCTGGGCTCGGTCCCCTAGCGGCGCTGCGGCGCTGAGGAAACAGAGAAGGCATGCCGTAACCATGGCGACACTCTGTTGCGCCACTCGTTTCGTTTTGTGTGTACAAAAACACAGAAAAATACAGATTTTAGTCATTATAGGGTCAGTTCACCTGTAATTACGAGAATACACAATTTCTCACTTCCACTTTTTCCTGTATCGGTAGTTTTGTTTTTATGTGCCGCCCTTTGAAATGTAATTAAAAGAAAAGAGTGAGAAAATATTTGTAAGAATTGTATTTTAGGAATTGACCCTTAAAATAGCTCTTTCTGCATTGGCCATTTTCCATTATTCCTATGAGGTCTCTTCTTTAGTTATCCATGATAAACCAAGCTGACCCTGGCTGACCGGATCAGGAGGCAAGAGGTTAAAAATGCTGACCATGACACAGTAAAACATTATCTGTGACCGTGGTGACCCATCCAAACAGTTGATATCTGTGATCACAAAACTGTGTCTATAATGAGCCAGAATGTTATGCTGCATTCACTCAACCAAAAAAAAGAAAGAAGGAAAAAAAAAAGATTTCACAGTTGAACTGGAGGAAATTATAAGGATGCAGACTACGAGTGTGCACGGTCGTGTGTTTGAGCAGCTTCAAAAAAAAATAAATTGAATGTTACAGGATTCCTTTCACCAGAAGTGAACTGTTTCAGCCAAAGAATATCAGATGGACTTAAAAACTCGATGCCGGAGCTCCGTCCAAACACCTGGAAAAACAGCTTTGGTTTCTCCTCTCTACTCTCATTTATCGTTATAAGTTGTTGTTACCACAAGTGGTTTGGCTTGGTCTCAGGGGGATATGATACTTTTCTGTATGGAGGATAACGCCTGCAGTCAGTTACTGTTGTGCAGCTGCGTCTGCTGGAGTGTCCTTGAGCAACACACAGAAGCTCTGATCTGTCAAGCAGAAATATGACTGAATTATGTCTCTTACACGTTCCTGAAACTTCAGGTTGCTTCTCCAATGATTTTACAGCTCCAACGTGCTGTAACTGACTGCTGGAGAAGCAGTTTATGATTTTTAAAATGAGGAATTCATAAAATCCAGTGTTTAAGCTGTGCTCATGAATCTGATCGCATAATATTCTCCCCTCTCTTATCGTCCTTGCCTTTCCCTGGTGTGTTTTCTATCGAAACAAAGCAGAAATGCCCTAAACATAATTTAAATCTTTCAGTTCAATCCTGGGATATTCCCTGTGTATGAAGTCCAAACCATGATGGTAAAACACTCTCTATCTCTCTCTCTCTCTCTCTCTGATGCTGAGATGCACTTCATGTGTTTGGCAAACATCCTCACTGTAGTTTGACTGGCTTGAATTATAGATAGGAGACGCTAGCCACCCGCTGCTTGTTTGTTTGTTCAAGACTTTGAGTAAGCAGAGGGAGCGCGAGACGAGGGAGACGTAGATGAAATGGGACAGGGACAGTCCGGCGGGAGATAAATAAAAAGGAGAAAAAGAAAGAAAGAGGGAGAAGGATGAAAAATGGGAGTGAATGACGTATTAAGGTGGAGGAGTCAAATCCACCAGAGATCATTGAGCACATTGGGAGCTTTAATGCTTCTGAGAACGAACATGTTCACGGTACTGATTTCCAAACCCAGGAAACAATATGTCATTGAACAGATACGACCAAAATCAAAGTCAAGAGCCTTGTGTTTGCCCTTAGCTGTCCCTCACATAGCATTCAGGTTGATGTTGATAAGAACAAAAAAATGCTCTTACGGTGCCAGAAGACCTGTGTCAAACATAGTCAAGGGTCGAAAACATGAAGTTAAGCATGCAGAAATGCTCCCTAAAAGCCAATCTTATGATACTTTCTCCTCATGATGATGATGCCTATTCTGTAGCATTTTGTTGCTATGGTATGAGAAAATCCTCAAAAATGAAAAAATCTAATCCTACTACTTCTCTTGCTTACGTAGCCTCTGGGAGTGGCCAATCAGAACAGAGGGCTCATTCTGCTGGTATAAAATAAATAAGGAGTTATTTGAACTGTAAATTATGCAAAGATATTCCAGTAGAGCCCCAGACTTTAAATATAGAAGCGCACATGATACGTCCAATTTAAGACAGATAATGAAAAACCAGAGCCCATCAGAACAATGGAAGGAAATCAAACAGTGAGCGACGCACACGCCGCCGCCGCCATCACGGTGGCAACAACTCCGTTAAAAAGTCACTGCGCCCGAAGCCATAATTGTTTGTTACGGAGCGCGGCCTTTACATCACTGACCACCCGTCCCCGCTCTCCCGGCTCAGCGGTGGTTCTTCTGAATCCGAGGGGGAACCCTCCTCTGCCCGTCCGGATCACATTACACAGGGCCCAGGGCTCTGATGTGGCTTCAGATAGAGAGCGTACAAACCCCGGCCCACAACCACACGGACCAGCTCAGCGCAGGCCTCATCCTGCGGTCTCCCTTCGCAATGAAAGAATATTTTTGAATGCCTGGTACATTCTCTGACTGTACCCCTCCGCACACATGCTGCTCTCATTTAGACGGGCTTTTTCATGGTGGTGGGGCAGGGGGGTGCAAAGTATGCCCGTGGTTGTGACAAGTTATTCTGAAGGGACGCACGCTCCGTTTCGATGGTTTTCCCTTTTGGACAGAAAGTTCTGGTGCGTTCGGGTCGGAGCTGGGAAGAACTGAGGGGAGCTAATTACTGTCAGAGGGTGAGGGCGGTGAGCAGTTTGCAAAGTTATCCGAGCGGACCCGCGGTCTTGTTCTTTTTTCGGGTGGGGCGTTCACTGAAGAACTGGGAAAACAATGGCTGCGACTAATGATTATTTTCATTAATGATTAACCTGTTGATTTAAATTAGTTGTTTGGTCTATAAAAAATCTAAAAGCCAAACAGTTTACACCCAAAGATATTAAGTTTACTCTCATCAAAGACTAAACAAATGGGAAAAAAATCACATACTTTGGAATCTTTCTTTAATTAGAAAATAACAGAATCAAACTTGAAAAAACATTGTCATTAAAAGACTCACCTATATCATATAACCTAAACAGGAAGAGATTAGTTTCTTTCCAAAATAAAATATTAAATAATAATAAATTGGAATGCAGTCATGATAAATGTCAATAAATTGAAAGGACAATAAACGCAATAATCTGAACTTTGCACACAACATACTACATATAAGCTGTGGTAAGAATTCACAGACTCACATGTCTCTATGCATCTGCTACTGTGCTTGATCCTTTGTAATGGATCAAACACGACAGATAAACAGGACGAAGAAAGAACCGGATGTGAGAGGGAATGAAAACCAACCAATGAACTACAAAAGCGAGCTGAGATTGAAGGAGCGGATACACACACACGAATCTACAGATCTATAGGTACGGATACATAATTGCGGTTTTATAATTAATGACAAATACCTGGACGAATGGACTGGAACGGTGAATAAAAGAAGAAAGTGTTAACTGATTACAAAAGGAACCTCCTTGCACATGCACATCCCCCATTACTATATCCTCACCTTTTCATCCGTATCGCTTCTACACATCAATTAAATCCCTTTCCATTAGCTGGGGCTTGTACTATATTAGTAGCCTGCCTTCCCTCTCTGTCTCTGAGTGAGTTTCTCTTTAATCTTCAGGAGATGTTCCCATTGATGGGGCTATTGATTTGATGTTACGCCAGCCGCTTTTATCTCCAGGAACTAGACGAGGTGTTGGAGAGAGGAGACGCACTCCCCACCAGGATTAACAACGCAGACTCTTATTTGGTGCATTTCAGAGTGGTCGTTGCTACTCGACCGATGATTTACTGACATTTAAGCTTGTATTCATCACATCTGTCCCAGTGACTGACGACGCTTCGCTTTCCTGTTGGCAAATAACACAAAGTTGTTAAATCTTTCCAAAAAGTTAAAGCATATCGTTGAGAGAAATATGAGGTCAAGAGTTGGGGTAAAGAGTTCATCATTTGGTTCAGTTAATCCTACATGAGGTCAGGAATTGATCATTTTGTTATCTGAAAAACGACTTATGAGCACATCAGATGAGATCTCAAATGTTAACTAGTGCAGTGCCTGTAGTAAGGAATTTATGTATTTCTATAGAAAAGAGGAAGTAGATTTTTTATAATTGGTCAAATGAGAATATGTTGGACTGTTGCATCATCTCAATAGACAATTGTACACTGGGTATAAATCAAGTTATTTCAAGAAAAAGGCTACAACTTATGTTGAACGTTGGATGTAAATTTACACATCAGTAATTATGTTTATAAGCCAAATAAAACCCAACCTATGATTGATGTTTTTCAACTTTTCACAGCATATCTATAGGATATTAACTTTTAATTATAATAATTATTTTTTTGAAAATCTACCCAAAAGAATTTGCCACCATCGTGCTATGCTAAAGCTACATCCTAAAGCTGAGGTTGTTCCGAAAAAAATAGTCTGAGAGATATGAGAGCAACAGCCTCAGTCAGTCCTAGCTGTTTTACTAAAACACATCCTATTAGTCTGTCAACTTAAGTTCGAATATGGCATCATGTTAAAAAAATACTTCTCAGAAATCAAATCAAAGCAACATGATTGACTGTTTCACAGACTTCAAGCATGTTTATATATCTCTGCAAAAATGCACAAATTAACTCTGGTACTGCTAATAATATTTTTACTGTTGCCGTTTTCTAACATTAAGTTTCCAGCAGGGCTCCATGACGACGTCTGACTATTGCTGGATTTGTGATGCAGCTGCAAAGCCGTCCTAATGCATTTCATTACGACAAGTGTGGTGCTATTCTCAGAAAGATTCTTTGCCCTCTAGGTGAAAGCAATGTTGATCCATGTCCATTAGAAGCCAAATATGTCTTAAAATACAAAGATTCTGAAATTAAGTCAATCAGCGCTCCTCTCTGGAGCTCAGACGGGTTGTTTATTTTAATCTAAAGAAAGAGAAAGATTCAATTTGTGGTCAGAGACTGTGTTGACGATTTTCGACATGGAGCAACTCTGCCGGAGTCATGTGTGTACGTTGGGAGAGTTAAGCGAGGGCGCTACCATCCAGCTGACCACAGGTGGAGCCCGGCCAAAACCCTACAGGGGCCAGAGCTGCTGCATCCCACCACAGAGTTCCTGCATGCACAGGCCCAGAAGGCCTCGCTGTGCAGCAGCATCAGAGAGACCGTCTGTCACCACTCAGCGTGTGTGTGTGTGTGCGCGTGTGTGTGTGTGTCCCCTAGAGAGCATGGCAGGCCTGTGGTTTATGGCGCGCCTGCCAAGCTGCCTGGGTTGGCTCGCAGAGCGGGTTGATATTCTGCTATCGATCATCTGTAATAATAACATGGTAACATGGTAACTTGCCCGCAGCGTGCAATTATCACCCCAAAATAAAGTGGCTGGCTCTGCTTGGGGACCTCTGCCTTTAAATCAGCTTTTGTCATCTGCTCACTCCCTTCAAACGACTTGTCTTCATGCACCTTAAGCCGCTTTTCCACCGCATGGCAGGGCTTGATTTGGCTTGGCTTAACTTGGCTCTACTTGCCTTTTTTTGTTTTTTTCCTCGGACAACTGCTGTGGATAAGACCTGGTCCCTGGTACTTTCTTTGGTATCACCTTTGTCAAGGTTCAGAGTGAGCCTAGCCAACGCTAAAAGGTGCCATGAGAACACTGTAGACCACCAACTAGTTACGGATTTGTAGCTAGAATCATCACTTGTGCGTCACAGGACATCCTGCAGTGGAGAAGCAGCGTAGAAGCATCTGTTTCCACAGTAAATCATCTGATGAATCTTTGATGGTTATTTATTTGTTTTTTAGAAAGTAACCACCATAAAACAGAAAACTCACTGCTTTGTTCTCTCTACCATTGCTCCCTCTTCTCTCCTCACTAGGCCAATGCCACTCTGTCTTTTTCTCTGGTCTTTTTAAAAATCAGTTCAGAAGCCAAACAATGAGGCCAAACTTTACTTCTAATGTTAGCAAACAAAGAGAAACGTGCCCCCCTCACTCCCTTAACTGTTCCTCAAATGACACACGTCTTCATTTTATGAACAAAGCAGCATAATAGTTGAAGAAGCTGTGTGTGTTTGACCAGTAATGGTCATCCCCACATTTGATTTGTGGCCGTAGCTCAGAGGTAGAGGTCGCCCACCAGTCGGAGGGTTGCTGGTTTGATTCCCAACTCCTCCATGTTGTTGTGTCTTTAGGCAGGATACTAAACCCAGAATTGCCTCTGATGTAAAGGATGAATGAACATTTGTAGTGTAAAGTGCTTTGAGTGGTCGAAAAGACTAGAAAAGCACTATATATATGCAGGCCTTTCACTTATCTGCAGTGGGAATGAAATCCAGAAAAGTACCAAGGTGACTGGAGTTGAACTGGTACATGTAGTGTGAACATGGTGTAGTATAGTGTAGATCCTCTGTTATTTCCCCTGTGGGTGTCACATGGGCATTCCCAAAAAAAGAACATATGAACAATCTTTAACCCAGTTTTTCCACACAGACCTGATATATTCTGATCCATAACCTGTTATGATGAGAAAAATTCTACAAACTTTCTAAAAACATTCCCCATAGCTGGATAAGTTAATGCACAAAAAAGCTTTATGTTAAGTGTCCCTCTGGCTCATCTATTATAACCTTAACTCTCCAGAACTTTAATAAACCAAATATGTCAGTGATTTTGTGTTTCCTTAAGATTCAAGTTTTACAAGTACTTAACCCCACATATTTACCTTGTTTTACATTTCTCAGCCATTGGATTCCATTCACTGAGGTATAGACCAAGCAGCAGACGAATGCTACTTTTCTGGATGGACTCGATGCTACTCACCTTTTTTATTTTCCATTAGGTACCGAGTGTTTTTTCTGGTACCTGGTGCTTAGTATCAGCTGTTTAGGTTAAAAGAAGAAAAACTCTACAACACGCCCAAACTACATGTTTTCCAAACAGGTATTTTGAAGACATATTTTCTTATTGGCCACTACTGGCCTGTCATGGTAACGCAGGCGTTTAGGCAGATCATGTTTGTGTTGAGGTCGCCATGTAATCTGAGATATTTGTCATCGGACAGGCGTGTGGATGGACACTTTTTCTAAACTGGGGGAAAAAATATCTGGTTAAAAAAAATTTAAAATAGTGTAGTTGCACTACAGTGGGTAGCACTGTTGCCTCACAGCAAGAAGGTCGCAGGTTCAAGACCGCCTTGGGGCCTGGGTCTGGGACCTTTCTGTGTGGAGTTTGCATGTTCTCCCCGTGTCTGCGTGGGTTTTCACCGGGTACTCCGGCTTCCTCCCACAATACAAAACATGCTCAGGTTAATTGGCAAAATCTAAATTGCCCATAGGTGTGAGTGTGTGTGTGAATGGTGTGTGAATGGTGTGTGTGCCCCACGATTGGCTGGCGACCATCTGGGGTGTATCCCCCTGCCTCTCGCCATAAATGCGCTGGGATAGGCTCCAGCAAACCCCTGCGACCCCGAAAGGGAATAAGCGGGATAGAAAATGGATGGATGGATAGTTGGGGCCTCAGTTGGTTGTGTTCTTCATCCTAGAAATGATGTTTGGTATTTTTACTATACATGAGGGAAAAATAACACAGAATATTCTGGTTGTTTTTCACTGTTTACTGCTACATCCCTTCTTGAAGGGGAAACGTAAACCCGACCCCCCCCTGAAACCAAGAGCTTCTGTCTCCACAGTCAATTGTCTTTTTGAGT